>OZ038479.1:99552413-100059913 GCA_964036315.1 Acanthosepion esculentum
ATAAAAATCAAATCGAGTGAATATTTATTTTTAAGCTACGTAAAATTATGCCCTGAATTAGAAAATACCACTAAAATATCTTTTGTTTCGAATGTTTATAAATGATAAAAAAAATTAATAAGATATTCTGTAGAATTTTAAGTTGTGAAAAAAATCGTTGATAACTTTTTAAAGATTTAAATTTCATTTGATCACTAAAAAAAAACTGCATAATTTCACAAAATCCTTCAAATTTAGAACACATATACACTACACTACAACAGCAAGTGAAAAGAAGTTATGTTAAATTCCTCATCTCAAAATTAGTAAGATTTCAAAGTTTCAGGTATATACCTTCAAAAATGGATAATTCTTTATGGCAAATTCAGGGTGGTATACTTTTTTTTTTTTTGTAACTTTGACCTGTTTTTACCCTTAATGTCAAATTGTACTTCTGACTGTTTTTACATGATGTAAATGAGTTTTTTTTTTATTGATGTACTACTGGAAAAATAGCTTACTTTCTGTTTTGCTGTGTAAAACAAAGCAAGAAGTTGCAAGGCATTTAACTGCTGAAATGAAATGAAACGAATATGAGCAGTCAGAATTGACCTATTTCGTTTTTGAGAAGACAATTTTTCTCAAAGTTTATCTGATCACATCTAATCTAATAATTATTGACTCCAGAAGTATTATCTTTCTTTTACTTGATGACTACCTATATGATATTACATTTATAATGACTTTTCACTTATTTGAAGCTTATAATTCAGTTATACACTGTTAAAATTGGCTTCTGTCTCAATAGCACACAAGATGGAAAACCAACTTTGAATGGTCATGACATGGTTGTTTATTGAGCTACCAAGATAAATTTGGTACCATTTTTTTTATGTTTGGCCAAGCTCTCTATGTCTGTATGGAAATAAAATTTTAGTTTGGAATACCTAATTAAACAAATGAAAATGATCATAGTAACAGTAGAAATTAAAAGTGGAATTTGATGACTTAAAATTTTTTTTACAATTCCAGCACTCAGTATATTGAAAATCTGGAAGGAATAGATTTTCAATGATCAGAATTAACTTAAGTGTTACTGACAGAAAAAAGCTATTAATTAGTATCAAAAGTATTTTCAATTTTTTAATTATTTGTATGTTTTTTGAAGCATATAAGAGTTCCGGACTAATTTTTTCACCAGTTCCAAAAGACAACTTTATTCATTCGAAAAATATTTTGAACTATTCTGAAATCAAAACTTTATAACGTTATCATTTATAATTGTTAGTTGGATAATGAAAATATTAAAATGTTAAGGAAATTAGATTATAAAAGCTGAAATATTAAAGTTTTAAAAATCAACAAAACAAAAATTATTTAAATTTTTATTTAGTTCACAATAAGTAGAAAACATAACATATAAATGTTTTTGGTTCATAGCTCAGTCAAGTTTTTTAACATGAATTTGAGAGAAGAAATATATCTTTTGGTTTACTTATAAAAGCAAAATTAGTTCTTACAATTAGATATTTAAATTTAAGTTCTTCAGTATTCATTTTTCATTTTGTATTAGTAGCATAGAACATGGTCTTGTGCGATACATTTATTAAAAGCCTGTCAATATTGGTGAGAAGTAAGAATATTTTTTAAAGAAATTAGTTGTTTTTACAATAAACATTTTGTTTTTTAATCATTTTGCCACAAGCAAGGCAATAATGCCACTAAGATGCAAGGGGTTATGGAATGTGAAAGAATATGAGAAAAAATTGCTATTAAGAAGAGAGAACAATAAATTAACAAGAAGCAAGAAGTCAGAAGAAAGTTCAAGCAAGAACTGCAAGAGAAGAAACTGTTAGCATAAAACTTGGTTATAAAATGTTATTAAAAATTTTGCCTCATCTTTGCATTGTCTAAAACAAAAAACAACCAGTTATTCGCAACTAATGTTCTATCATCCCTAGGATGATAGGAAGATTTTAATCTTGAGCCCAAGCTTATATAATGTTCAGCCTATGACAACTTTTCCCAGATTTCATTCTTGGGGTGTACTTTTGTTATAACTCACTTCTAGCAGTTATAATATGATGTCTTGCTTAGGCTACTTGCTGTGACATCTATTAGAAATTCTTCTGAATGACTCCAATGCACTACCCTGAATCTCTTGGAATTCTTTATTTAAGGTATCTTGCCTATTTCATTTGTGTCATGGTGGTGGGTGTAGGTGATATTTACTCCACAACATTCACCCTTTTGAGATTTTTCTTTTATTAGTAAATATTTTATTTCTTAGTATTCACCCCTTCCTCTTTCTGGTGAGTGAGTTCACTAATGAACTGAATTTTTTATTTCTTTCATTTTGGATCAACCTATAGTTTTTCCATACATTTCCTTTTCCTGATAATCATATTTGTACATTAAATGAATTCTTGGGGTGTTGGTATATCAATAGTATCATACAGTATTTGCATAGGTTCTTCCTTTCTTGTGGGCCTTTCTTCAGTAAACCTTTTCTTTTTTCCTTTTACAGTATATATCATTTTTCCAATTCATGACCTTATTACGTTGTCTTCCCACATTTCTTTTCCATTTTTATATCCTCTGAAAAACCTTTTGCTAATTTTGAAAAATTTTGCGCCCTTTTTGTTATTAGTTCTTATTCTTTTTTAACCTGGTAACAATTGTCGAACACCAATTTAATTTTTCTTGCAAATATCAATTCTGCCGAAACATGCCCGACAGTGTATTGGGATTTGGCATTATCCCGTATACCCTCAAGAGTTTCTGTGGTGCTTCTTCACTCACTTTTTCATTATTTGCTTTTTCAAAACTCTTAAAAGTGCCCACAAACCATTCAGCTTTTCCATTGGACCTTGGGAAATATGGTGGAGTAGTAATATATTCAACTGAGAACATTTTACAAAAATGTTTAAATTCATAAGCAGTGAATTGTGTACAGTTATCTGAGACTATGACATCCAGGATGCTATATCTTGCAAACAGTTTGTGTAAAAAAATTCACTGTAACCATAGAAATTGTTTTTTTGCACTTAGAAATTTCAGGCCAGTTAGTAAAACTATCCACTACTACAAGATAATGTGATCCATTTATTGGACCTGCAAAATCTATGTGTAGTCTTGACTACAGAGTATCTTGTCTTTGGCTAAGGTTGTAATTTTGTGGTATGTGATTTTGTTGCCAGAGCACAACCTCTGCAGGCTTTTACTAATTATTCAATGTCTTGTTCCATTTTGGTCCAGTATACATAGCTTCTCCTAAGAGATTTAATCCTTGAAATTCATTTAATATTCACTTTTGTAATATGCTAGGTATTACTACTCTTTGTGCAAACATCAGTCCTCTGTCACAGTAAGTGTTCAGGTCTGGATTGTGTTCTAAAAATCGTCTATCTTTCTTTTAGTTAATTTTTTATTTTCAAAAGTCTTGTTCTGCTTTTACTTTTATTTCTTCCAGAGTAACTGGTAGTTTGTGTACTACATTGCATAATGTATTTTTAATTTCACTTTTTAATGCTGCAATAACAGTGTCCTCAAATGGTTCAGTATGTTTTGGTATCAATCTTGATAACCCATCAGCATGTCCTAATTTATGTGTACAGTTGGTATTCCATCCTGAAAATCAAAATTTAATGAGATGTACCCCAGCATTGTAATCTATTTGCTGTATGCGTAGGAATTCCTTTTTTTTCAAACAATCAATTGATAATAGAGATCGATAGTCTATCTGCAAATGAAAACTCCTATGTATAAATTTGTGAAAATTTTTCACTGCAAATATTATTACTAACACTTCTTTCTATCTGCTGTAGTTTTTTCTGCCAATAGTAGAGAACACGAAGCATGTGTGATGGCTTTCATGTTAATGTCATCATATTTATGTAGAATTACTGCTCCTATACCATAGTCACTAGCATCTGAAGCCAATACAATTTCTGCTTTTGGATCATAATGTGCTAATTATAAGTCTGACATTAGTATTGTCTTGATTTCTTCAAATGCCTTCTGACAATTATCAGTCCAGTTCCACTTAACACCTTTTTTTTCCCCATTTTGAATGGTCAATCTTTTCAGTTACACCTATTTTTTCAAGTATGTCTGATTCTTCATTTACTTGATCCAATGCTGCAAATGATACACTGCATTTCAGTTTAAACTCTGGCATCAATCCTTTTTTTACTTGTAATTTTTCTTTGACTTTGGAACACTGATCCAACTCATCTGACAGAACATTTGGAAAACATTTTTTCAATTCTTTCCTTTCACTGTTTTTTAAACTGGTTGCTTGTCCACTTACATTTTTGCAATAAATATTTATAAGTAAATCCCACAGTTCAAATAATTCCATCCAGTCAGTACCGAATAAGTTTGTAGTATTTTTTAACACATGTCTTAGGTTTTACACACTTGTTACGGAATGAGACATTAAGTCATTTCACCTATAAAAAATAATTTCTCACCTGACATGCCATGTGCAATTTTCAAAGTTCTTTTTAATATAGAATTTCAATTTGCTTTCCATATGGCTTTGTTGATTAATGTGATATAACTACCAGTGTCTAGTTGCATTTTTACATCCACATTATTTTCACATACACAAATTTTCTTTGGTTTTCTGTAATTATTTTTTTCCATCGCAATGCTGTGTACAAAATTTTTTATGTGAGAACTTTTCCTTGCTCTAGTTTGACAGTGTGACTTTTAACACTTTGAATTCTGAAAGGTACAGTTGGCTCTGAAATGTAACCATCTACAACTGAAACATGGATTAATTTTTCTTTTCCACATTTTTCTTCAGCTTGTATGTATGCACATTCTTTTTCTTCAATTTCTTTGGTATTACATCTTAGATTTAGGATTCTCTGATATTCGTCTGATATTTCTTGTAGTGTTAGTTTTTTTATTCTGTTCACGTTTCATTAGAAATCTAGAATGTATTTCTGCATCTTTTTTTCACTATTAAACAAAAAACAAAACAAAAATTAACACTTTAAACATATTCGGAGTCAGCTCGTTTAATTTGAATCTTTCACACTCCTTGTTAATGATTCCAGCATATGTGACAACATCTTTGTCTTCTTTTTCTCGTCAGATTCATACATTCCCAATGAGTAACAAGCTTTTCTTGCTAAAAATTTTAGTCAGAATATTTACTGTTTCTTTAAAACAAATTTCTCCTGGTTTTTTCAGTAGTACAAAATTACAATATTTTTCATGTTCAACCAGTTTTAACTTTCTTTTTTTTTTCTTGCCTTCCTAGTCACTGCATTCTTCTCTGAAAATTTGCTCATATCTTCTAAAATAAACAGAAAAGGTAATTCCATTATCTGAATTGTATGTGAATTCGGATATGACATTTGCCACCATGTCGGGAGTGAAAGAACCTGGTGAATTTTCCGTATTATTTCAATTAAATTTTGTTGTTGTTTCTGGAGTTCCAACAACTGCCGTTGTATTTTTACCATTTGAGCTAATAATTCTTCCATGTTTTGAAGAATTTTTTTTCCTTCTTTCTCTTTTTTTCTTTTTTTACACACACCAAAGATAAAAAAATTAAACCACTGTTATCATGTACACTAAAGCAAAAAGTATTTTTTCCTACTTTGGACAAGTTTTGATCCCTCATCACTACTGTTATAACTCACGCCTAGCAGTTCTCACTATGACATCTATTAGAAATTCTCCTGACTGAATCCAACAGATTACCCTGATTCACTTGGAGTTCTTTGTTTAAGGTGTCTTGCCTGGTTCATTTGTGTCACTGGGGTGTGTTATTTACTACACAAGAACTTTAGAAGCAACACAAATATTTTGGCACACTTATACATAAATTTAAAAATGTATTTTAAAATAGGTATTTATTGGGGTGGCCAAAAAATTTGTTCAGTTATTAAGTAAATTTTCTACTTAATAAAGCAAACAAACTTTTTGGCCAACCCAATATATATTTTGTATATTTTAGCTGATAAGTGAAACTTCAGAACATTGTTAGTAATTACTTTTTATTCACTAATTTGAGGAGTAATTATCCTTTTCTGTCTGAATTTCTGGTATGAGGAGTTATTATTTACACTATTTATATTCAGACTATTGTCCTCATTTTTCTCGTTGTTAGTACATTTCAACCATTGTGCCCTCTGGGTAACATACAGGGAATTCTGAACTGAACCCTTTATTTAATCTATAGGGGTAGACTGTTCTTGTTTCACTGCCCAAGTCTAGTGATATTTTGTTTAGTTCCTATTTTTAATACTGCTCAGTTATTGCTCAACCTGTTTCCGCTGTGTCCAACTTCACACTGCCTGGCGCAGAGATTGAACTCACAATTACTATGTTACTAAATTAACAAACCAACACTTTGACTGTCCTGGATATGACAATAAACTGCATCCGCATCCTGGGTGTGACGATAAACTGCATCTGTGTCCTGGGTAAGACGATAAACTACATCCAACAGTAAGGCTTCTGACCAGGAGGTTTTGAGGAGCGTGGAACCACCTTTTAATTGCTGGTGTTCCCAGGTCAGCCCTGACCCGGAGTGGTGACACCTGTTGGGGTCCCAGCTGTTGGCAAGTGGTTGACCCAACAACCTGACTATGAAAGTGTAAAAATAGATTTTAATACCAGAAATACTTTGTAAAAAAAAAAAAAAAAAAAAAAAATTAGTATCAGCAATAAATTTTTGAAAAAATATCTTACAAGCAATAAAAATCTTGTCAGCATTAAATAACCCATTGAGGTTAATATGACACAAAACAAAACAAAACAAACAATACATTTATGAAAAAATTATTACCATCTATACGTTTGGAAAAAAAAAAGGAAATTTTATCAGCATTAAATAACCCATTGTGGTTGATATGCCGTAAAACAAAATAAACCAAACCAAACTGATTTCTTACAAAGAATACATATTCTATTCATACAAACCTATCCTAAAAATCTCGTTGGCATTAAATAATCCATTGAGTTTGATATACCGTAAAACAAAATAAACAAAACGAAACCAACACTTTGATCCACTACAGGACAATGGCCTAGTGGATTAATGTGTTAATTTGTGAATTTGTTGACATAGTGGTTGTGAGTTCAATCCCTGGGCCAGGCAGCCTGTATTTGGATTCAATAGAAACAGGATGGGCTGTACTGTAAAGAAGAACTAGATGATATCCCAAGACATTGGCATTGGAATGAGAATTATCTACTCCTGTAGATTAAATAAAGGATTTAGTTAAAAATTCTTTGTAGATTACCCAGATCAATATACACCTGAGCAAAACCACAGGGCACAATGGTTGAATCATTGTGATAACATTAACAAAAATGGAGGACAATAGTCTGAATATGAATAGTGTAAATAATTAACCTTTTTTATTTCCATACTGTGAATATGATTTGCAGTTGTTAACACCAATTATTTGTCATTACCCAATGATAGATGCAATAAAATAGATTATAAAGTTTTTTATTTCTACTAGTTTGGTGCTTGTCACTTTGCTTAGAGCAAGAAAAGCACATTTTAAGTCTAAATTGTCTGTTCATTTAAAACATTATGTTTATTAGAAAATATGTACAGTATAAATATTGGAGTTCATACCCTTTTTCCTGTTACCTAGAGATTATTCTCAGGCAGAAACCAAAATTTGTCCTAACAACTGTTTCATTTAAATTGTGTATATATATATATATATATATATATATATATATATATATATATATGGAGAAATATATAGTTTTAAAGTGTGCTATATTTATTAGATAAAGTGCTCAATATCAGAGATAGAGCGTATGTAAATATAAATATAAAAGTGAACATTGAAGTCAACACTCAAAGGTGACAGGCTGTTTCATGCTAGATGCAATCATCAGGCCACGAGTGTTGGATTTTTCTTGACTATATATATAGGTTAGTGGTGCATTGTGGGTAATCCATTCTGGCGATTATTTTGTGGGAGTGGCTTGTTTGTTTATTTATGTGGCTTAATTTATTTTACTTGTTTTTTATTTTCATTTTTTATTTTATATTTATTTATTCTTTTCGGTTTTCAATATTTTATTAACATATTAAATAATTTCGGGAGGATTTGTTTTGGTCTGGGAAGATAAAACTATTCATCCAATTTTTGGATTGATTGCTGTGGTCTAATCTGCTATTTTGGCGGAGGAGAGTTTTTCATTTGTTTATTATTTATTTATTTGTATTTATTATTTTTACTTAACATTCATTCTTTATTCTACAGTTACACGTGGGTTTAATTTGTTTGGGTAGTTTGTTGATAGTTTTCCTGTTGTGCTTTTTTATTATTTGTGCCATGTTCTCAGTGCAACTGTAGCTGATTTTTACTGTGTTTTTATTGAATATTTTGTGTAGAGTGCTTGATTCTGGGAAGTGTTTGTTTAAGAGTTTGAAGAATATTTTACCTACATTTGTATTTTAGTTTTTGCTGTATGGTGTGTTGAACCATATGATATTTCTCTTCCTGTTGGCTTTTTGTGCTAACCACTCACCACAGAGATTGCGTCTAGCATGAAACAGCCTATTGCCTCTGAGTGTTGACTTCAATATTCACTTATATACATTTGCATGTGTGCATGTATATTTTAATTCAATGAGACAACTAAAAATAGTTCTATAAAATTAAACAATCTTCAAAAATTCTATTTATTACTGAATAATTTCTGGAAAGTTCAATAAAATCCCATTATTATCTGATTTTTAAGATTTAAAAAAAATTAATGTTTTTTTTTCCTTTTCTTTCTTATCTACAACTTTGATATACTCAGTCCTGGTAGGGGGTGTCTAGACTGAGTCAAATTGTACGTGTGAGTGCTTGTGTATACACTATATGTTACAAGCACATGTAAGTCGTTCAGGCATAACAAAGTGCATGCAAACAGTGTGTGATAGAGAAACAACTCTTATATTGGTGATTTTTTTTCATACATTTTTCTTCTGCTCACATAGTTACATCTCTTATATCAGTGTGCTATAAGAACTGCTGACATACATTATCTTTTGATGGTTCTAGCTCTTCTAAAAGTTTTCAGTTTTCACCTACTTGTGGCTGGTTTCTCTTCTACCTTGTATTTTAAGATATCATACTTGACAACTGATGGTTGTCTACTTTGGGGCATTATTTCAATGGACAAGTTACCAACCATAAAAGGCTTGAACCTGATTAGGCAAAATGGTTAGATATTAATTTTCTACCACTTCCCAAATTTTGAAAGGTAGTAAAAAATCAGTTATATTCCTTGAAACATTTCTATAAGAATGTGTGCAGTGTTAATTCTTAAATGTCCTAACCTGAAAGATAGGTTATCAATATTTTTTTTTCTTTGACTGCTTATCCTCAACATGCCTTGTCTTTAATTATGTATAATTTTCCTTTCAGGTTAATATGGCTGCAATGTCTGCATTAGAAGATGTCAAACCTGAGATGAATGAACCAAAGCTGCCATGTAAATCTGTTGTTCAAAATGATACAGCAGCTTATGCTGAGAGACGTTTTGGTTGTAACATTTGTGGGGCCAAATTTGTAAAGAATTCAGGTCTTAATCGTCATTTGAAAACACACAATGATGAAAAATCTTTTGGATGTGAGGTTTGTGGTAATGCTTTTTCCACAGCAGCTACTTTAAAACAGCACTATATAACACATTCTAAGGAAAAACCATATAGCTGTGAAGTTTGTAGTGCAGCATTTGCCCGTAAGGGTCAAGTCAAAAAGCACATGGTCAAGCATTCTAACACTAAACCATTTGAGTGTGAAGTTTGTGGAAAAACATTCTCGTTATCCTCAGTACTTAAACAGCACATTAGAACACATACAGGAGAGAAACCATTCTCTTGTAAACTTTGTGACGCAGCATTTGCTAATAGTTTTAACCTAAAACGGCACATGGTTGTACATACAGGGGAAAAACAATTCAGTTGTGATGTTTGTGAAGGTAGATTTTCTGATAAGACAAGCCTTAAGCGCCACTGGAGGACACACACTGGTGAAAAACCATTCCCTTGTGAAATTTGTGGGAATGCATTTTCACGATTATCTGTGCTAAAACGACATTTCACAATACATTCGGGAGAACAGCCGTTCCCTTGTGAGTTATGCAAGTCAGCCTTTGTACAAAAAGCTGATTTAGAGAGACATATGAGAACTCACACAGGACAGAAACCATTTCATTGTGACATTTGTGATAATAAATTTGCTACACGTTCAGATCTAAAAATTCACATCCGAATCCATACAGGTGAAAAACCATATAGTTGTGATGTCTGTGGTGCTGCGTTTTCTCGTTCATCAAATCTTAAACAGCATATAAAAACGCACACTGGTGTGAAACCTTTTGCCTGTGAGATTTGCAAAACTGCTTTTGCCCAGAAAAGTGATATCAAGAGACACATGCTGAAGCATACTGGTGAGAGACCATTCAAATGTGACATTTGTGGGACAAGTTTTACCCTTGCCGCCTATCTTAAGAAGCACATGAAAAGAAGACACAAGACTGGGACTCCTTATCCTTGTGAGATTTGTGGATCTGTATTTATGCAAAAATGTGATCTGCAAAAACATATGCATGTTCATACTGATGAAAGACTTTTTTATTGTAAGGTTTGTGGCTCAGCATTTGAGGAGAAAGCTAATCTCGAATTGCACATGATTACACACAAGGAAAATACTCAAGTTTAGCCCTCTGTTAGCACCATGGGGTGTTTGAACACTCCTCAAAATATTTTTATTAATATTTAGCAAGTGGCAAGACAAATTTTCATGATTAGTTAAATAGTTTTCTGAATATCTGTCAAGTAACTAGAAGAAATTTCTGGTTTTACTCCTAATATTTGTGTGAAGTTTTATTTGTTGACTGAAAATGAAAGCTATTATTGCATATTTTTAATTTTTGAAACTTGGGAATTCATTTTTTTTATATTGACCTTTTTTAACTCTTGAAAATCTTTAGGTACAAAAAATTATAGCAAAAAGGAACAGACATGAGGACGAAAAGGGGAAAACAACAACAGTAGTTTAATGTGAAAAAAGTAAGAAAAAGAATAATAAAGAGAAAAAGATGAGCTAACCAATCATCACTCCTCACTCATCGGAACTTAATCAAGGAAAATAAAATTTTTGTGTACAACCAAATCAAAAAGGAAATATGAAATAGAAAATACACACATATCAAAAATATATTGAAATGGATATATCTTTTTTAAAGATAAATCATGTTCTGTCACAGCAACTATTCATGTTTTTTACATAAGGAAGGTTGTCTTGACTTAATGAAAATAATTTCAAGGACTTTTAAATTATAATTTGAATATCAATAATATATTGAGATGGATATATCTTTTTAAGATGAATCATATTCAGGCCCAGCAGCCATTCATTCTGTTTACATAAGAAAGATTGTTTTGACTTAATGAAAATAGTTTCAACGACTTTTAAATGCTAATTTGAATTTTCAATTCAAATTTTAAAATAAAACCTTTCATTTTTTTTGTTTTTATTTAATTTAAAAACCAGAAAGAATGTTCAAGACAATATATAACAAGATAATTATAAATTAAATGATATATCTATATTTTAAATAAGGTGTTGAAAACCTTCTAGTACTAATGCTGTGACAACAGCCCAAAGTACTAACAGAGGTTTAAAGAAGGGAGGGATTGTTATGTCTGAACTGGAACCATAAATCATTTCATAAACATTATCTCTTAATTGAAGGTTAACAGTTTGAGCAGCATTATCACTTTTAGGAGAGAATACATGAAATTTGTTAAGTGCTTATTAGTAATGAATAGTGCCAAAAGATCAATGGTATGAAGAATGGTTCAAACTGTGTCTAGGTCACAGTTTGTTTTTGCTGTAATGCTCCTTGGAAAGCTATGAATCCACTTTTACCCATCCCATAACATCTATGTGTAAATAAGCCCGTTGAATTCTTTGAGTGCTGCACCTTGGGTGTTGAGCTTGCAGGTTAGCCCTGTAAAAAAATTGCTTGCTACCAAAACCACAGCAGGATCACTTGATGTCATTTTAACTTTTTACTCTACAAGGAGTCTGTACAAATAACCAACATTAATTATCGTCTAATCATAATAAAAAGTGTCCAAGTCCAAATGTTAAGCCTTACAAACTAAAGGTTCTTTTTACTCTTGTAAAAATAATGAAATATTTTTATCAGAAATAAAACTTCAATTAAGTGGATATGATCTAATAAAATTTTCTTGTGTTCTCAAATATTGCCTTCTGATTTTTCTGGGTGATTATTATGAATTAATTTATAGTTGAAGCAGAATTCTTATCGTTCAAATTAAACGTAAAACTGTGAGAAGGACTAACAGACATACAGAGGCGCACACACACATACACAGAATTAATGGATTTTATTTTTAATATTATTTTAAAATAATATTTAGAAAGGTAAGAAATATATAATTAAGATAAACATGTTTAGTAGGTTCATGCATTTGAAAAGAAATCCCAGATTTTTTTTTTTTTTTTTAACAGTAAATTTAATGTCTACTAATCAAGAAGTTCAGCGAAACAAAATGTGATACCTAACAAGATTTTCTTTAGGACAACTTGTCAATCTCTAGGCCAATAGACATTAATTTCACTGCTTTAAAAAGATAGGGATGTCTACTCGAACATATATAAAGAATAACCCTGAATTAAAAAAAATAATTAACTGCATATATATATATATATATATATATATATATATATATATATATATATATATATGGAGAGTGAGAGAGACAAAGGCACATGTGCATATATAATCTTAAATGGGAATAAATTCAGTCTTATTTGTATATTGTTGGAACTAATCTCTTTTGTCTTCTTTTCTTTTTTTATGTTTTGTTTACTTTTTTAAAGAAATATTTGTACAGATGAGAACAGAAAATAAGAAATATATATATATATATATATATATATATATATATATATATTGTATATTTGGCTAGCAATCGTTTTAAGCAGTGTTTCATTAAATATAGGCTTCCGGATCTCAAAAAAAGGAATATTTTGTAAATTTTCTTTTTTTTTTCACTCTGAGAATTTTTTGGGGAGGACTGAGTGTGTGGAGAAACTGTCCATAGCATTTATTTTTCCAAGTTCTTTTGGCGAATACTTCAGTCACTTTCAAGTACCTCATATAAACAAGGGTAAACATGTTGGTTGTATTCTGAAACTAAGCAAAAATTCCACTAAGAATGAAATTGCTACTCAAAAAAAATGACCCTTGCACAATACAGTATAAATGAGAGAACAAAAATATATCAACGTTATTTTTTCCCATGAAAATTACTCCCCTCCCACCCTTGAAAATGGCAAAAGTATTAGCCAAAAGAACTCAGGGTGGGGGGATAAACACCATAAACAGTTTTTATTAGAACGATAAAAGCTGATGTATCAAAATGTATTTCTTAAAAAAGAGAAACAATTAATAACAAAAACAGGGGTTAACAAAAAAGACATATTACCATAACATGGTACGACTGAAACATAATAACAATTGAAAACAACTAAACTTGTTTATTGGCCCTCGCTGATACTGGCAAAAATTGAAGGAAAAAACATGTGCAGAGACTAAAAACTGATACAACCCCAGACTAATGTTTTATGCAAAAAGATTTTTTTTAAATATTATTATTAAAGGCTAATTACTTTTAAGCCCACCAACTACTCCTGCTTCTAGAGTGACGGTCAGTACCTAGATGGGTGACTACTTGGGAATATCAGGTGCGGTAAGCATGGATGTGCAGCTGGTGTAATGGATATTGGCTCAGATTTGTTAATCGGAGAGCCAAGTTTCAATTTCAGTTGGGTTTATGCACAAATATCCTTCGGAAAGGTATGGAGTAATTAGTAATTAAACGATTATTATCTCAGAAAACATTTTCTGGCTTTAAATAACCTGCAAGGTGGTGATAAGCCATAGAAAACAAATCAATCAATCAACAAATTATTACAGCAAATAAATGAACTTAGTTTCCACAACACTCATCAGAAAAATAAGAATTATTTTCTTGATAAGAAAATCTTTTAACATCCATAATTTTAAAGCACCGAAGTCTTAAGTTTGTTTTGTTTTGGGAGGGAGGTCAAATTTTAACAGCATAAAAAAAAAGTGTTGAAATTTTGATTATCAAAGATAAAGTATCTTTGGGAATAAAAATTTCAATATTTTTTTTTTTTTCATATGGTTAGCCTTGTACGTCTTTTTGGAATTCCAGGTCAGTCAAATTAGAATTTTGCAAATAAGAGTTCATCAATACTGTAGTGTCAAATTTCAAATAAGTGTGGGAGAAGGGAGCAGTATAAGACAGCATTGGAGGGGCCTAATCATAGGTTTCCACTAGATGACCATTTTTATAAAGTTAAAATTAATGTTTTTGTGGTGGGAACAAAAAGCTGCAACATTTTCTTTTTTTTAATTTTTTGTTTTGGCTTTAGCTTTCTTTACTTTAAAATTATGGATGTCAGCTTTCAATAGAGACTGACAAGAAACCAAAAAAAGACCCAAGTGGAAATTTCTTTTATAGTTGCTATTGCAGATGCATAAAAATAATAAAATTAGCAAGTAAGTATCCAAGCTTTCCAAATGTTGATTGTTAAAAAAAGAAAAAATACAGTTCTTTTTAAATCTTCCACAAAAAATTGAATAATTCTATGAAAACTTTTCATCTTTTGTTAGTTTTGCATACTAAGCTGCTTGTGGAACCCTTTTCAATAAAATTAAAATGGCTCGTATACTATAATGTGAAAATGCATTGCAAATCATTTGCTGTGAAAAATGATGGATTATGTATGTTATATATGTATATATAAAAGAAGAGAGAAACTGCAAACTTTTTGGTTCTAATGTGGATTTTTTTAAAAAGATATGCTTTATTTTCAATAGTTTTGCTACACGTGTTTCCGGTCTTGTGACCTTCATCAGGCAAAGAGTGGATATTTACACATATTATTAAAAGGAATTAATTTTTCTTATATTTTTCAATGTTAAATATTCTCGATATTAGACATTCTCTTTTTTGTGTGTTAGTGACCCAAATGTCTTCCTTGAACGTGTGTATGTGTTAATTTGAAAAACTGTTTTTGAAGCCAAAATTGTTGCTGTTTTTTTCAGTGGTTTGCTAATAAAGAGACATTTGAGGCAAGTAGGCTTTGTGGTAGAGTGCTCAGTATCGAAGAGAGTGTTAATAGAATTAATTTGAAAATGTTTTTTCACTTAACATATTCTGTGTATTTAAGGTAGCAGTTGTTCTTTAAGGCAAATACAATTATAAGCAACAGACATTTTGTGTCAATTAGTTTTAATGATTGACTTTTCCACATTAAGAATAATTCTTCTCAGACAAGGAGGAAAGTCTGTCAGAAATTGTCTGAAGTTCATTTCTGAAGGATATACCACAACCACACTCTCACCGACTCACTTGCTGCCTTTCGGACCATAGTGCCATCAGACAATGTATTAACAAGCAGTGTAAGGATCATAGTAAAAATAGACAGCTGATCACAAGCAATACCAAAATAATGACAAAATCAAATACTAGAAATAGACATGATCCTTGAAGCAATACTTGAACAACAAGAACAACCATCAATAAATAATAACAAATAAGAGCTCACATCCTTAAATGTATATAAAAAAACATGCCACATATCACAATACTCTTTGCCCATGTCACAACACTCACTCTTTCTATGAAACTCACCAATTGTATCTGCCTACTCTCAGGATGACTTAAGCCAAAGGCTTAGACCACAGATGTACTTGTACTTTTCTTCTAAAATGAATTTCAGACAATTTTTGATTGAATTTCTTCCTTGTCTGAGAAGGATTATTCATAATTTGGAAAAGTTGATCATTGAAATTAATTGATACAAAATGCCTGTCATGTATGTATATGTAATTGTAGGATAATTGAGTGAATGGTGCTAGTGACTGGTTAAAATGGAGAAAACATTTACAAGGAAACAAAGCTCTTTGACAAAAAAAAACCCAGGTCCAGTCAAGGAAAGGTGAAAAGGACTACAAGAAATGGGCTGCTAATGGATAATAACAATACACATTTTGTGTATGATATTTGTAACTGTTTGCCTCAATCAAGCTAGCCTGACTAGCCATATGTGTCACCATACACTAAAACCTCCAACTGGCTACTTTTTTCTAGATTTACCCTGCCTTTCCTGTAATATATATATATATATATATATATATATATATATGAATGAATTTTCACTTAAAAACATAATAAATACGCAACCCCAGTCGACCAGAACAAGAAAATTAAATTATCTACTATAAAAAATTAAAACAGCTAACCTTATAGTCAACAACTACTCACCTGCAAGATTGAAATTACAGAGAACCAATATCATTTATGAATTCACATGTCCTTTAAGGAATTGTGTTCGTGATCAAACCACATTCATGACTAATTATATTGGATATATCACTACATGCCTATCAAGAAGAGTTACATTGTACCTCTCTGAACATAGCTCAATTAGGACACCTTTAAACACATGGAAACTTACTGAAGTCCATCTGCAACACACTTGTAGAAAATACAAGTATGATAGCCTTATCCGCATATAAAAAAAAGAAAAGAAAAATAATGGCAGCATTAATAATAAAGAAAAAGACAACACTAAATAACATCAACTATGAACATAGCCTCCGGGCCATATATATATATATATATATATATATATATATATATATATATATATATATCATAAGGGGAAGAAATATTTTCTATTATAATAGTTATTAAATTTGGGTGTTGTTTGGTTTTAGGTTTTCTTTTATGGAAAATATATCAAAGAGCTACAATACAAAAAAATGTTTCTCTATCTTAATTGGCTTTATTGCCTTGCTTGGGGTGAGACAATTAAAAAGAACAAGATCATCAATTCTTGATCACAGGCCATTGATAAAAAGAAATTCTAAATGTCTTACAGAAATGTTGCAATCAAAAGAGATTGGAAAGAGAGTCTGGCTTTGTTTTTTCTCTCACCAGACTAAAGCTTGTCTCTTTTGAAGGACTAGCAACTATAACATTAAAATACTGTAGCTCTGGAGCATTGCCATTTGACAGCTGAAATATAAAATGGGTAGATGGTTTTAAAAAAAATTGCCTGCTGAAAGCTTTAACCCAACAATTCCAATCAGTGCTATCACTGACCATGAAGTCCTGGTCATTGTTTGGGGAAAAAAATTTGATTACCATTTACCTGTAACTTTTAGTGACTAAACAAAATGGCAGTATCTGCAAAAAAAACAAAAAATAAAATTCAGTATCATCATCAACATCATCATCCTCATCAGTACCTTGACTGCTTCAATCGGTGGAGGGGCCTAAGGACAGAAGAAACAGACAACCTCCTCTATGATGATCTGTTGGCAATGGCTCTTAGTAGTTCCACATTTTCCTGTCCATCCATTCTTGGCGTTGTCTGACTAGCTCTTGCATTTCTGTCTCCACTTGTGTCCACCTTCAACAGCACATTGCATGATGGTCTTGCAGAGGCAGTTATGCTACGTGATGAGTCCAAACCATGCCATCTTGTGACACTTAATAGTGGCAAGGAGAGATTCCTTTTGACCTATAAGTCTTTTGACTTTGTACATAGTCATTGGTTTTGTGTTCCCAGTAGGAGATGCAAAGGAGTTTTCTCATATAATTGTTCTAGAACACCTAGATCCTTTTTACTGTCTCAACCAGGAGTGTCCAAATCTCATACTCATAGAGGAGGATGGACACAACCAGCAATTTGTAGAGATTGAACTTGTTTCCAGTGTAGGTTTTATGAATCAGCACACAATTTCTTTTAATAAGCAACTCATTTATCAGCAACTATATTCTAGTTTGTTTAAATCTTAAACAACACCCCTACTAATATAAACATGGATTAGGCAACTCTGAAAAAAAATTGAATTAATAGAAAAAAAGTTAATAAAAAAGTTATTTTTACTGTATTCAAGAATTCTACTAGTTCATTTACATTATTTACATTTGGACTATTGTCCTAATCCTTGTTGCTGTCATCAGCATCTTGAAAACATACATATATATATATATATATATATATATATATATTTGCATTGATAGCAGGCAATGTAATTTTGATAAAGATGTATAAGTACGTCTTGAAGTGTATATGCATGTGAGTATCCCATCTTGTTTCCCAGGAAACTTGTTTTAACACTCACTAGGTGGCATTGTATAAAG
Source organism: Acanthosepion esculentum (assembly GCA_964036315.1). Taxonomy (NCBI): domain Eukaryota; kingdom Metazoa; phylum Mollusca; class Cephalopoda; order Sepiida; family Sepiidae; genus Acanthosepion; species Acanthosepion esculentum. Next base: position 99,570,664 of record OZ038479.1, read on the forward strand.
TCGTATAAACAGAAAGGACTCAAATTTTTTTCTCTCTCTTTTTACCCACAGGAAATCATAGTGAAAAGAATTTTTTTTCTTATATTTTTTCACACTCAGTAACCCCTTCTGTCTTAATGGCCTTATTGATTTATATATACAATAGACTCCCTCATATCCAGACATGATTTTGATGTGTATATTTGAACTATTTGGGTGATATGTAACTGATTTGAAATTTGTTTTTCAGGGAATTTACTTTGGATAATTGCTTATGCTTATTTCACCCTAATGCTTGTATTGGTGCAAAAGATGATGGGAATAGGAGGAAAAGAACAACTTTGGAGTTGTTGCAATGTTACATGTTAATGTAATGTTAAAGTTGTTACATGTTAATGTTAATAGATGGAAGATTATATATATATAATATATATATATATATATATATAAAATCAATAAAAAAATATCAGGTCCATCTGAAATTAACAATCAACACCTGAAAACACTAATTGAACAAAACCCATGTCAAAGTGTCAGAGAAATGTCTCAGATAATAGATGTCAACATTTCAACAATATCAGGTCATCCCAATAAAATTGGCATGGTAAAGAAACTAGATAAATGGATTCCATATGAACTCAGTAAGGTATACAGGTGCTGGAGACATGTTGACCTTTCAAATTCTTGCACTTGTCTCCGTGTCTTTCTTTGCACCTTTTCACCTTTTATTGAAAATGTAAACAAAAGCAATATATCACTGTCAGAATTCCATGCCCACAGAGTCTTCTGACCACAAATTTATTATTTTGAACCAGCTTCTGCATTCTATAACACAAGATATTGCTTTTAGTGTATGAATCATTTATGTTTGAATATCAGGGTTGTAGGGACTTATTATTAGTAATAAATAAAAATATAAAATAATAATAATAATAATGAAATTATAAATAAAATAAAATAAAACAAATAACATTAAAACTTTGTTTAAAATAAATAAAGCCAAAATAATAAAAATCTCCCAGAATGCAACAGGAACTTTTCTCTGTTTGTAACTAAAACACACACACACACACACACACACACACACACACAAATAAATAAAAGTGTATGATTTTAATTTACAATTTAACTTGTTGTTTGTGTTATTTCCATGTATGTTTTTATTCCTGTGAACATGAGGCTATCCCTGCTGGTATGATGTGAGTGACCCCACAGGGTCACAATTTTGTTGAGGATCAGTGATATCTCTAGCTGCATCATTTGACTCCTTAAATAAAATAAAATTAATATTTCCCTAACAATTTTTTTTAAAAGGTCACCCAATATAAGGATCTAGAGCCATTCAAGGTAGAGGATTAGAGGTAAAAAGGATAATACAGAAGGTGTCTGATATGAACAGAAAAGAGGGCCATAACAAAGTTCATGAGGATAAGGAAAAAAGAATCTTGACATGAAGGCAGGATTGAAGTTTATCAAGGAAGCAACCACACAAGAGTCTATTCTATCACTACTCTGCTATTACATCCATAGCAAATGTTTAGATTAACTCCATTCTTTAGTTTCACCAGTTCAGACCTTTACAACTAAGACATGTTGTGCTACTTCCACTGAGTTGAATCAACTACATTTCCTCCAAATTCCAAATGTAAAGAAAATGTTCCATTCAAACAATTTATTTCCCAAGAATTGCTACTTTGTGGAATTTTCTCATCCTACCACTTCCTTTTCCACTCATGTCACACCATTCATCATTATCATTTTAACAATAACTATCTACCTTGAGTTGCTCTTGAACCTTATACTGGATGAATTCTAGTATAAGAGAAAAAAAAGATTTATTCTCCACTCTGCACCCTCTTTTCCACAGAAAGCAATGTTGCATGTCTGCTGCTATTGCCATGGCAAATTTTCAGATGACATCCATTCTTTAGGTCCATCAGTTCAGATGCCATGCTTCTTTTTTTTAATCGATTCACCCCAAGCAAGGTGGTAATGATACTAAGATGCAAGCAGTTACTGAAAGTGAGAGAGAATGAGAAGATGAAGATGTTAGAAGGAACTGGAAACCCAATCCTGAACAGGAATCAAGGGATAAACCTCTACTCCTGTTCAAAAGACTAGGGAGGCGTGTTTACTCCTGTTGATTTTTTTTAAAGAATCAATTCACCTTCATTTCCTCAATATTTCAAACGTAAGAAGAAAGTTCCCCTTGGATTTTCCCAAGAACTGTTACTTTGTGGAACAGACTCCAACGTGATTGCTTCCCTGAACACTTCAATCTTAACCTTTTCAAGTCAAGGATAAATCATTATCTATCATCTTTATCTTTATAATCTTCACTCCCAACCACCACCTCTTTCACTCATATCACACACTTCATTTATCATTAGCATTTTAAAAATAACCCTCTATCTTGAGTGGCTTTCGAGCCTTGCATTGGGTGTATTTTAGTGTTAAAATAAATCAGAATGTTTACTACAGAACGATGCTTAGCAAACCAATCGAATAGACAAACATACTTCCTTACAAAGGCCTTATGTCAGACTAAAAGTAATTATCTCTATTGTCAGAAGGAACAAATCTTCCATTGCACCTTCCGATTACGTCCCTTGCTTTTTTAAAAATTCCGATTTGAAAACTGCTGTTAATTGAAGTCCTTTATTTTCTCGTTTGTTTGGGGGTTTTTTAACAAAAAAATTTGACATTTTTTTCAATTTTTTTCTTCCATTGTTTCAATCGTTCTTCAGGTATTAAGTCGTGAAAATGTTGATCTTAGAAGACAAAGGTGAGTATTTTTGTGAATTTGATTTTTTTCTCGGTTTAAAATGGCCGAAATACCCAACCATTCTAATTTTTAAAAAGGAACTGTTTTATTAAAAAATCTGATTTTGATTTTTGCTTTCTAGTTTCTGTTATTAAACGAATTGTTTTTATTTAGGCGCTCTTATTTTTTGAATAATTATTCCGAAAATTTTATATTTTTACAAATTTTAGTTTTAACCTTCGTGCACGCGTTTTTACAAATTTTAGTTTTAAAACCTTCGTGCACGCGTTTTTGGCTAAAAACAAAAAAACAAAAAGCGTCAATTTTCACTTTTTTTTTCTCTTCAATGTCAAACAATACTGTTAATTAGAAAAATAAATATCATATTTCTTTTAGTAGTAATTGAAAAACTAAAGATAGAATTAAATAATTTATTAAAAACAATAAGAGACATTTTTTTGTTTTTTTAAAAAATAAATATATTTAATATGCCGATGCGTATTTAAAAATTATAAAAAAATAATTCAATGAAACTAAAAATAAAAGATAAAAAATAACATTATCAAAATCTTCTAAAATTGTATTTTAGTAGCATTAATAATATTAATTTCATAAAGTAATACGAAAAATGCATAGAAAATTAATTATAAAAAAAAACAAGCAAAAATTGATAAAAAACACAAGCAAATGAATTGTTCATGAAAGTAACTCGTTTGGTTAAATAAATAGGCTAACATTTTTTTAGATTATTTAGGTCCTAAAATAAATAATTTAAATTTTAGATTATTTCTAACTAAAATATAAAATTAAAAAATATAAATTATTTTTGTCTAATAATACGTAATTTTGGATTAAAATTCACTCACGAGAGAATCTAGTGAGTGAATTTTAATTCAAAATTACGTATTATTAGATAAAAATAAATTTATTTATATTTTAATGACTAGAATCATTCATTATTCTAATTATTAAGATTTTTTTTAATACAAATTTCTTTCTACAATTAAAATTGTTTGATACACATAATCGAACAATTTCAGATTCAATCATTTCACGTAAATAACGTTTCTAAAGAGAGAAGACATAAAAAATTAACGTCTTTTTTTGCGTAATTTATACGTTGTTTGTAAATTCAATTTCAATTGGTTTATCTTGCCCGTAAATAATATGTTATTTATATTTTAATGACTAGAATCTGAAACTCTTGAGTCAGAATCTAAGTCTTTGAACATTTTATTTATTTGTTTTAAGTAGCAATTGATTTTCCAAACAAGTTTTATTAAAAAAAAAAAAAAAAGAAAACGGTAGACATTCTCTATGTATATTGAATCACCTTTTGCAAATCTGGCTACTTCACTTTTACTTTTTCCCACTCCTGAAGATAACTAAAAAAGAAAAAAAAAAGGGTTTTTGAGCAGAGTATTTCTGGAAGTTAATGTTATAGCAAACAGTCTTTAGTGCTCGCTATCAAGAGAAATAATTGATAATAAAAATAGAATTAAATGTTCATTTATCTTTTCCCTACTCCGAGTTTCATGAACATTATGTTCACCCATCAGGTACTAGAATGTAAAATTCTACAATCAAGTCCCCTGATAAGTGGATGTAATCTCCATGAAACAGAGTGTAGTGACAAGATAAGTGAACATCTAATTTTATTTATTGCTATATATATATTGATTGGAATGAGTTTTTATTATCAATAAAAACACTAAAATGATCCATATTGACAAATCTGTCAAAACAACTTTTCTGAAAACTTTATTTGAGCAAGATTAGCTGATTTAAAATTTAATTAACATGATTTGGAACAAATATTACTTAGTTTAAAATATTACAGAAAAGCATTTTTTAACATGTAAATGGGTGTTTTTTATGAGATGTTGACAACTTTATCAATTAAAAATTTAAATGCAATGCCACTCACTACTTTCTGAACTCTGTTCTTTCTCTTTGCTAAAGTCTTCATTCTCTTTCACTCACAGTAACCACAAGCATCTTAGTGCCTTCTAGATATTTTCTTTATAATGAGTTGGTTTGTTTTTTTTCTTTATTAAGGTAGCATTATTAAAAAATATTAATAAACCAGCAAAAAATGTATACAATATATATATATAGGTAACTATACTCGTCTCGAAAAACCTTCGGTTTCTTGATTTGCCAATAATCAAATCAATATTGAAGGAAAAAAAGGTTCTAAAAAAAGAAAGAGCCAGGAACATGAACATCTGTCGAAAGTAATCGTACAGCTTACAGGTTCAAAGCCCAAAGAAAAAACCTCGACACGAGTAAACAACTAACTAAAAAAGTGCTCGATACAGGAGTAGAGCAGACCTAGTCAAACCTAGAGAGCCAGACAAACCTACCAAGCTGGCTTTCCCTGACGATCTGCTTAGGTGAAACCTTGGTAGGTTTGTCTGGCTCTCTAGGTTTGACTAATATATATATATATATATATAATTATATGGCAAAAATCTTAAGCCCAATGAAAATAAAGAAAAAATATACCTTTTGCGTCACTTATTCTAGTAGAGATTCAAAAAATGAAAATAGAAAAGGGAAAAATAAAGATTAAAACCTTTTTTTAGCATTTAATAGGGAAAAGTTGAATACTTAGAAATATGTATTTCTTAAATAGGATAATTGAACTTTACTTGTCTGTAATCTTTCCATGGCTGAGCAGTTGAAAGCATGCCAGGCTTAATATTGTTTTCCCTTACAAGTGGGACATAGCTTCAAACACTGCCAAAAGCTACATTTTCTTTATTAAGACTCTGATGCACAGGCTGGTAGATGTAAATTTACACTGTTTAAAAAAAGGTGTCTACTCCAACATATATAGCCGCTAAATGTTTAAGCAATAAGGCATATAATGTATATGTAGACAGATTTAAGGAATTAATTAGACTATTAAAAATGTTAGCAAAAATATTTCTTGTGAAAATAAGTTACTTGTTTTTATTTCTGGATAAAATTTAATTATTTTTTTTTTTAATTTTCAGGCTTTTTACACTGGAAAAATGAAAAACACCAACTCAAGAATATCTGATATTAAAAACTGGTGGAGAGAATTAATGAGAAATAAAAGATACAAAGATAAACTTTCAGTGAGTGAGCCACCATGTTGAGAGATACTAATATGCTAAAAAAAACAAATAAAACAACATGAAAACCAAAATTTAACATTTGTACTAACACATTAAACTACATTTTAAATCACGAGAATTTCAAAAAAATTCTTTTGGAGGATTGCAAGCTATATTTTTCCTGTATGAATTTTGAACATTTTTTCTTAGTAATCTTTGACTTAAGATAAAAAAATAATATTTGCAGATCAGAAATTTAAAGAAAGTTTTAAAAAAAAAAGAAGCATAATGGAAATGTTGGACGCTCACACTGACCTTCCCGGATGTGATAGCAGTAAGGCTGCTTTTGAGCAGGAATCTTGTCAGGAAATGCCTATGAAATCACAACCTGTTGAAAAACCATTCTACTGTGAAATTTGTGGATATTCCTCTTCACGTAAATCTGATCTTAAAAAGCATATTAACACACATACAGGAGAAAAACAATTCCCCTGTGAAATCTGCGGCTCACTTTTCGCAAGTTCATCAAATCTCAAGATGCACTTTAGAATACACACTGGAGAAAAACCGTACCTTTGTAAAATTTGTGGAAACACTTTTGCACAGAGGACAAACCTGAAAACGCACATAACGACACACACTGGCAAGAAACAATTCCATTGTGTTATTTGTGGAGCAAAGTTTACCCAGCGTTCGACCCTCCAAGCTCACATAAGAACACACACTGGTGACAAACCCTTTTCATGCAAGGTATGCGGCCAGGCATTTGCTCATTCATCTAATCTGAACCGTCATGTGAGAACCCATTCTACTGAGCGACCTTACTCCTGTGACATGTGTAAATCAAAATTTTTACTGAAATATGATCTGAAACGTCACATGATTGTTCATACAAAGGAGAAGCAGTTTCGCTGCGATATCTGTGGGTCTCGATTTACACTACGCCCAACTCTTCAAGTCCACATAAGAACACATACTGGTGATAAACCATTTTCTTGCAAAATTTGTAATCGAGCCTTTTCTCAATTATCGAATCTTAAGCGTCATGCAAGGATGCATTCTCCAGAATGCCCTTAAAATTGTGATGTTATATAATTAAAAATTCAGTATTTACATGTGGATTATTGTCCACATCTTTGTTGTTGTTATCACAATGTTTCGGTTGTTATGCACTCCTGCCTTCATCAGGTGTATGTCACTCTGATTAACCTACAGGGAATTTCAAACTGAACCATTTATTTAATCTATGGGGGTATATTGTTCTCATTCCATCGTCCATATCTGGGGGTCTCTGATCTAGTTTATATTTAGTACTGCTCGGTTATTGCTCACTCCGTTTCCACTGAGTTTAAGTACACACTGCCAAGCCCAGGGATTGAACTCTCTAATTCTATGTCATCAAATTCATGGACCAATACTTTAATCCATTAGGCTATTGTCCCATGATGTATAAGTATAGACAGCTGACTTAATGTTACATCAAGCTGCCAACTATGTATGGTCTCTGTGAAATTCACAAAGTTGGTATTCTGTGGAGACCTACAGTCAGCTGCAGGGTCTTGGCATTCCACCCACAGCAGATTCCTTGTAGATATAGTCAACTCACTAGCAAGGAAACGCTTGTCATATGTTAAGAATTTGGGACATTTTGTGGAATCAATTGCATGGTAAGCTTCAATGAGGTGAGCCTGTTCATTGTAGTTCCTACAGATGAGGCTTTGCTGATGGTTTGAAACTGACTGAAATCAGACCCCTCCCTTGTAGAACATACTAGCATTCTAATATTTAATCTTATGGAAATGTTAACATTCTGTGTAAAGACAAGAATCTTCCAACTAGAGTCTGATATACCAACAGCAAGACTTAGCTATGGGTTCACTATTGTCACCAGTGATGGTGAACTTGTACATGGAATACTTTGGGGAAATGACTTTAGCCAACAGTATGATTGAGATACATGGATAACACCGTCATATTCCAGCCTCACAAGGAAGCTGTACAAATTCTGCTGGACTATGTGAAGTCAATAACACCTTCGATCCAATTCACAATGAAAGAAGAAAATAATAACCAGCTAACCTTCCTGGAGGTACTAAACACTTGCACAGAGAATGGGTTCAAAACATCCATATAGTGCAATCCAGCCTTCACCGGAAAATATCTCAACTTCAATTTCCACCATCCATACAGTGTGAAGAAAGGAATTGTCCAATGCTTACAACACCATGCAAAAATCATAAGTGGTGACCCAGACACAAAACCAACAGGAAATAATCAGCATCAAGTATAAGCTTCAGAATAACAACTACCCTGAAAATATAACATCAGCATTTGCAGATGGAAACAGAAGCAGGAGGACCAGAAAACTGCCACTGTCTGTCTTCTATATGTCAACGGCTTATCAGGAAAGATTAAAAAAATCTGCAGTCCATGCAACATCAAGACAATATTCAGAAGCAGCTCCACTCTACAGAGAAATCTCTGCCAAGTCTAATATGGAGAAGAGCATTAAGAACTGTATATACTCCAATCCTTGCAGTTGTGGCAAAGAATATAAAGGTTAAATTAGCTGCCTTCTAAAAATAAGGCTGGAGGAACATCAAAACACTATAATGAGTAGAAAAAAAAATTAAATTAGGCATGACTGATCATGTATGGAGGGAAAAGGATAGTTATCAAACCCTGTGGAATGACATGAAAATACTGGACACGGAGGAACACTGCAGTTAGATATCTGAAAGAATCAGCACATATGCTATGTTATGAGGACTTCCTTCGTAGACCTAGCCTAGAAATAAATATAATATGGGAACTGCCAACAAAAAAAAAGACAAAATGACAGCAAATTTTCAATAGCAGCAGCAGCTGTAACAAAAGAGAAGTTTCAGTGAGTGCAGTCAAGCATGGCCAGCAGCACTTATCAGCAGGCAGGTTAGGTTTAAAGCTCCAGGTTCTCCACACAGAATTGTTCTATGGGATAATAGACTCATGGATTAAAGTGTTGGTTTGTGAATTTGGTTATCTAATAAAGGTGAATTCAATCAGGCAGTATGTATTTGAACTCCGTTGAAATGGTGTGAGCAATAATAGCAATACTAAATAAGATATCCCTAACAATGTACGCCAATAGATTAAATAAAGGGTTCAGTTCAAAATTCCCTTTAGGTTACACCAGAAGATGGCAACAATGTCAAGAACAATAGTCTGAATGTAAATAACGATAACTCATAATAACTTCTCGTCCCAGAAATTTTGAAAATTCCCTTGTAAATATGTCTTCGTAAATGCATGTTCCTAGAAGGATCTCGGCTTTTGCAATATTTATTGATGTTGATTTGCTAACCATTCAAATTATTGGTGTTCACATACAAGCATGCATAGATTAAACATTGTTCATATAAACACACACACATATATATTAAAAAAAAGTAATGAAGAGTAATTTTCTAAATTATCTCCAGAAAAAAGTTGTGCCTGAGATTTGTGCGTCTGTATGTTATAAATTTGTAGAAAGCATTTACGTTGTATGTGCATAGGCAATAACTTTGTGTTATTTACCAATGCGACATTTTAAATTCCTGTTTTTTTTTTCTACTTTTAAGGAGATTTCTCTAAAAGTGATTTTTGTCTTTCGTATGCAAATAATGAATTATGCATGAATACAAGCATACAATACAAAGTGTACTCATTTTTTTACTCAGATGCATTTAGGTAGGCTAAGAGCTTGTCAGCTTTGGTTGGCAGTCTGTCTAAGATAAGGATCATTGATTTCAAAACCAAGGTAGATGGAACTCCTTAATCACTTTGATAACAACCCTTCAAGTGGCCAATGGCTTTGTCCTTCTGATGAGGACAGGTGAGCTGTGGCTTAATAGCCAGCTTCCAGGGTAATGGTTGAAAGATGGTTCGGGACACATCGATGTTGCCTTTTCTCCAGTAAGAATCTCTGACTCCCAGCTGTAGGTTTCATAGCAAGGTAGACTGAACTCTCTAACTTTGTTTGGCAAGTTCAAATTCAAAAACTGTAACAGTTGTCCAATGAGGATGGGAAAAAGCAAAAGTAACTCATATAAGCATTGCTATTTTATGAAGGAGGTGTTTCTTGATTGATTAAACAACCACAGTTGGGATCATAAGTCATTGTGAACTCCACAATCCTTTCGTTAGCTGCATAGTATGTATTTTGTCAAGGCTGTATACAGTTTGGAATTCAGAGTTGTCCTAGACTGGTTACCAAGAAAAGCTGTAGAGCTCAGTCTACCCTACTATTTAACCCATAGCTGGCAGAAGAGATGAATTTATATTTTTACCACGGATATTTGTTCAAAGATGAATGTAATGAAACTTGACTGGAATTTGAACTCGGCTCTCCTATTTCTTATTACACTATCTGCTATTCATTACACTACCCGCACATATTATTTCCAATTCAAAATTGAATACCATACACAAATTAAAATTTTATTTATATGAATAAGGTATTAAAAAAAAAGAAAGTCTCACTAGTGGCCTATTGATCAAATTATATTTTCCATAAGAGAGAGCATTCTTTGTCTGACCTTTGACATCCAGATGCAGAGAGCCAGACTCAAAAAACTTAGAATCTGATCTGAACCAATAACAAAATAAAGGTAAAGATTGTCTTTGGAAATGGCACTGTATGTTGTTTCAGAAGCGAATGAACATTCGAAAGATGTAAGTTGCTGTTTAGCCTAACCAAAGAAAATATATCCCATTAGCCGTTTGGAAAAGACAAAGTTGCGTTGCCACTAATAACATACAGGGAAACATGCATAGTGAAATAAGTTCTTTTTTTTTTTTTTTTTTCATTCCCCCCACACATAAAGACAAATTTATTGTTCTAAGAAAAACTGAACTTTCCTGTGAGTGGTACTAAATTTCTCTGTTGTATATAAAAATGTCTGTAACATTCTGCATTTTCCCCCCGTGTTAAATTATTGAAAATTGAAAAGATGCAAATTTTCTTTTTCTTTTGTGTAGAGTTAATTTAAATATCAGAATTTAGAAGCTAAAAAGCTAAAGATTTGTGTTAATGGAATAGTTTTTTGGTTTTTTTTTTTTATAGAACAATGCATTTAGATGTGTTTTGAATTAATATGACCTTAATGTAATCTAAGTCTTGGAACAGTTGGTAAAGGCATAGTATTCAAGTCTTAAGTAAGAAAAAGGTATATTTCAAGGCAGGCATCTACTTGAAAAATGAGTGCAACACAATCTTACAACACATATTTGGCCTTGTATTAGACTAAGGAAAACTTCATTTCATGAATATACTTACAGAGCTCATTCTACCTTGATGGATAATTGCAATATGAGAATTTATTGAACAGCTATCAGCTAATCATTAAAAATATGGACTGCAATAAATCTGTCAAAAATAATTAAAGAAATGAATTAATGATGTTTTAATAAAAATACAGGATCTTTCACAATTCTTGAAACAGCCTCTAAGGTGGGGAAAGCTTGAGAATCATGAGGACCTTGATGAGGAAGAACAGTGGTTCCTACAGAATGGTGTGCTTCCTCACACTGCTAATGTCACCATGGCATGGCTCCGTGAAAAGTTTGGGGAGCATCTCATTAGCTGCAAAGCTGAAGTGGAATGGGCACCTCACTTGCTTAACCTGAACCCAGCCCACCAAGTTTTCTTCCTCTGGGGTTTCCTCAAGAACAATATCTACCAGGGCAACCCTCACTCCATTGTTGCATTGAAGGCAGCCATCACTGAGAAGATTCAAACGATCACCCAGGAGATATGTGCACATGTTATCAACAACTTTGCCTTCAACTGAATAGCGAACATTGGAACATGTACTCTAGGGCTCCTCTTGACATATTTGGTTCATGTTTGAGATTAAATGGTTGCAAATCCTAAAATGTTATTCTTTTATCTTTCAATGAATGTAATGTCCATTACTCTATCATTTGTGGTTCTTGATTTGTACTCAGTCATTTTGTTTCAAAAATTGTGAAACACCCTGTATATCTACAATTGGTGGAAAAACTATTCAAAAGAAAACCTTTGAATTACTACGAACTTTGCTCAAAGTAGAAACAGTAGAGGCTGTTTTAGATTTTATTTTTAAATGTCTTCACACAAAGAAATAAGAGAATGTCATTAAAAAAAATGTGCTGAAATGCGATGTAATATCTAATCTCTGTCAGTGATTGATTTGTTTTTTTATGGATTATCAACCCTTTGTGGATTATTCAACGGCAAAAGATTTTGGATTGTAAGAATTTTTTTAGTGAATATTGCATTAACTGTGTTTTGGACGTAATCATTTTTTTAGATGCAAATCCTACTATTTAACAAAGAGGGATGGTAAAGGGTGTTTATCACCCATGTCATGTAGGGATGTGGCATTTAAAAGAAGTTCCTCTATGTCTTGTTTGTAAATTTTATCGAATTGAACTGCTATTTTGGTTAAAATTTGGATCAGCTGGAAATGGCAAAAATAGTATTGCAAAAAAATTTTTTTCAATCAATAACATTATTTTTACTTTTGAAAGTGTCAATTTTGTTTGTGTGTGTGTGTGTGTGTGTGTTTGTTTTCACTTTGCAAAGAACTTTTCACTAATATTTTTATCTCCTGTTGTATGGTCAATTTTCTATGTAAAAATTCTTTTACACTTGTAATAAAAGTCCAGTCATTAAAATGTCTTCACTCAAGTTAATTGCCTTCCTTTACTTTTTTCCATAGTTTAATTATCATTTGCATTATCTATTTTCTACTTCTTCTACTTTGAATATTGCAACAAAGTAGTAATAAACCTTATTTATTGTTGTTTGGGGAAATCTGATTGGGAACCCCGGGCAGTGCTTTGTGACCCTCACATCACCATTTGCTTTTTTCTACCTACATTTATTTATATACGTTAAAAATTAAACTAAGCACAACTTCCTATTAAAAAAGGATGAAAAGTTTTTGCAAATTTTGATGTAAATCTGGGGTCTAATTTTTTTTTTATTTCATCCAAATCTGTTAATTTGATTTGCTCATGGTAAATCTAAAAAAAAACAAACACTATATAAAATTCACTATTTTTCTTCATAATGTTGGATGTGTCAAAATTATTCAGCTTTTTAACAAATAAAATCTCATTGTTGATTTATTTAAGATGGAATGATCTATTATATGTCTAATTTGTAATTAGATACATTGCATTTATTTTCAATTTTTCTAGTTGAATTGTTTACTTATATTGCATATGATCCATTATTGTACATAATTAGGTTACAATGAATAAAATTTGTACTTTATATGAGTACTATCTTATAAAAATTGAGGTGGGTGTGTTATAGATTCAGAGGCAGGGGTACGAAACCCTTGCACCAGCCCTGATCCATTCATTCCTGTAGATTCTAAAAAAAAAATCAACCTATATTTATATGAATTGAAAGAAGAAAGAAGAGAATGCAAGTTGCAAGATGGAGCCAATTTTGAGAATGATGTTTTGCATGAAATAAGAGGGACATTTCTCAATATTTAAATTAAATTTTTTTTTTAACCTGGTAAAAAAAAAAAATATCCCCAATCTTAGCTTTTAAATAAATAACCTCAATTTACAGGGGATTTTGTCATTTTTCTTCAGGTCTGTGACCATGTCATGTTGAAACATTGATTCCCATACAATCACTGAAGTTAAACAACATTGAGCCTGGTCAGTACTTCGATGGATGACTGCTTTCCTTGGGAATACCAGTTGCTATAAGCTTGGATGTGCAGCTGGTGTAATGTTCTGAATTGTTAGTTATAGATCTGAGTTCTAGTTTCAGTTGGGTTCGTTATATTCACTTAGGTTCAAATACCCTTGGGTAAGGTATGAATCCCCCTCTTCTCCTTCCAGCTATGGGTTAATTAGTAAAACTTGTATCACTAAATCATTATCTAAAAAAAAAAGTTACCAACAATCTAAAAAAATAATTCCTGATTTTTAACTTCCTGCAAAACGGTTGGTACACCGTAGAAAACCAATTAACCAACAACTTTTTTTTTAATATCAGAAGGGACTTCTTGTGTTAAGTCATCATCTAGAGTTACCGCCCTTGTTCTTTGTTGTACGTTTTTTTTTTAACTTTAGGTTTATTTTTAGGAAAAACAAACAACTTTATCGTGTGAATTTGAATATATTAACTTACGCGTTTATGGTCTATTTACCGTATTGTCAGTAATTTATCAGAAGTGATTTATTATCTAGTGATAAACTTTGTACACGTTTGAAGGAGGACAGAGAAAGGTAAGTGAAGCGATAAATTTTTGTTGTAAACAAAACGGCACTAAAAACCGGTTTTTACTAAAAAGAAAAACTAAAAATGAAATAATCTGTGGAGCAAACTAACTAACTAATTATTATTATAAATTTTATTTTTCCTTTTATTTCTTCTATCTTGTTTGAAATCAGCAAAAAATTACAAATTGTTATGCTTAAAATACCCAATACTGTAATTGATTTAAAAAAGATTTATTCAAGAAAAAATAATGTACAACGAAATTTCATTTTGTTTGCACCAACCAAACTATTAGGTCATCCCATAAGTTCTGTCCGAATTTTAACTTTTTGTTAAAATGAACGAAATTTAAAGAGTATTTTATAATGTCTAATGGAGCTGAACATTATTTTATGTTTAGATGCATTTAAACTGATCAAATTTTATTTCAGAGAACAATAAAATTAAATTTTGTTTGAAAACCCTGCTAACATGGAAGTACCCAAGAATCATTTGAGGCACATAATGCTTTATGAGTTCAAGAAAGGAAACTCAGCAGCCGAAGCGGCTAGAAACATTCACTCAGTTTATGGAGAGGAATGTGTGAATGAAAGAACTTGCAGAAGATGGTTTGCAAAATTCAGAGGTGGAGATTTCACCCTTGAAGATGAAGAAAGAACCGGACGTCCAGTTGGGTTTGATGAAAAGCTTCTTGAAGCAGCCCTTGAAGAAAATCCTGCTTTATCAGTTGAGAAATTGGCAGTGGTTCTCAGTTCAAACCATACAACTGTTCATCGTCATCTTCAACAACTTGGAAAAGTTTCTAAAGTTGGAAAATGGGTGCCTCTCAGAATTGTCTGAAAACAACCTCAAATCCCGAGTTGACATCTGCTCTTCTCTCCATTCTCGCCAACTTAAGTCATCGGAGGAGTAGAGTTTCTTTAAATGCTGTAAAATTCAACTTGTCTTTCTCTTTATTTTTTATATATCGACACAGCAACAAAAAACGGACACTTTGTTGGTCAGTTAAAAAAAAAAAAAAAATTCGTACCATACAATGTTAATTTTTAAATGTTCTTTGCCACAAAAATCCCGTTTCTTGCTTCTTGTGGAACTCTCTTCCGGACTCTTGATTTCCAGTCAATTTCGATCTTCAAAAATTGAAATAAATGCAACGTCAATCGTTATCTTCCTTCTCCTTAATTCGTGTTAGTGTTCTTTTATTTAAATTTATTTTTCTCTCCTCAGTTTCTTTCATTCTCAATAACCGCCCCTTTTTGCTTCTTCTTACTTTAAGTTCAATTGCGTTGCTTAGTGCGAAATGATAAAAAAAAGACATTGTACAATGTTACACAGTATTTTACGAAAACATTATCTTACTGCGTTATTTTGAAGTTGTGTTTTAAAATGTCAGGGTTTTTTTTTTTTTTGTGGGGGTCTATGACGTCGACGCAATTCGCGGTATTTTTGTGTATTTAAGTACGATTAAAAAAAACTAGACGCTAACGCTTTGGTACATTTCAACATTCCTTCATAATGGCAAATCGTTTGCTGTGTATTTTTATTTTTTATAGTAAACAAAAAAAAATGTACTATTTCTTTCTCTTTGCAATAACTAAATTAAAAATGCATATAAAAAAGAACAGAACAGAACACTACTCATGTCATGGTCCTTCAAGGTAGAACTGTTGGTACTTCTCAGTTTTTGACAATGGAGAATCATTAGAGAAGCTAAAAAGGCTGATAAACAAAGAAAGGGTTACCACTCCACAATGACTATCAGGATACTCATTTGGTTTGCTTTCAGTATTCCTTCTTGTCAGACTGGCTGCCATCCAAAGCTCAACAACTGAATCAGCCCTGTTACTTAACACATTGCTTGGAGAGAAAAAATGGATTTTTATGCCTTTCCTGATAGGATTAGTATGAAGTGAATGCAACAGATTCAGCAGGAATATGAACTTAGCTTACAAATTCCACTGGCCTAAAACACTGCCTGCGATACGCACATAGAAGAGGAGGGTAAATGATTTTATCTCAGTCTTCAATGTTTTCTGTTTTTATGACTAGCAATAAAGACAGGAAGATACAACAGCCAAAATGTGATAACAACAAAGATGAGGACATTGCTCTGACTGTAAATAATGTATTTATTTTTGTTTTAATATTTACTTATTGGTTATGTATTTCAATTTATTTGAACAAAGAAAAAAATTTTTTATTGTATTTTTCTGTAATTGATTTATAATTTTTATTTTGTTGGTTCATTTTGTATAGTTTATCAACCTTTTGCAGGTTATTTAAAGCCAGAAAATATTTTTAGATTGCATGAATTTTTTTTTTTTTCTTGAGATAGTAATGATTTATACAAGTCTTACTAACTGGGGAGAAATGGATTCATACCTTTCCCAAGGGTATTTGTGCATAAGTGAATATAATAAACCCAACTGGAATTGCAACTCAACTCTCCGATTAACAATTCTGAGCTATTATCCATTACACCACCCACATGTCCAAGCTTACAGTACCTGGCATTTTTAAGTAGTCACCCATTTAGGTACTGATCTGACTTGACATTGCTTAACTTCAGCGATTGTACAGGAACTGGTGTTTCAATGTGATATGGCTGTAAGCGCCAATTTTTTATTTCTCATGATTTTCTTTTGATAAAATATTGTTTCTGTTGTGGTAGGATCCACCTAATCTGCATAGGTGACTACCGACTATATAAATAATGGTTGGTACTGGAAGACAGGGAGGGAATACAGAGATCCAGCTAGAGACTCTGCCCGCAACACATTCTCCAGGAACGGTCTTCCCAGAAATATACAGAAATACTATATGTAAATATTGTGTACACTTTCTTGTTATAATACATTCTTGTTCTAAGTACATTTTGTGTTGCATTATTATTCCATGCATTAGTCGAGATTCAACAATGAGTCAAGACTCAACAGTTTCCCTCAACAAAATAGAAGATTTAACAATTTGCAGTTAATCTTCATGCACCTAATGAAAATATGAACTATTACCCATTAGAAAATTAAATAAATGATTATGCTTGAGTTAGGAATCTTACTAATTTTTTTTTTTTTGGCTAACTTGAACCTTTGTGACTGCAAAAAACAGTGAGTCAAAAGGATGTTATTAATTTAACTACCTTCATTCTTCAGCAATTATTTTTAAAAGTAATGATTACAATTGTAATAAAACACTATTTATTTATTGTTTATTGGAATGGTTGGCAAAATATTGGTAAATTGCCAATCGATTCAAACTTTATAGAATGCTAAATAATAAAGATTTCCTTATAGTTCACATATTTTAATAATTTGGTAAATGTTTGTAAATTTATGAATAAAAAATCGTTTTCTTAGTTATTTCTTTATAAATTGGTGAATGATAAATATTTTATTGCATTAGTTTTAATGAATAAAGATAAAAGAAAAAACGTAGCTGATTCGTTTCATCTTCTGAGAGACTTCATCAAGGCAAATGATAGTTACAACTGAATTAGTTTTTAGAATGTTGTACACATAAAATTATTCTTGTAAATAAACTATCAAATTTTTTTGTTTCAAATTCTCAAGAACAAAAAATTATATGAATTCACTTTCATTATTTGTTTTATATTTTATTACAATTCTGATCATTGCTTTTTAAAACAATAAACATTGCCAAAGAGTGAAGGTAGTTAAAATATCACCAGCATCAATGAAAAACCGTCTTTTTGACATTTTGTTTTGTTTTTCTCCTATCAAAAACATAATAGTAACAGTATAACATTCATTTATCAAGGATTTTGCAGCTAGGTACCAACCAGATTCATTATGTCATACTATTATTTAAAATATTCATTTTATTAAAATCTAGCCCTACCCCCAAAAAGCAGACTTTCAAGTCTTTCAAAATGGAAGCAGCTGTCCACTGTGAATATCAGTGCTAGCAAAAAATAAATTATTGCAAATTTGTTGCTAAATTTCTGGTATTATAATTTTTGTCTAAAATTAATTTATTTTGTAAATTATATATAACAGTGTTTTTTAAAACATAAAAAAAATATTTAATATTAAAACCAAAAATTATTAAAGCATATGAGCTAAATAGCTACAAGTCTTCTGAAGTATCTTTTGAAGTAATCAATTCACCCAAGCAAGGCAATAATGTCACTAAGATGCAAAGGGCTGCTAGGAGTGAAAGAGAATGAAAAGAGTTTAGAAGGAATCGGAAACCCAATGCTGAACAGGGAACAAGGGATAAATCTCTATTCCTGTTCAAAAGAGCAGTTCCTTCTATATTTTTTTTTGTTGCAAATGTTATACAAGTATAATGCCCATATCACCTAATACTCTGAGTGGTTATTTCAACACCAACTCCTCTAAGTTTTGACAGTTAAATGTCTTCTAAAGCAATCTAAAAGAAAGAAATTTTATATTTTATTTACATATCTGTTGTTCACTCATATGCATGCATAATTTTAATTGTACTAATTCCTAATTTGACTTATTTAAAATGACCAGAGTGTGCTTGGTTGAAACTATAATATTAAAAAATGGAAATATTTGTTTGAATAAATCAAATAATTTAAAGTATATTGAGATTTCCCTATCTCAAAAATAAAAATAATTTAAAAAAATCTGTATGAAACACTGTGATAACCAAATGTCAAAATTATCTGATATTGGATTTGAAGACTCAAAAAATACACCACCGATGTCCTTTGGTGGTATAGTAGATATAGGCATTGTTTTTACACTCATTTAGTGGTTGTAAGTTCATTCCCTGAATCAGGTAGTGAAATTTATCTACTCTGGTTCAGTAGAATAAAATAAGACAATAATCAACATCTACAAGATATCCCCTATCAGCCAGATGATGGCCAGAGAGTATCTGGTGGAAACATGTCTGTAACAATCAAAGATGACAATACGAGCTCAAATAAGCCAAAGTATCAGGTTATCCCATAAGTTCGAGTCCGAATTTTGAATAAAGAAAACAAGTGACCAAATGTTACATTTAATTACAGATTCAATCAACAATGTATTTTCCCTGATTATCTATGACTTCCTTCCATCTATTAACAAGCTTACTAATTCCATTACTGTAAAATTCTTTTGGCTTTGATTCGAAGAACTCACAAATGTCAGTTTTAACCTCTTCCTGTGTTACAAAAGCTGTTTCTTCCAAATGATTCTGTAAGTTACGAAACAAATGGTAGTCTGAAGGAGCAAGGTTGGGAGAATAAGGTGGATGAGGAATTTTCTCCCAACCAAGTTCTTCGATCTTTTGTGACGTGATTCTTGCTGTGTGTGGTCGCGCATTGTCCTGATGAAACATCACCCGTTTTCAATTCACTAGAGCAGGTCTTTTTTTCCTCAAAGCTTGGTTCAAATGCTCTAATTGCTGACAGTATATAAGAACCTTTTGCCCATGAAGTTCCCTTCTCAGCTGTGGCTGGGGTCCTTCCTCTTTACTAAGCCACTGTCTACGATGCTTAACATTTTGATAAAGATCCATTTTTCGTCGCCAGTCACAAGTCTATCCAAAAAAGGTGAAACAAGTTGGCAAGAATGGAGAGAAGAGCAGATGTCAACTCAGGATTTGAGGTTGTTTTCAGACAATTCATGAGGCACCCATTTTCCAAGTTTAGGAACTTTTCCAATTTGTTCTAAGATGACGATGAACAGTAATATGGTTTGAACTGAGAACCACTGCCAATTCCTCAACCAATAAAGCAGGATTTTCTTCAAGGGCTGCTTCAAGAAGCTTTTCATCAAACCCAACTGGACGTTCGGTTCAATCTTCATCTTCAAGGGTGAAATCTCCACCTCTGAATTTTGCAAACCATCTTCTGCAAGTTCTTTCATTCACACATTCCTCTCCATAAACTGAGTGAATGTTTCTAGCCGCTTCGGCTGCTGAGTTTCCTTTCTTGAACTCATAAAGCATTATGTGCCTCAAGTGATTCTTGGGTACTTCCATGTTAGCAGGGTTTTCAAACAAAATTTAATTTTATTGTTCTCTGAAATAAAATTTGATCAGTTTAAATGCATCTAAACATAAAAATAATGTTCAGCTCCATTAGATATTATAAAATACTCTTTAAATTTCGTTCATTTTAACAAAAAGTTAAAATTCGGACAGAACTTATGGGATGACCTAATATATTGTTAATTGCTCACATCAAAAATCAAGCAATATTATTGCCAAATTTATTTTGACATTTTCAGGCATGTCAACACCATAGGGACTTTTTGCTGTATTTCATCAAACTTGGTGGTTAAAAATGGTGACTTATCTAAAATCTACATAAACCAAAAATAGAAAGTAAAACAAAGGTTCTGTATTTTTGGTAACCAAACAAACAGACTTTCTCATCAAAAAGATGCAGAAAAAGCAACTCTCTAGAACTGATCATCTAATATATATAATTAAACATCAAACAATCATAACTTGATAAATACTTGAAGTTAAACCAGTTCTGAAATCCTGATACAGTCTACTTTCAGATTATTACTTTGGAAATCTTCCAAAAATGCCAAATGTCCATATGTGAATCCACTATGAATACACATTATCAATAAGAAAAATGTTAAGTTAAAACCTGCAATTTAAGAGCTGTGTCTGTCTGCAAATAATTTACTGTAAAAGGATTTAACATTTGATGCAAAAGCCTTTTTTACAGCACTTAATTATTCTTTCAAAATGACTTGAATTTCTTAATACATATATTTCTTTGAAAAGTTTAATTGCTTTTGTAGATTTATAACAAAATCAAATTTCTCATTTCAGGTTTTGTACACATCAAGATTATAAAGAAGAAAGCACCTATTAAAGAAATTTGCTTAATTTTTAATGGGCAAAAAGAATGAAAAAAATAAATTGGGTTTGGTCAATTCTTTGTGCAACAAAAATGCATATACATTCTTACACAGGAAAAAATACATAAAAACTACAAAGAAAATATCCTGTTAGGGCTTACTATAAATTTATGCTTACAGTTTTAGTTCTTCCAGTCTTAATGTGATGTAAGAACGTATGTTATTAATACCAGTTGTTAATGCCTGTAAATATTTCTTGTTATTACATAATACAGTTGGAACATTTTTATTGCACTTTGAAAAAAGCTTTGTTTATAAACATACTATCTAAAGACTTATTAAAAATCTCATGAATTCATTGATATAAAAAATATTAAGACAAATTGTTCATGCAAAAGTGTTAAAACAATGACAACTGCTGAAAAGAAAGCTTTCTCTTGTGAATTTTGTATCTCTGAATTTACATGTGAAGCTGATCTAAAAAGACATATGGTTAGTCATACAGAAGAGAAGCCATTCCATTGTCATATTTGTGGTGCCAAATTTTCTCATTCTTCTTCCTTCAGAAAGCACATGAAAAGATATACTGGAGAGAAACCTTTTTCTTGTGAAATCTGTGGATCAGCATTTGCTCGTAAAGAAGATCTTAAGAGGCATTTAAGAACACATACGGGAGATAAGCCATTTCATTGTGAGACTTGTGGATCAGCATTTTCTCAGAAGTCGCATCTCAAATCACATATTGCTACTCATACTGGTGAAAAGCCATTTCATTGTAATATATGTGGTATATCATTTTCTCAAAATTCATCTCTAAGAAGGCACATTAGAACACATACAGGGGAGAAGCCATTCTCTTGTGAGATTTGTGGATCAGCATTTTCTCAAAAGTTTCAGCTCAAAACACACATGGTAACCCATACTGGTGAGAGACCATTCTGCTGCTACATTTGTGGAACAAAATTTTCCTATAATTCTTCCCTTACTGAGCATATTAGAACTCATTCCAAAGAGAAAAATATCCCTTGCTTGATTTGTGGGTCCAAATTTTCACAAAGAGCTTATCTAAGAAAGCATATGAGAACACATACAGCTGAGAAACGTTTTAAATGTGACATTTGTGGAGCAGCTTTTCCGGAGTCATCAAAACTTAAAATGCATATGAGGATACATACAGGAGAAAAACCATACCGTTGTCAGATTTGTAAATCAGCCTTTGCACGTAGATCTAATCTTAAAGCACACATGGATATACACAGTAATGAAAAACGCTTTCTTTGTGACATTTGTGGCTCAAGATTCACTGAAAATTCAAGCCTCAAAGTGCACATGAGGATGCACACAGGAGAGAAACCTTTTCACTGTGATATTTGTGAAACTGCATTTTCTAATTCATCAAGCTTGAAAAATCATGTGAGAATTCATACTGGAGAAAAACCATTTCGCTGTGATATCTGTGGCAGGGAATTTTCAGAGTCATCAAAGCTGAAACGGCACATAAGAACTCATACAGGAGAGAAACCTTTCCAATGTAAAATTTGTGGATCAGCATTTTCTCGCAAATCTCACCTCAAAGTTCATACCACCATACATACTGGGAAGAAGGATTTCAAATGTGATCTTTGTAGTTCGGCATTTGCTCAGCATTCACATTTCACTGCTCATGTGAGAAAATACCACAATCAAACTGAAATTGAAAATTGTAAGGTCTAATTTTATTTCAAAACTTGTTTAGCCATGACATCAAAAAATAAAAAATATTTATGTAAATACAATTACAAAATTACTATCAGTTTATCTGCTAACTAAAAATGAAAGCATAAATAAATGATGGCACTTTAATTGTGAAGCTCATCAACGCTCATTATATGATAATAAAGACTATTTTTTTACCTCCCAAAATAAGTCAACCAGTGTATTTCTGGAAGATAGCACTTTTAAGGCAAGCAGTCTGTAAGTAAAGCGCTCATCATTAAGAAATGGATCGTTAATAGAAAGCAAATTAAAAATTCAAAACCTATCTCCCCAACTTCAAGTTTCACAAATGTAATCCACTCATCAGGAAGTTAGATAATTCAAGTCAATTGAACTAGCCTCCTTTAAAACTTTAATTTGGAAGAGATTTTTTATAATTTTATTTTATTTGCTTATACATAATGTGCATGTGTTTTATAGCAGCTGTCAGTAAAGCCCTGGTGTTTGGTAAGATTGTCCTGAAAATTCATTACAGCTTTGAAAAAGATTATACAGGGTATCATGGTAAGTGAGAACAAATTATAAAAGCAACAAAGACATTCAACAGAAAAAAAATCAGTATATAAAAAAAAACAAAAAAATCAGTTCAACTTAAAAAGGGTTATTCCTTAAAACCAATTTGAGGACAACTTTGATGCAACTTCATGCCTGAATCATGTGATTCTTGTTCATGTGGCTAGCAATGAGATTTTGATATTGTTACACCACTGGTTGGTCTCCTCCTGCTCAGTGACATCACATGTGAAGTCCAGAGCATTTATATCAACAAATATTCAAATCTTTTCAAATACCTGATTTGCCCAGTTTGTGTCCTGAAATCTTTTTATCTTAAAGAAAGAGGACTTTTGAAGTTTTAACATGTATTTTCTAATTTTGAATTAATGAATATTAATATCTTCATTTTGACTTCACTTCTATAAAAGTCAAGTGGCAATGTTATGGACCAGTACTAGGGAGAAAATATCTTGAACTGAAATATAGTGTCTAAGAAGGTGCATCTGATGAAAAGGTTAGATCATTACATTAGTGAGAAAATTATTTTATTTGCACTTCATTTGCTGTTATTCTTACAATGTTTCAGCCATTGTTTACCCTCATCAGGTGCTTCTTGATCTGGGTAAACTTTAGACAATTTCAAATTGAACTCTCTACAGGTGTTGATTGTTCTTATTCTGCTATCCATGTCTAGAGCTATCTTGTCTAGTTCATCCTATTTCCACTGAGCCTAAGACTTCACTACCTGGACCAAGCATTGAAATTGCAACTACTATGTCACCCAATTCGCAATGCTTTAATCCATTAGGCCACTGTCTCATGGGACATTCCTGTGTGTAGGATATGAAGTCTTAAACCTATCTGCCAAAATAAAAAAAATTCAAGGCTTCATTTATGTGAAGTGATTATTTTTATGATAAAACAATTTAGCAAAGTGTTGCTTGGCTATTTTTCATTTGTGCAAGTTGCAAGCAATTTTTATTTTTATTTTTTTAATCATTCCATATTCACAATTTCTTCATCATTACAAGAATTCACTGCCAGTACACAGAGATGAACAATTTGTTTATCTCTGTGAACTAGACTCATCTGGTGGCCTAGAAAAATGTAACAAAATGATTGTAATATATGGACCCTCTGTTATGATTGAAACTTCTAACTATGAATTAAACAAGCTTATTTTATTATGCAGTCATCTTTATAAAAAGACTGACAAATATGTTTAGTGATAATTTGAATCTTTTTATAGTTAATGGTTTGGTATGAAAGGAAAAGAAATATTTCATGTATGATGAAGAGAAACAAAAGTTCAAGTGAAATCTTTCAATAGAAAAAGATTGTATTAAAATGAATACTGAAGAAAAATCAGATTATAAAGTTGGAGCTTAAGAATAAATGTTTAGCAAGTAAATCTGGAATGTGCTGGTAGCTTAAAGTTTATCAGGATGGAAACTGGAATCAGTGAGTTGAGTTCAAATTCTGACAGTCTGTTATGTTCACATTCTCAATAATGCCTTCTCCACCTCTGGCCATTTCCTAGGTAGCAATATAGACTAGGCTTTTGGGTGTGGCAACCTGCCTAAGAAAAGGAAACCTCTGAAAGCAAAAGTATGGAGAAGGAAATGAGAAACTACTATTTATCTGAGGGGTGTTCAGACGGTGTAACAAATATTGGTGCAGAAAATACAATTGGCAAGTTGAGTTCATATTCCAACCTAACTTTGTACATTCACTTTTGCACAAATCCATCTTTCTCCTCATCAGCTTTTGGGAAATAGCAAAATATACTGGGCTCTCTTGTCTTTGATAACAATCAGTCGATGAGAAGAAAAATTCTGAATTCTAAATTGAGGAGACAGTAACAGGAGACAACATCACTATCTGTCCTAAGAATACATGTCAATTCATAGATGATCAGAAAAAAAAATAGTAATCTGTGGAGAGCCATGATCGCTTATATCCTAAAGGGGCATAACATAAAAAAAAAAAATAAAACTTTTCTATGAAGAAACAAATTAGGTGTAGTGCAAGTTACTAATTTACAACTGAAAATTAATTCTCCATGATTTTGCTCCATTGCCAATCAATTATTTTTTTATCGATAGCTTCATTATCACTGTTTGGTGATAATATTTTTTTGTTAATTTCACCAAGAATCTAAATAATTTATAGTTACTTATCAATTACTGCTATAGGAAATCAAAAAGTATTTCTTAAAAATACATTTATTTCATATAAAAATTAAAAGGTACTTTATAAAAGGCTGTGTGTATTATCACCATATGGTGAACTTCTACGTAAGTGTTCTTCCTCTATGTTGACTTGGCTAGTAGGAGAAGAAGAATCTGGAACTTATTCCACATCTGAAGTAGGAGGACTGGATGGGGACTGTTTGCAATACACAGCTGCAGTAATTCTGTAACTACTTTACTGTAGGTAAATCCACAGATTCATGATACCTAAGTTTTAAAAAGAATTTTTTAAAATGAGAACTCTTTCTTGAAGCTTTTATTTTAGTTTTAATTTCAAGCTAATAGATTAATATTTCCAATAAGCAAAATAATTTTCTCTATTTCAAAATTAACTGATTGGAAGTATTTTTGTTTTGAAATTATTATAATTTCTTTTTTTAAAAGTTCTAAGTTTTAAAAAGTTCTTTTTTTAAATATTGGACATTGATGAATTGTACTAAGCTTTTTGATTTATGATGAGTAAATATAGTTTTACTTATTAACAATATCACCTAAAAGGGACAAATTAATATATAAATTAAAAAGATTTAAACTTTATAAATTATTCTAATTCAAAGTTTTAAAAAATGAAAACCATTCTTGTAAAAATTCATTATTTGTCAAACATTTCTTTTCTTAAGACAATAGTATCCTTAATATATCTTCTTCATAAAAGTAATTAAAAGCTTTTCTAATTAAATAATGTCTTAATTTTATTGTATTTTTATTTTATTTATTTAGAGCAGATTTTTGATAACTTAGGATCCTGTTTGACAAAAAGAAATTGATGCTTTAAATTCTCCAAGGAGTTTTGCTTTTAACTGATATAAACAATAAGAGGGATAAAGTTAATTTCTCGAAATTTCATAAAATTAAATTAGTGGGGGGTAACAGATGTAAAGAAAAAAAGAAATATTTCTAGCAAGATTTTCTAAAACAAAACATTTTTAAAATAATTTCACTCATTTGTGATTAAGTCCTGAAAGTTTCATTAAAATCCAACAATTATTTGATTTTGCAAGAATTTCCAAATCAATGTGTTTTTCACAGCAAAAGAAGACACTAAAATTTTTCCTATACTAATCTTTAGCCCACATGTTGACACAAGAAAAAAAAGATTTTTAATCAAAATTTTGAACATTTTAAAAAGGATGAAAAAAATATAATTTAATAACAAAAAAAAGGAAACTTTGGTCTTTCCTCTTAATAATAACATCAAGATTTTGACAATAAAACTTTGTTTTTATTAAGTTTAGGCCTTTTTTTTTTAATGGGCTACAGTAAATGTCCTGTTCAGTACCAAAGATTTGGTTATCACTTACCTGATCTTAACCAGTTTGGTTGATGCACTGTGTGTGAGAGAAGGTAGCATCATGAATATGTGTCGAGATGATTTTTTTTTTAAAGTTTGAAGGATGATGTAATGAAAATGACATTTAAATATTAGAAAAACCGGTTTACCCAACCTGAGGTATTTTTAAGTAGGATCCAACCTGCATGGTTATGTGCTGCTTTTATCAAAACCTTTCACCATATCACGTACATTTCGCTGTGATACATGTTCTTGGTATACCCTTATAAGAGTGGGCATCATAATGGGTATATTTGGATTAAAATATTTTGTATCCTATAGAGGCGCTAAGTCACAAATGGATGAGGTTGAGAACTTTCAAAGAAATTAATTGCAACATTTTCAAAAGGAATAAATTTCAACATGTGGAGGAAAATTACATATGGCTTGTGGCCACATCACATTGAAACACCGGTTCCTGTACAATCACTGAAGTTAAACAACATCAAGCCTAGTCAGTACCTAGATGGGTGACTGTTTGGGAATACCAGATGCAGCAAGCTTACATGTGTGGGTAATAGATAATGGTCTGGAATTATTAATTGCAGAACCAATCCAAATCCTGTTGGATTCATTATATTTACTTACGTGCAAATAACCTTGAGAAAGGTATGAATTCATATATTCTCCCCCAGCTATGGGTTAATTAGTAAGATATGTATCAGTAAACCATTATTATCACTAGAAAAAAAAATGTTACAATCTAAAAATATTTTCTGGCTTTAAATAACTTGCAATGTAGCTGTAGGAACAAAATCAATATTACATATATATTTTTATATAAAGAATAACAATATTAGAAAAGAAAATGTAATTGTGTGTACACAGTTGAAAAGGATGAAAACATCTGAGGATAACTCCTCAACCCTAATTTTGACAAAATAATTATGAATATTGGATACCAACATTGATAAATACATATTTTGTAATAAACATATTTTATAAAACAATTTAAGTGAGATTACAAGAAAGGAAAGATCCTTTTATTGTTTGTAGTGTAGAACATGTGTATTTGCTGTAGAGTTTATAATTGACTTACTGCATGAATCAACAGTTCTTTCATTAAGCAGCATGTGTTCGTCCCCTGATTGGTTGGTTCAAAACGGCTGTTTAGATAGGATGTTAGTGCCATTTTTATAGCCTTAAATGTGTATTTGTGTACATGTGAGTTAAAATCTAGTATGTGGTTACTCGGGGGACATTTCTTTCTCCCAGTTCATGTTACTGCTGCAACATGGGAAACAAAGAAGAAAAGGATTTATTAATTCATGCTTTTATAGTTCTGAACAGTGCCCACTAGAAGACATATTGGCAACAAGGCATGGCTAATCTCCTCAACTTTGGCATTACTTTGTTCGAGTGCTGTTCTCTTACTCAAAAACAATAATTGCAAGCCCCTCCTGGTTCCAATAAATATTCATACCAAATATGAGAGTTTTAATTACTAGAATTTTTTTCAAACATACTGACATGTGTTAAATAATCCTCAGAGTATAAAGTTATGGCTAACATTTTTTTTTTGTCGAGATTTTCAAAGTCTACGCTTCATTCAATTTTGCAAAACAAATGATGAAATTAGAATAAGCTGACCTGTGTGGAAAAATATTATCACAAAACCCATGCTTCACAGTTTTTTGTTTTTACACACCTTAGCAAAAATAACCATACTTTGTACCTGCCTTGCTTGTTTGCATATATCTCCAAAACTTGTTTTTGATTGGTCATGTATGACAAAGAGAGTATTCCAGATGGACAGACTAACAGAATCAAAGAATTTATAAATATATATATATATATATATATATATATATATATATGTATGAAATATATATATATATATTCATGAAATATATATGGAATATATATATATATATGTATGAAATATGTATATATATATGCATGAAATATATATATGTATGTATGAAATATATATATATATATATATATATATATGATATATACAGGGGTTGGACAAAATAATTGAAACAGGTGCAAAATCCACTCTTATGTTTCAAAGACTTATTATATTAAGAACTTTACCTAGAACTTCATAATTGCAGGTTATATCTATTGTGAATACATTTATTTATCTAATTTACTGTCTTTGTCCCACCCCTGTATATATCATATATATATATATATATATATATATATATATTTGTCTTATTTACTTTTATAATAAGGTTGCTGAAATGTTTGGTTTCTCAAGAGCTACCATGTCAAGAACTATGATGCAATTCAAAAAACAGGGCAAAACATCAAACAACCATAGCCATTCGGGCCGGACTTGCAAACTTACTGACAGGGACCGACGTGCATTGAAACGCAATGTGGCAAAAATATCATCGGACTACTGCATCCAAAGTGGCTGCTGAATAGTCCAGTTTCTAAGAAATTTGTTCATCATGAGCTCCATCAGGCTGGATATCATGGAAGAGCAGCCATAAGGAAACCTCTTCTCTCCACTCGCAATGTTCAGAAGAGGTGGAAGTGGTGCAGAGTTCAGAATAACTGGTCTGCAGACCAATGTAAGCAAGTCATATTCACAGCCGAGTCCAGTTTTTTGATTTTCTCAACTTCAGGGCGAGTTTATGTGTATAGGCAGCCCAAAGAAGCTTACAACCCTGACTGCCTTCTTCCAACAGTGAAGTATGGAGGGGATTCAGTGATAGTTTGGGCCACCATATCATGAAAATGTTTCTGTTAAATAGTTGCCCTGCATGGTAGAATCAACAGCAAAGATTACCTGAACATTTTCATGTTCATCAAATGGCCCAGACTTTCTTTCCTGGTGGGGACTGTATCATCCAAGACAATAATGCTCCAATACAAAACGCTCAAGAGGTTAAGAATTGGTATGAAGAGAATGAAACTGAGCTAGAACACATAGAGTGGGCTCCCCAATCTCCAGATATCAGTATTATTGAACATTTTGGAAGGCCAAGTTAGGAGCCGATATCCTCAACAGTCATGTCTTAAAGAGCTGGAGAAGGGATTAATGGAAAAATGGATCAAAATTCCTCTGGATGAAGACAGGAAGCTGTATGATTCCGTTTCTAAATGTATTAAAGCTGTATGGGAGGCTAAAGGAGGACCAACTCCATATTAAATAAATTATCTATGAATTGAAAAATTGCTTCCTTTAATTTGACCAACCCCTCAATATATATATATATGAAATATATATATATATATATATATATACACACATACATATATAACATGATATATATATATATATATATATATATATATACACACATACATATATAACATGATATATATATATATATATATATATATATATATATATATATATACACATACATATATAACATGATATATATATATATATATATATATATATATATATATATATACATACACACATACATATATAACATGATATATATATATATATATATATATATATATATATATACACACATACATATATAACATGATATATATATATAAAATGATATATATATATGACATGATATATATATATATGATATAGATATATATATGATATATATATATGACATGATATATATATATATATATGATATATATATATATATATATAGGATATGATATATATATATGATATATATATAGGATATGATATATATATATGATATATATATGGGACATGATATATATATATATATATATGATTTATATATGGGACATGATATATATGATATATATATGGGACATGATATATATATATGATATATATATATATATATGGGACATGATATTTATATATGATATATAAATGGGACATGATATATATATATGATATTTATATATATGATATATATATGGGACATGATATATATATATGATATTTATATATATGATATATATATGGGACATGATATATATATATGATATTTATATATATGATATATATATGGGACATGATATATATATATGATATTTATATATATGATATATATATGGGACATGATATATATATATGATATTTATATATATGATATATATATGGGACATGATATATATATATGATATTTATATATATGATATATATATGGGACATGATATATATATATGATATTTATATATATGATATATATATGGGACATGATATATATATATGATATTTATATATATGATATATATATGGGACATGATATATATATATGATATTTATATATATGATATATATAGGACATGATATATATATATATATGATATATATATGGGACATGATATATATATATGATATTTATATATATGATATATATATAGGACATATATATATATATATATGATATATATATAGGACATGATATATATATATATATATATATATATATATGATATATATATATGATATATATATAAGACATGATATATATATATATGATATATATATATATGACATGATATATATATATATGATACATATATATGACATGATATATATATATATGATACATATATATGACATAATATATATATATATTATATTTATATATATGATATATATATGACATATATATATATATGTGATATATATATATATATATATATGACATGATATATATATATGACATGATATATATGACATATATATATATATGACATGATATATATATATATATATG
Organism: Acanthosepion esculentum; assembly: GCA_964036315.1. Classification (NCBI taxonomy): domain Eukaryota; kingdom Metazoa; phylum Mollusca; class Cephalopoda; order Sepiida; family Sepiidae; genus Acanthosepion; species Acanthosepion esculentum. Next base: position 99,602,019 of record OZ038479.1, read on the forward strand.
ACACATATATATGACATATATATCATGTAATATATATATATATCATGTCATATATATATATGATATATATGAGGTCATATATCATATATATATCATATATATATATATCATCTCATATATATATATATCATGTCATATATATATTATATATATATATATCATATATATATATTATATATGTATCGTATATATATATTATATATATATCATACATATATATCATTTATATATATCATATATATATATCATATATATATCATATATATATATATATCATATATATATATATATATATTACATGATATATATAACATATATATATATGATATGATATATATGTATATGACATGATATATATATATATATGACATATATATGACATGATATATATATATATAAATATATATATGACATATATATGACATGATATATATATGTATATATGAGAGATATATATATGACATATATGTGTATATGACATATATATGACATATATATATATATATATGACATATATATATGATATCATATATATATGATATATATATGGTATATATATATATCATATATATATGATATATATATATCATATATATATGGTATATATATATCATATATATACATATGATATATATATATGACATGAATATATATTACATGAATATATGACATGATATATATATATGTCATGATATATATATATATATATGACATGATATATATATAGATATATATATATATGTATGTGACATGATATATATATGACATGATATATGTATATATATGTATGTCACATGATATATATATATATATATATATATATATATATATATACACATTTATTTGAATATTACAACATAAATATGTTATAAAATCACTACAAAAATAGCCATTTTGTTTCAACACTTCTGGTGTCTTATGTATACATATATATATATATATATGTATACATATATATATATATATATGTATACATATATATATATATATATGTATACATATATATATGTATATATATATATATGTATACATATATATATGTATATATATATATATGTATACATATATATATGTATATATATATGTATACATATATATATGTATATATATATGTATACATATATATATGTATATATATATGTATACATATATATATGTATATATATATACATATATATATGTATACATATATGTACATATATATATATATATGTATACATATATATATATATGTATACATATATGTGTATGTATACTATATATTTATGTATATATATATATCTGTATAGATATATATGTATAGATATATATATATATATGCATATATATATATATAAATGTTGATATTTTAATTTACATATGTTATGCATTATGTTCTGTTTTCAAATCATTTTTTACAGTTTATAATTAACTATTTTTTATAATTATCTGATAAATCCATGGAATTATTCACGATAATTATAACAAGAAATAAGCTTTAAAAAATAATATTCAATCATGCATATATCCAAAAAATTAATTTTAAAACAAGAATTTTTCAGTTTAAACTGGGTAAGATCGTTAAAGAGGGACAGTTTTCGGCGTATCAACAAGAATTACTTCCCTTGTTAACGATCAGTTTCAAAATGTTTTTAAAGTAAAATAAAATATATTTGATGCATCAAAATTATTTATATTTCTGATATTGTGATGCCAATTACTGCTGATATAAGACGGAGGTAAGCGATTTCGTCTATTACTTTTTTTTCCTTTCTATTGTACTTTTTTTAAATTAAAAAAATATCCTTCTCAGTTCTTTTCTTGGTGCACTGTAGTGTAGTGTCTCTTTATTTTTATTTTTTAATGTCTGATAAAGAAACAGTCCGAAGTTATTTTATTTATTCTTTATCCAATGAATGCCTAGTAAAAAGATAAAAGTTCGTGAAGTTGATTTTTTTCTTCTTAAACAAATACGGTTACCGGACCCCATTAAGATAAAGTGTTTTGAATGAAGAAATGGTGAACTAAACGTTGTTTACACTGTGTGAAACGATCTGTCGTGAAACGATAAAAGAAAAGCAGTTTTACTTTTCATTTTTAACTTTTCAATTTAATTTTTTCATAACTTTCAAATAATTTAAAAAGATTCTAATGTCAGTTTAGAATAATATATAACATTAATTGCATAATGTTCTTCTGCACTGATAGATTTTTAACAAATTTCGTAAGCTGGGAGTTTTTTTTATTTGAGTGGTGTATTATTGCCTAAATCTGACCCTTGTGATGTAAAGCATATTTCTTTTGCTTTTGTCTTGTATAGTTTTCTTGTTCATAGTATTTTAATTTTAGTTACCAAAAGAGAAAATCACTCGAGTTTATTGTTTTAATATGAAAAACGTGAGAAATGCGATCGCATCGGATTTAGTGATTACAATTAAAACCACAAGGCTTTGAGGAATGCAAATCAGGGGGTTTTTTTGTTTTTTTTTTAATTGGACCCCACCTACCGAAAATCAGCTCAGAATTGTAACGTGCAAAAATCAATAAAACAAAGATATTATTTAATTTCAAATGCTTTTATTTGTTATTTCTTTAATTATAATAGATTTTTACATTTAAGTTGTTAAAATATTATAAAATTAGTTAAAAGCCGCATCAGGTTTCGTAAGTGTCCTTATAGATCTTTTTTTAGCGCGTTGTAAATTGTATCGTTTTGTTTGAGTTTGACTAATCAGAAGATCCGCAGTAATTAAGAAATGTAATTTTGTGTTTATAATCGGGTGCAAGGAAATTTGTCCAGGCTTTCCCGCATCAAAGGGTTGAGGTTAAAAATAGGGCTGAAAATAATTGCGAAAAAAAACGTGAGTAAGACAGCAAGATTAGAGCGGACAAACTCTCTCTTTTAGGCGCGTACGAATAAAGAAAAAACTCCTGCTCGGTGAGTAACAAGAAAAGAAGAAAGTGTTTATTTACAATATACACAAAAATGGGTAATGGGGGAAAAAAGATGAAGGGAGAGAAAGAAAGGGAAAAGAGAAAATGTTCTTGACTTAAAAAGGCTTGCTCAAAATATTTCTTTGAGCACCTAAAGAGTTCTTTAAGCGATTAGATATTATTGTTAAGGTTCAGATAGATACACTCACAGTTCTTGTAGAGTTGAAAACCCGTTCGCAGATAAAGGAATCCTGCAGTTGAGTGAGATGCTAGGTCGACAACAGAAGTCAGTGGGCTCGTCAGAAGGAGTGGTGAAGGGATGCAGCCTTGGATTGGTCTTGAATAGTGGACCGACGTTCGTTTTTGACAGCCCTTTAGTAGTTCTTCTTTGGTGAAAGAGGTGCAGGAGCTCCCTAATGTCAACCTCACAGACGGTGGCCAGAATTCTCACTGGCAAAATATCAAGATTCTCCAAATTTATGGAGTTTTGGTAGGCTCCGATGGATCGAGGATTTTTCCCTCCAAAATTGTTGTACAATTTTCCTGGCCCCACTATTGGTCAGAAAACACATTCTTATCTCCGATAAGAATCAGGGCCCTGGGAGCCGGTTTTGAAGGTACTGAAAACAGGTTGGTGTGAAGAAGCTGTGAGGTTTCTCCCAGACTTTGTGGCACCATGGAAAAGTGATGGTGGTGGAAATTCCCTTTTGTGTTTTCCAGCTCCCTCGTTAGCCAGAAAATATATTCTTATCTCTGATAAGAATTAGGCCTTGGGAGCCGGTTTTGAAATTAAAAAGAGGTTGGAGTGAGCATAGAAAAAATAGCGAGAATGTGAACTTGTGAATTGTTGTTCTCAAATTAAATTCCAACACGGGCTGTAATTATAAAGTATGAAAGACCAACCAAAATACAATTAAGTTGCGTTATTTGACTTAAGCATTGTTCTCCGCTGTTAATCCTTTACTTTAGCGAAACACGTGTGGAGAAGTTAATTTGATTTTTCAATTTCAAATGAGAAGGGTACCTACAAGTATCAGTATCATCTTATGAAATTTATATGATCTTATTTTTATATTAATCTCAGTTATGACATTTTTCCATAAATGAAATATCAAAATTAATAATAAAATGAATGGAAATACAAATAACACAGTAAAATGTAATAAATGTACATAAAATTATAGTATTTTATGTATACTTCTGATAAAATTTCATAAGAAAGGTACCTATAAATTAATTAGATACCTTTCTTATGAAATTTAATCTCACTCTTAACAGTCTTATTTTTTCATTTCTTTATAATATATTTTCCATAAAGCATCTTATACGTAATGTGAAAGCTAAGTACAAAAAAAATTAGAGCGCTGAAAGTTTTCCTAAAAAATAATGAGGTAAATAATTTGTTCACTTAAATGTAAATAATTTCACTTCCCTCCATCCGTAGAAAGAATTATCGTCACGTAAGCTATCAAAATGCCATGAAAATGTCTTTCGTCACCTTTCAAGGGACGCGAAATGTTATGACTTGCTTTGTTTTATTTTCAAATTACATCTTTTCGGCGCAGAAGCTAAGTTAAGCTTGGTTCAAAATATTTTAAATAAACATTATAATTTCTGATTTTATTAAAATAAGTTTTGAAAAAATGATAATTGATTTCTAAAAGAATTTCAAAGTGAGATTTTCATCTTTTTTATAAAATGGAAAAAAATGATTGAAAGTTCTTTAATAATAACATGAACATTTAGACGATATAATTTTGTTTTCGTGAAGTTTGGCATCTTTTTCATCATGCTATGCTCTTTTTTAGTGATCTCATGGAGGTACCTAATTTTACCCCTCTAAATGATACCTTCGGGGAGTTAGATTTTTTAAAAATTTAAAAATGTATTAATAACCTCTAAATTATCACTACAGATTAGCTACGAGTTAAGTAAAAAGGGTTTATAACTGCCATCCCCCCAGTATTTCCACAAAGTGACAAAACTTTTTTAAAAAAAGATTCAGTATAAAGTTCAATCCTTAATGAATAAATGCTGAAAATGTTGGTAAAATTCTATACTTAGTTCTTGTTTTGTTACTTGTCGAATGTGCGCATTGTTTTTTGGAGGTACCTAATAGTTGGCTAATGTTTTCTCATAGAAAAAGGAACCACCAAGCATCTGCATGAATGGGAATCTGGATAATATATATTTCGGAAAAATTAGAAAATGTACTTTGATTCTTTTTAGAACATTTGAAATTTTGACTTTTTTTTATGTGCCCGTGGCTGACCGTAAATTAGTATGGGGAAATTTGAGCATCTTTTCATGGTGAAAAACACATTGATTTGGAATTGTTGCAAAACTAGGTAATCGTCAGATTTTAATGAAACTTACAGGAATTTTTCACAAATGAATGAAATTATTTTAGAAATGTTTCTTTTTTAAAAAATTTTGGTAAAAATTAGGTACCCTACCCAAAGACCATATCATGATGAGAAAAGGCTCCAAACTTGATAAAAAAGTCTCAACGTCAAAGTGTTAGTTGTTATTATTAAGAGGAAAGACGAAAGTATTTTTCGATTATTTTATTAAATTTTTGAATTCTTTCTAGCACATTCAAAATTTTAGTTAAATATCTTGTGTTTCTTGCATCAGAGAGTGAGCCAAAGATTATTATTAGAAATTGTAGCATCTTTTTGGACATTAAAAATACATTGATTTGGAAATTCTTGCAAAAGTGAAATAATTGTCAGATTTTAATGAAACTTTCAGGACATATTCATAAATGAACAAAATTATATAATATATATATATATATATATATATATATATATATATATATATATATATATATATATATTCTGTTTATATTTTATTTTTATAATTTATTTAAGCAAATGCTCTCTTTTTAATTGAACAGTATTAATTACATTTAATGGCCTGAATGTTCGAGAAATTTTGTAGAAAATATGCACTCTCTGACAGGAATTGAACCTGTAACTCTTATGGTAACCAACATATATTACTGTTTATAAATTTCTTGAACATTCAAGTTGGTAAATGTAATTAATGCTATTTAATAAAAACAGAGCATTCATTCAAATAAATTATGTCCATAAAAATAACATATAAACAGAAAATGTTTGTAGATATGGATGTTCATACACAACATTATTAGAAAATAAGAGCATTAACTCTAATAAATTTAAAGCCAAAGTATCTAAAATTCACTAAAACAATAGATTATGGAGAATATTTTCATAAATTTTTTAAATTAGTGAGTGCTTAAAAATTATGTATAAAAAGCACTTGCATTATATTCTTCAAATATTTCTTTTTACAGATAAAGTTCCCATAGAATAGCATTAGATAAACATCCATCTGTCATCAAGCTGTCAGCAACTCAACAGCTTAAATAAACAGCTACCATCATTTTAAAAATTGCATTTCTGTGATCTTGTAAACTTAAATAATATTTGTTTCAAATCTGATTAATTATATTTTAAATCAGCTAATATACCTCAAATAGATTTTAAGAAAAGTATATTTTATTTTTGGAAGATTTTTTTAATAAAGAGAATTACATTGCAATAAATATTGTGTTTAAAATACCATTGATGTTTCTTTAGATTGGTCTCAAATGTAACAAAATAAAACTAAACAGAAAATAAATTTCTTCCCCTTCCTTCCTCTTCATAATATGATGCTTATTCTAGTTGTTACATGTTATTATACACATAGAAACATCCATTTTACTGGACATTTTTCATTTACAGATTCTGATGTATTGAGAGAGGAAAAAGCAAGGAATGGTAAAACAAATTTTTGCATCGACTTCCAACATTGAATGGAAAACTTATACAGGAAAAAAAGATGCTATCTCCATCCATGGCAGATTGCACAACTCACATGACTTAAGGATTACTTTCATTGTGCCTTTTTATGGACTGACACATACCTACAAGTGGCCCAGACTGTTGGGAGATGGGTGTTTGGTTTTTTTTATAGGGTCAGTATCTCTAGATAGATTACCAACCAAGGCTAAAGAGCTTCTATCTTCTCATTAGCACACCAAATGGTTTTGAATCTAGAGTTGTTTTTCTCCTAGACTGATTGCCAACCAAAACTGGAGATCCCAGTCTGTTATGCTACTTAATCCATAGCTGAGAAAAGAGATGGATTCGTACCTTTCCTAAGGGTATTTGTGTGAGAGTGAATGCAATAAATTCAGTGCATTTTGTATGTTCAAATAGCACAGCTGCAGAGAAAAGAGAAAAATAAATTATTTTATTATGAGAAAAATTATGGAAATCTCAAGAGCTGATATTTATTCAAGCAAGGATATGTTATATAATTATTTAATTTTGTTTACCTATAACAAATACTGCTAGAAACATCATATTGTTAAAATGACCTGCATTCTACTAAAAAATTGTTTTCAATATTTATTTGTGAGTATCTGTTATAGATACACTAATAATGAAAAAAAATTACCATTAATCAATGCAGTACTGTATTTTGACTTGTAAACAAATCAAAAAATTTATCTAGTAGTCTAAACTGTGTTCTGTTATTTTAAATAATATGACATCTCCAAGAGAAGAGAAATCTTTTGTTTGTGCAGTTTGCGAATTAGCATTTGCAAATAGCTCTCGTCTCAAACGGCACGTAAGAACGCACACGGGTGAGAAAACTTCCCACTGTGAAATTTGTGAGTACACAACATTATGGGAACATAATCTGGAACGGCACATGCGCAAGCACACTGGCGAGAAGCCATTTCATTGTGAATTTTGTTACTACACCTCGGCCGAGAAAACAGCTCTCAAAATGCACATGGAAAAGCATGTAGGGGAGAAACTGTTCCACTGTGAAATCTGCAATTCTAAATTTACCCAGTTGTCGACACTTAAAATGCACACGAACACTCATTCTAAAGAGAAACCATTTCAGTGTGAGTTTTGTGAATATACAACTGCACGGAAAGCTGATTTTAAGAGACACATGAGCACACACACTGGAGAGAAACCATTTGAATGTGAATTCTGTGATTATGCCTCTGCACAGAAAACCGCTCTCAAGAGACATATGAGCATGCATACTGGAGAAAAACCATTTCACTGTGAGGTCTGTGAGTATGCCACTTCACAGAAATCTAATCTCAAAAACCATATGCGTATACATACTGGTGAGAAACCGTTCCTCTGTAAGGTTTGTCAGTTAGCTTTTTCCCAATCCTCAAGTCTTAAAATGCATATAAAAAAACACGCAGAGGAGACATGATTCCAATGTGTGATTTGCAAGTACGCAATTGTGTGGAAGTCTGAGCTAAAAATACACATAAGCATTCAGACTGAAGAGAAACTATTCGACTGTGAAATTTGTGGATATTCAGCAGCATAAAATTTGCAACTAAAAGAGCATATGCATTTTCACAGTGGGGAGAAACTGGCTGTAAAGTTTGTGGTTTGACGTGTAGATCTGATTGGAAAAATATGCAATTAAACATTAAAAATCAGAAACATTGTTATTTGCACCAGAATATTTGCATAGCATACATATTTTTGGGAAAACTGTGCCTACATATAATTTTTTTGAAAAGAAATTGAGGAGCATTTTGTCCTGTTTCCTTACAGCTACTCATGAATATGATGGATTCAGATATTTTTGCATATATTTAAACATAAAAATGAGAAGCAGTTTTACTGATATTTGTTATCTATTTTTTCAGATTGTAGGAATTTTTATTTTTGATAGTAATGGTTTAGTGATACACACTAATTATAACCCATAGCTGGAGGGAGAAGAGTTAGATTCATATCTTCCCTAAGGGTATTTATGTGTAAGGAAATATAACAAACCCAACGGGAATTTGGAAGTTGGCTGTATGATTAACAATTTCAAGCCATTATCCATTACATCACCTGCACATCCAAGCTTACAGCACCTGGTATTCCCAAGCAGTCATCTATCTTGGTAACTTCAATGATTGTACAGTGACCAGTGTTTCAACGTGATGTGGTCGTAAGCCTGATATTTGTATATAGATATTTTCTTGGTATACAAATTTTGGTAAGACTATTGGGATGTGTATATTTATTTTTTATTTTTATTTTTTTATCAAGTAGATGTTTTTGGAAGCTTAGATAATGACCTACATATGGTGTCTTTCAAAGATCCTTGCTCTTCTGAAAGTGCTGGTCAGATTCTCCTTTACATATTATATTAAAAAATCATAATCAATACCTGATAGTGACCCCCTTCTGAGCATTCACCACCCTTTAACCAGTTTTGGCCAGTGTTTATATGGATGTCCTCTGCATATTAATAATATAGTGGAATCCTCATCTTTAGATATTGTTGTAACCAAGGGAAGGTTATTGAATAGAATAATCACACAAAGGTTGGTAATGAACAATATTACTTAGGACAAGAACAACACATATAAGATTTGCCAGTGGCACGTAGAAGTAGTAGTCAACTGCTAGAAGTGAGTCAAGTAAATTCCACATTGAATATCCAACTCTAGACCAACATACAGTATTTACTACTGTATTTATATGAATAGGGACATATCCATTATTGTCCATAGGTATGCTACAACAGATATATACATGTGATAAACTTTGGATAAAAATTTGTTAAAATATATTTGATAAATCCTAATATATAATAATCATATTAATAATGTGAGTAAGTGTTGAAAAATTCTTGGCCTGACCAAATTACCCAAATCTAACCAAATGATCAAATATTTAAATTATTTAGACCCCTTCTTGGTCAGAGTGAGAACTTTTCAGCACCCAATTCAAAAGTGAAATCATAATCTTTAGACATGTGCATGAAATAAGCTTCAGTGCAAAGGTCTATAAAAAAAAATATTTTTCATAGAGTTAATTTTTTGAATTGATTAGAAGTTTATTTTTGTTTTGGTCCCTTTTTATAGCAACTCATGAAGGTGACAGAATTTTACAGGGATGTACTTTTATATTGTCTTAATGGAGTCTGACTGCATTCACTTTGTAGTAATATTCTTAGGAAAGGCAAGAGTCTGCTTGTTTCTATAGCTGTGTCCAGATAGTACAGACTGCTCTCTGGTCTTACTTGGCAACTGTTCTAGGAAATGCACAACTTTGATTCCAAACTAGGACTAGAGCCCCAAAGATGAACTGGTGGTAAACTGTCTTTTTGGCAGATCTACAGCTAAAAAGGCTGCTAGTTTTGTACCAGTGGAGGCTAATGACTTCAGATGCTGTGCAAGTGCGATTAACACTCTACAGTTGTCTTACCACTTCATGCATAAATATTGCTGTTATGAAAAACTGCAGGACAATGGCTTTTTTAAAAAAATATCAATGCTGGAAATAATGCTTTATGAAACTCGGTATGATGATCATAGTGTACTGAAGAAAAAGGATCCAGGTGCAGTAAAGTGCAAATAAAATGATTATATAAACAGGATTAGTTACTTTTCTTACATTTTTGTAATCATAACAATTTTTTTTTTTTAGCTTACGGTCAAATCATGCTGAAATGCTGGTTCTTGCTTGCTCACTAAGGTTAAGCATTGTCAAAACCACTCAGTACTTAAATATGGGATTGCTTGGGAACACTGGGTACTGTATGTGAAGAACTGATTAGGCATGAGTCTAACAACTTCATCCCATAAAAATTTACTTGCTATCGATTTGTTTGTTTGTTTTTATGGCTTATCAACCTTTTGCAAGTTATTTAAAGCCAGAAAACAGTTTTATATTGTAAGAATGTTTTAGAGATAATGAATTATTGATAAAATCGTGAATTAACCCATAGGTGGAGAGAGAGAAAAGTGGATTCATATCTCTCTTAAAGGTATTTGCACAGAAGGGAATATAATAAACTTGACTGGAATTGAAACTCAGCTTTCCAATTCCGTTCCATTATCTGTTACACCACCTGCATATCCAAGATTGATTGTTTTGCACCACCTGGTATTCTTAAATGGTAACTCATCTATGTACTGATCAAACTTGATGCTGCTTAACTTCAGTTATCATACAAGAACCAGTGTTTCAACATGATATGGCCAAAAGCAAAGGAAGAAGAAGCAAAAGAAGAATTCTGTCACTAATTTCTATTAATTACTTATTTCATGTGATTAAAAAGGAGAAATAAACCTAACCATACAATGAAAGAAGATTTATAATTTCTTCTCTTTTCAATTTACTACTATTTGACTCCTCTGTAGGTTTTGACACTGTTTCAGTCCTTGATGATGTTTATCTTCGGTGATCATACAAGAACCAGTATTTTAGTGTGATATAGCTGTAAGCCTTAATTGCTATGGAAAGTACAGCAGCAATGTGCTGGAGAGTTTAGGTCGACTTGAGAGAGACTCTTCTGTCTTTTTTTTCCGGCAATTTTTCTATTCATTTTTTATGTTCATTCTTATCTCTTCAATATTTATTCTTCTCTTCATACTTATAATCTTCTATTTCATTTTCTTGCTACACATTTTTCATCTTTTTAGCACATATTCTTTATGGAAGTTGATAAAAAAAAGAAAAAAAAGACAGCATCTTTTATAATCACAAAGATAGAGGAAACTTTCATCTTATTTTCAGTTTTGCTGATGCTGCTAGAAAAAATTCACAAATTTTCTTAAATATTTTGAAAGATTATTCAGTAACCTTTAATCTGTTTCAGACAGACAGGCTAGATTGAGATAGATTTGTTTAGAATCAACTCCAATAATATCAATTAGATGTATATGGGTAGACACTATTAAAACAGCCCAAGCAACATGGTGGTTTCCATGTAGCATTCTTTGAAATTAGCACTTTATCTTGTGTTTTTAATCGAGGGGTGATTGGATTTTCATACCATGTCAATCAATAATAGACTTCTGAATGCCCAAGGAGCCTTGAAAGCCATTCTTGAATCTGGTGACGAATTTGATAACACTGGCAGTAGGCCTAGAGTAATAAACAAGAAGACACTGTTGATATAATATATTTTTAGCAATTTTATTGCATTTGGTTTTCATAGAAATTGACCAAAACTAGGTATCCATAAATAAAAATCTTAAACAGCTTGGGCATAATCCTACCAATACATAAACAAACATTCACACACTATATATATATATATATATATATATATATATATATATATATATATATCATAAAAACATATTTATACACATAAAATCATAAAAATATGCCACATATATATTAATGTGCATTTGGGCAGCAACCTTTCTTTCAAGCATATTTCATTGAAATCGGCCAACAAGATAGATTTAATTAATCTTTTATTTAGTTTTTCCAGCATTCTAGAATTTTTTCAGGGGCTAAAGAAATATAACTTGAAAAATCAGAAGGTCAATTAAAATACGGGACCTTACTTGGAATGGCTCATGATAAAATATAATAGACATTCATTGTTTGTTACTGTTATGGTCCAGGTTAGGACCAAGGAAGAACAACACGAACACAAGAGTAGAAATAATGAAGATATATTACACAGAATAATAATACAAGATGTGGAAGGTGTTAGTATGACTGTCAGTCTGGTTTGGAATGAACTACTATCGACTCGACTCGATTCGTCCCTCTCTCTTGAGAGGCATAGTATACATAGTGTTAGGAAGAGTTCATTCTGTAGTTATAGGTAAGGACCCATAACAGTTACAAATAACAATATATATATATATATATATATATATATATATATATATATATATATATATATATATATATATATATATGAGTAGTGGCCATAATATAAGGAATGGAAACAACAAAGACATAAACATGTGTATTACCTAAAAAGTAATACATGATTAGCAATGAAATTTTTACCGAATAAAGATTAGGGTGTAATGCATAAATATACAAAGTTACAAAAATTTACATAATAGTTTATTTTTAAATAAAGATTAAATGGAATAAAGGAAATAAGCTACTGGACAAAAGTTAAGGAACGATCTTGTTAATACTTGATTGTGAACAAAATATCAAACAAAATTTAATATTTGGTAAACATCCCCTTATTTTCAATGACTTCTCTGCATTATCGACCACATGATCTAATTACTTTCTTGCAAAAATCAGCAGTAATTCCCTCCCATTTGTCTTTCAATAACTCCCATAGGTGATCCTGGTTTTTCGGGTTACTTCTCTGAGCCTTTTCTCCAATTATCTTCCAAACATTCTCTATTGGATTCAGGTCGGGTCTCTGGGCTGGCCACTTCATTAGGGCGAATCCTTCTTCTTCAAATAAAGCCATAACCTGCTGAGCCTTGTGGCAAGGTGTATTGTCCTGCATGAAAATAGGAGATTCATAAAGATTATGGTGTAATCTTGGTACCACGTGCTGCTAAAGAAGCCTTTTGTAAATCTCAGCATTGATATTGCCATGTACGCGGATGATGGGACCAACTCCTGCAGCTGAAATCATTCCCCACACCATCACACTGCCGCCACCAAACTTAACGGTTTTCTTGACACATTGAGAAGACAGTCTTTCACCTGTTCTATGGTGTACGTAAGTTTTGCCCTCAAACTTGGACTCGTCACTGAAATAATCTATTTCCCATTGTGCGTCAGTCCAAACAACATGTTCTCTCGCATACTCCAGGTGTGCCCTTTGGTTTCGCTTTGAAATGAGAGGCTTCAAAGCTGGAATACGGGCATGCAATCCTGCATTTTTTAACCTGCAAGCAACTGTTTTCCTTGAGATCTTATTATCTGTCTCTTCATTAAATTTACAGGCAATTGATGTAGCAGTTTCAAAACGTTTTTTCGTAGATATTCTAACAATTCTTCGATCTTTTCTTTGCAATGTTTTTGGAGGTCTGCCGGTTTTTGGTTTTGCATCTAACGTTTTATCGGTTTTATACCTGCTAATTACACGATAAACGACACTTTTAGACCTATGAACAATATCAGAAATTTCTGAAATTGACTTTTTTCTTGATAGTGATAATGAATTTTTTTCTTCAAAAGAGAGCGTTTTGCATGTAGAATTTGCCATATTGCTTAAAAATAAAGTCCTAATGATAAATGAACTTTTACTTATTGTTGAAAAGCTCCATCAATTTTTTTAACAATGTAAATTAAAAGTTTATGCAAATTATTAACATCGTTCCTTAACTTTTGTCCAGTAGCTTATTTCCTTTGTTCCATTTAATCTTTATTTAAAAAAAAACTATTATGTAAAATTTTTGTAACTTTGTATAATATTTATGCATTACACCCTAATCTTTATTCGGTAAAAATTTCATTGCTAATCATGCATTACTTTTTAAGTAATACACATATTTATGGCTTTGTTGTTTCCGTTCCTTATATTATGGCCGCTACTGTGTATATATATATATATATATATATATATATATATATATATATATATATATTAGGTTAATGGTCAGAGTTGAATCAGACCAGAAAACAGTAGTATTAAAATGTGTTCAATACACATATCAAAAGAAATATAAATAAAAGTAAAAAAAAATCAGGAGGTCAATTAAAATATGTGACTTGGTTTCGACCTGATGGTCACTTCGGCTGATATTTTAAAAAATGACCACCTTAACGCTTTATTTCAAAAAGCCAAAATGAATGCTACATAATTATTTTTCAAAAATAAATTAACAGGCGCATAATGATAAAAACACATGACATTGCGTGTAATAGAAAGGAAGTGGGTATGGGGAAGAAGTAAAGAAAAAGAAGGGTGAAGAAAAGTAAAGAAGATAAGCAAATATGTCAATCATTTGCTTTTCTTCTTTACTGTATACATTTACAATAAACTTGCATTCCTGTTCCTTTCTTTTCTTTCTTTCACCCTTTTTCTTCTTCTTTCTTTTCCATTATTAAATACTATTTATTTATTAGATTGTTTATTTACAAGATTAATTTTACATTTACAATATTCTTAAAATAAAATCAATTAGAACTAATGCAATATTTATCATTTACCAATTTATGAAGAAATAAATGTGAAAATAATTTTTTGTTCATAAATTTATAAACATTTACTAATTTATTAAAATATATGAATCAGCTCTAAGGAAACCCTTATTATTTACCAGTTTATAATATTTGAATCAATTGGAAATTAGTCAATGTTTTGCCAACCATTCCAGTAAATATAATAAATAGTGTAAATAATCTATTAAATATTGTTTAATATTTTTGTTTTAAATTAAAAGTCAAAAGTCTTGTGAGCTGACAAGAATCTCTTATCACTACTATTATGTGTTGGAAGATATGGTTTGGCCACATTACATGGCATAACAGCCTCTGCAAGACCATCATGAAATGCACCATTGAAGATAGACATAAGCGAGGACAGCAACACAAACGCTGGTCAGAAAACATCAAAGAATGAATGGACATGACAATTCCAGAACTGAGAGCCATTGCCAACAGATCATCCGGGAGGCGGTTGTATGTTTCTTTTACTCTTAGGTACCCTGATAATTGAAGCGGTCAAGAGACTGATGATGATATGCATTGATAATTTATTTTTGTGGTTAGGGAAATTGTTAATGTCTGTTTTTATATTTTGGGGTTTGTTATAGAATATTGTGTGCACAGTTTATTGTTGAATATGTTCTATTTATGATGGCTATTATGTATGTTAGCATTCATTGTTGTTTTGTCAGCATGGGTTGGAGTTGGGTTTTTTTTTTATATAAACTGACATTTTAACATTAATCACATGGATTGGTACATATAACAAAAGGGATTCTATTATTTATTCTGAGTTCGTATGTGAAGAGCTGAGTTTATTTCAAAGATTGTTCTCAGATTTTTTTATTTCATATTTTCAGTTAATTTATTGTCAATGTATTGGGTGTAAATTGTTGGTTTAGGAGTTCTTAAATTTAATTTTCTAAAGTTAATGTAGAATTCTGAGTGTCAGAGTGATTGGTGAACCCATGGTAATGCCGCCATTTCTGCATGTATATATTTCCTAAGTGGTCAAAAAAGGAAACTTAGTATAATGCCGGCTAGTAGAAGTACTATTAGTAGATTCTTGAGGATTGTCAGTTTTATTTTTGGAGGTTGACGTGATGGATTTTTGTAGATGTTATTAATTATAATGACTATTGATTCCCTGACAGGTACATTGGTGAATTAATTTTCAACATCCATTGCTACTAATAAGCTTAAACCTTTTTATATCTTATGAAAAATGGCCCAAGCCTTAAAAATATTAAATAAACAAAATCTTAAAGAACTTAGTATTTGACCAAGTCTGCTTAAATATAAAATTGCTTCTAATATACATCCAATATATAGATAAGACAATTTGGGAAATGTTTTGACATATTTCTTATCAATCAATATATGTGTGTGTGTAATTTTTAATCAGTCAATGAATTTTGTAATCTGATGTTATTTACTATTACAATAAACATATTTAGTGGGTACATGTGTTTGAGTAGATATCTCTGTTTTTTAAACAATGAAATAAATGTCTCAGCTTAGATGCTGACAAGTTTTAATAAAGAAAATGTGCCTCCCAACAGGAATTGAATTTTTTATTTCTCTTTTTAATCCGGGGAAACTGCTTCCAAGCCAAGCATACTTTATATTAAGCTGCAAGCAAGTGTTACAGCAAAGTAGTGCTCAATTACACAGCATAAGAAATGCAGATCTCTTGTTGAGACCTTTCTAAATCTGTATCTATTAATTTTTATACCCCAAAAATAAACAAGGTAATTTTTATGCAATTAATGGATTTTGGGCGTTACTTAAGTAGACTGATCCACTCATAAAATACATGTGCATATACTAGGCTATGAAGACCTTAGCAAGCCTAGCAAAGAAATATGACATGGGAGCCATTAATAAATAAAGAAATGATAGCAAGATTTCAACAGCAGCAGCCACAGTAAAAAGATAAGCACCAATGAGTGCACTCAAGCATGACAAGCAGCAGCAATATTCATCACAGGGAGATTAGTTTTAAGGCTCTAAGTTTTCCACTTAGAATTGTCCCATGGAAGAACAGCCTAATGAATTAAAATGTTGGTTTGGGAATTTGGTGACATTGTAATTGTGAATTCAATCTCTAGACTGGGCAGTGGGTACCTGGACTCAGTGGTAATGGGGTGAGCAATATTAAATAAGATTAGATGAGATATCTGTTAGGATTTTTTTGTATCCTTATGTACTAGTGAGCCAACCAAAATGAGCTGACTCATTTTATAGTTTGCCAATAGAAAGTTAACCAATCAGAAAACCTAAAATATTCAATCCGACGTGTATAAAGGCGGCCATTTTGTTTTTTCTCCAAATATCCACTGCCGACCTCTAATATCGATGACCAGAAGAACTACTGAACTACGCTCTGCTACTTTCTCCGAATATTCACTGCCAACCTCTGATATGGAAGACCTTAAGAATTACTGAACAGCTGCTACTAGATATTGGTGTTGTTCCATTGAACACATTGCGTACTGCACTGGATTCTATATTCAAAGACTGTGGTGAACATGTATAACATTGGTTATGAGCCCAGGTTACGACTGTATTTTGACGGGGACGAATCGAGGTATGAATTATGGGAAAGGAAATTCTTAGGCTACCTTAGAATACAAAAACTTCATGACATCATTCTTTGCCAAGATGATCAGAAAGAAGACGATGATTTTATGGAAAGTAATGCGACCGTGTTTGCCGAATTAATACAATGCCTGGATGACAGGAGTTTGTCTTTAATAATGAGAGAAGCCAAGGATGACGGATGTCGAGCCCTACGAATATTGCGTGAACATTACTTGTCAAAAGGTAAGCCTAAAATTATTGCTTTATATACTGAACTAACCACGTTAAGAAGACGAGAAATTGAATCCGTAACAGATTATATTATACGAGCTGAGAATGTCACAAATGCCTTAAAAATGGCAGGTGAGACTATCTCTGATGGGCTGCTAATAGCCATGGTTTTAAAGGGATTACCACCGACATTTAAACCATTCACGATAGTCATAACTCAAATAGATAAAAACTAACTTTCACTGAGTTTAAAGTTGCATTACGTTATTTCCTTGATTTGGGGGGCTGCACATTTTTTCAGTTTCTTCATAACTACGTAATGCAATTTTAAACTCAGTGAAAGTTAGGTTTTTATATTTTTAGTTATGACTGTCGTGAATGGTTTAAATGTCGGTGGTAATCTCTTTAAAACCATGGCTATTAGCAGCCCATCTGAGATAGTCTCACCTGCCATTTTTAAGGCATTTGTGACATTCTCAGCTCATATAATATAATCTGTTACAGATTCATTGTAATAGTGTTATCCTTAAATTCGAACTGTATACCAAGAAACCATGATAGTCGACCCAAGTTGGTCATTTTAAACCTTATATTTAAGGAATTTTTCTAGACATAATCAGTGGAATACAAATAATCTATTCCTGTAGATTAAATAAAGGGTTCAGGACAATCTTAGACCATTGTGACTGAAAAAAAAAAACAGTGTCAAAAAGACGGTTTTTCCATTGACACTGCTATTATTTTAACTACCTTCACTCCTCAGCAATGTTTATTGTTTTTAAAAGCAATAATTAGAATTTTAATAAAACCTAAACATATGGAAGTGAATTTAAATGTTTTCTTTGTTCTTGAGAACAAAAATAATAAACACTATTTATTTATTATATTTTTTTGTTTGAAGCAAAAATAAGCATAGAAAGTACACTTTAAAAAAAGTGACTTTTTTCATTTTTTTACCCATTTGATATACTCTTTCATGCAACCTTTTCCTGCTGTTTAAGGATTAAGATTGAACAGAATTAAGAAGGATTATTTGATCAGGCAATATAAATAGAAATTTTTTACCATGGACCATATTTTTGGTAATTTTTAATACAAGAATAAATATTGCTATATTTAAATTCAGTGGAAAGACACTGGTAATTTCTGTCTGAATTTCTGTGATTTGAACTTATTGACATTCAGACTAATGTCCTAGTTGTTTTAGTTGTTATCACAATGTTTCAGCCATTGTGCTTTCCAGCCTTCTTCAGGTGCTTGTTGATCTGAGTAATCTTCAGGGAATTTCAAACTGAGCCCATTATTTAATCCATGGGAGTAGATTGTTCATGTTCCACTATCCATGTTTAGGGATATCTTGTTTTGTTCTTATTTAGCATCGTTTATTGTTCGCCCTGTTTTCAAAAGCCCAAGTCTACTACCCAGCTCAGGGCTTCAACACTTTCATTCACCAACCAGAACTTTAATCCACTATACTATTGTCCTAGGAGATTGTCAAATGTCACAGTGCTTAAGATGTTGTGATAATAAAGATAAGGACATTAATCTGAATGTAAATAAAGGCACTGACATTTGTTACTTCATGAAGGATCAGTCTACCTTTGAACTCCATGTACATTGCAGTGAATTTGCTCAGATAAGACTGGAGTTTTATTTGCAAACTATTTCTTCCTCCTCCTCCTTATTGCCATAAGATTCCCCTTGTGGGTCATAGCTTCACCATGCTAGATGCTGCTACTGTAGTTTCTGTTACACATAGGTTTTTACATGGAGTTGCTAGATCCAGTTTTGAATTCAGAGTTATACTTCTAAATTGGTTGCTCACAAAGGCTAGAGATCCCAGTCTCCTATACTATTTAATCCATAGCTGATAGTAGAAGAGATGGATTCCCAAGATTATCTGTGCAAAAATGGATGCAATGAAACAGACACAGCTGAAATTTGAACTTGGCATGTACTGATTTAACTTTCTGCATCAATGACTGCTATGCAGCACAAATATTTACCGCACCTTCCATTTGTCCTGTGAAGAATTGTCGCTGTATTAGTACCATGGGATTTTCAAATGCTCCATTTAAAATAATAAGCATGTGTCATTTAGGCCTTTAATTTTCTTGTTATTGTGTTCTTCCTGGTGTTTATTGAATAAATAAAAATGATAAAAAAAACAAAGATTTGATTTTTCAAAATAAAAATAAAAATGAATTTTTAAGTTTCAAAAGTTAAAATCTACAAAAATTGGTTTCATTTTATTTTCAGTAAACAACTAAAAACGTTTGTAATTCACACATATATTTTGACTCAAACCAGACATTTCTTATAGTTACATGACAGAAATATCCAAAAAGCCACTTGACCGATCAGGAAAATTTGATTTGCCACTTGCTAAATATTAAATTTTATTGATTGCTTGTTTTCTATGGCTTGTCAATGCTTTTGCAGGTTATTTAAAGCCAGAAAATATTTTTAGATTGTAAGTTTTTTTGTTTTTTTTTGAGGGGGTGGATAATAATGATTTAATACTAGTCTTACTAATTAACCCATTACTAGTGGGGGAAATGAGTGGATTCATACCTTTCCCAAGAGTATTTGCACATAAGTGAATTTAATGAACACAACTGGAACTGGGACTTGGCTCTCTGATTAACAATTCTAAGTCATTATCCATTACACCAACCACACATTCAAGCTAACAGAACTTGGTATTCCCAAGTGATCACCCATCTAGATACTGACAAGGTTCAACATTGCTTAACTTCAGTGACTGTACAGTAACAGGTGTTTCAACTTGATATGGCCGTTATCCTATTAACCTTTATTACCCAGACATGATTGCAAATGTTAGTTTTGAGTATAAATTAATAAGTCATAAATAGTATTTTACAGTATATTTTAATACAATGCATGTATTGTATTTTAGTATTTTTCATGTATTGTCAATGAAATAATAAAAATGAATGCTTGTCTGGTATAAAAGAAATATTGTAAAATATGTTCCCCTAGTGGAACAATGGTCACTAAAAATTAAGAAAAAACATTTTGTGAGGTGTTCAAATACTAATGGAGTGTTAAACACCCCAAAAGAGAATTTTCCATTTTTTAGAATAGTGAAATGGAAATCAACAGTCAAGATGACTTTAAAAAAATCTGTTTAATCTTTTTACACTTTATTTTGTTTTTTTAAACTATTAGTTTAAGTTTCTGCTATAATTACATCTTATTCGTTTTCCTTTATTTCAGAAAATTACTATGACTTAAATATTATTAACAATTTTATTGCAATATTCAACACCAGCAAGTCTCCTTGCCTCCAATATCTTATTTTGGAATAAAACATAAAATTTTTAAATGTCAATTAAAATTGTTATTTCAAGCTATCAGTATTCACTCTATTTTTTTCTGTCACAGAATTTGTGTGGTATGAAATCTTATTTATCATTTCTTTTATGTACCGTGTCCCTTCAGGCCGCGTTTAACAATAGCTCTCCACAACTTCATATCCTTTGTAGCTCTAAGCAATGTCTTTCTCCTTACTCTCCCTCCCAGCCCCTGTTCTGCAATCCATTTACATGCCTCTCCACAATTTCCTATCCTTTTTAGCTCTAAGTAATGTTTGTCTCCTTACTCTCCCTCCCAGTCTCTGTTCTACCATCCATTTACACAATCTTGTTAGGTAGGTTTTATTGTTTTTCTTGCATTCTGAATGTCCTGTGAGTGGCAAATTCTCTGAGTTCTTTTTTCTCATTATGTGTCCCAGAAATTTCAACTGTCTCTTTCTAATTCTAATTCTAAATGTCCTTTTTTTTCGCCTTAAAACTTCCTTGTTGCTCACATGTTCTGTCTATGGTTGATATTTTCAGTATCCTTTTGTAAAACCACATGACTCATTCAGTTTCATTTAACATTTGCTGGGAGTAGTTGTTGCAGCAATTGTCAACTTCTAGTGGTATTTGGTTACCATTTCATATTAACATTGTTGAAGAGGGATATTCATGTCAGCAAAAATATTATCCTGAAAAGGCTCTATGCGTTTCTCTCCTTTATTTATAATTAAATTTAAATTTGGTATCCACTTAGTAGGGATATTGTATCTTAATTTTTGATAAAAAAAAAGCTTTTATTTCCTCTGAAACTGCTTGTGTTCTAATAATGTCTTCTATTGTCTGAATCTGTATAATTTGTTCATTTTACAAAAGCTAAGTCAGATGTTAAGTTTTAATGTTTCCAAATTCCACACACATACAGTGCTTTGCAAAAATAAGTGAACTCCTAAGATAATATTTAAAATAATTGTCTTTTTTTTCCAGATAATCAACAAATCTTAATTAAACTATTCATTAAGAAAAACCATTATTAAATGAATTACAACCACTTTCACAAATTGTTATCTAGCTGGAATAAAAATATTAAAAATTAAAATGTGCAAAAGTAAGTAAACCCTTCTATTTACACTCTTTATTTTTGTCTTACATGGTTGCCAGTTCAAATAATTTTTTGTGCATATGTAAAAATCAAAATGCACATGTTGATTTTTTGTTGTAAGCTGTGTATACTGCAGTCAAATAATATAACTCATTGTGTATGCAAAAGTGTGCAGTTAGAGACTAAATTTAAAAAAATGTATATATGCAAAGATCAAAAGAACTTCCTGAAGCTTAAAAAAAATGACATAGTTGAAACCTATAATGATGAAGAAGGCTACAAAAATCTATCAAAATGATTTGGAGTACACTTCTCCACCATGCAACAAATTATTTATAAATGAAAGGCCTTTGGTATGACTGCGTCACAATCAAGAAGTGGCCGTCCACAAAACAAGAGCAAGTAGACATCTAGTTCAGCAAACCCAGGCAAATCTTGCCATGACCTTAGGTCCTCCATTGCTCATTGGCCAATGTTGGAATCAATGTGCATACATCTACAGAACGATGAAATCTGAACAATGCCAATCTTCATGGCAGAATGCTTAGAAAAAGTCACTACTTACGAAATAGCACAAGCATGCTCACCTCAACTATGCCAAAGCTCATATTAATAAGCTAGAAACACTCTAGCAAAAACTTTTATGGTCAGATGAGACCAAATTAGAGCTTTCTGGAAGGAACAATAGATGGTATATCTGGTGAACATTAATCTGATTTGAAATAAATATTACTTACTTATAGCATAAAAATGTAATATACAACAATTTATTTAATGATTGGTCCTGCTTATCATAGCTTATCTGAGGCGATAATGGATGGCCGATTGAGTGACGAAGTGATGACAGCTACTATGGCTGGCTAGAATTGATACAAAATGTGAACACATTTTATTTTTTTTTGGTTTTTAACCACCTAGTAATTTTTACAAATGAACATATTTTCCGCAATTATCTTAAAAATGTATTGACTTTTACTTACCTTTCAAAGATGTAGTAGAAGCCTGGTCGCTTAGTGTGGTTTCCTTTTGTATGGCCTTGTGTCAGACCACCAGATTCCCACATACAAGCATAGTTGATACTCTTTTAGGATATCAATGGTTCTTGACAAGGTTAGCAACGGTAGAGAATGGACAAACACAAATGGTGTATGAAAGGCATAACAAATATAAGTTTATTTAATAACAAACTGACAGAATGAAGGAGGAAAGACTGCAATGTCGAGTTCCTGGTTTCTGGATAGTAGGTTTTATGAATCTATGAAGTGTGCAGTTGAGGTTGAACATTATTGCGTGCCAAGTTGTAATGGTTGGCACCAAATGTTCCCAAAGAGAAAAGGAGCTGAAGAATAGAAGAAAAATCAATGGAGACTTAGAAACTTTGAATGTAATTTTCTTGTTTCTTAATACTTTTTGGAAGTCATCTTTTGCTATCATCACATTTCATATAGTTGGTAGCCTTTCAGGATATTCAAATTGAACCCTTTATCTTCACAATGGAAACAGATGGTACTCATTTTGCTGTCCATGTTAGAGAAAAATTTTTTATAAGTTTCTCTTATTCATTCATACTCGAGTTATTGTCTTATCCAATGAACACAGATATATGACCTTTTCTTGCTAATGCAGGGATTGAACTCACAACTACGAGATAATTCAATCCATTTATTCCACCATTATCCAATAGGACAATTCAGCAGTCAAAGATTGGAGCCTTAACTCGACTGTTTATTATCCACAGTTGGCTTGCAAGCGGACATTTGGTATTTTTGGGACCTTTCCTAAATGACATTTGCTATATCTTGTTTGAAACTAGACAATCTCAGGATTTTAAAACTGGTCTAATTTTGTTCTATTTGTTAAGTTATGATTGAAGTTAAAAACTTTCACATGTTTAATCATTTGTCTTTAGATTGATTGATTGATTGATTGATTATTTAACCAGCATATCGACCTTCGTTGGGCCATTCAATGCTGAAAAAGTTTTTTTCCAAAAAGTATAGTTGGTAATATTATTTTTCAAAAACGTATATCTGGTAATAATATTTTTCCAAAAACGTAGAGCTGGTAATAATATTTTTTCAAAAACGTAGAGCTGGTAATAATATTTTTTCAAAAACGTAGAGCTGGTAGTAATATTTTTTCAAAAACGTAGAGCTGGTAATAATATTTTTCCAAACACGTAGAGCTGGTAATAATGTTTTTTACAAAAACGTAGAGCTGGTAATGTTTTTTTCAAAAACGTGTAGCTGGTAATAATATTTTTCAAAAACGTATAGCTGGTAATAATATTTTTCAAAAACGTAGAGCTGGTAATAATACTTTTCAAAAACATAGAGCTGGTAATAATATTTTTTCATTTTCATTCTGGTTTTTCAAAAACGTATAGCTGGTAATAACACTTTTCCAAAATCGTAGAGCTGGTAATAATATTTTTCAAAAACGTAGAGCTAGTAATAATATTTTTCAAAAACGTAGAACTGGTAATAATATTTTTCCAAAAACGTAGAGCTGGTAATAATATTTTTCAAAAACGTAGAGCTGGTAATAATATTTTTCAAAAACGTAGAGCTGGCAATAATATTTTTCAAAAACGTAGAGCTGGCAATAATATTTTTCAAAAACGTAGAGCTGGCAATAATATTTTTCAAAAACGTAGGGCTGGCAATAATATTTTTCAAAAACGTAGAGCTGGTAATAATATTTTTCAAAAATGTAGAGCTGGTAATAATATTTTTCATTTTCATTCTGGTTTTTCAAAAACGTATAGCTGGTAATAACACTTTTCCAAAAACGTAGAGCTGGTAATAATATTTTTCAAAAACGTAGAGCTGGTAATAATATTTTTTCAAAACCGTAGAGCTGGTAATAATATTTTTCAAAAACGTAGAGCTGGTAATAATATTTTTTCAAAAACGTAGAGCTGGTAATAATGTTTTTTCAAAAATGTAGAGCTGGTAAAAATGTTTTTTCCAAAAACGTATAGCTGGTAATAATATTTTTCAAAAACGTAGAGCCGGTAATAATATTTTTCATTTTCATTCTGGTCTTTTGTGATCTTTATAAAAAAGCAATTATTTTGTTGATAAAATTTAATTTAATTGCTTAGCTACTCAAATAAAGTTCAAATATGCGGATGTAGTTTGTCGTCATACCCAGGACACGGATGTAGTTTGTCGTCATACCCCGGACGCGGATGTAGTTTGTCGTCATACCCCGGACGCGGATGTAGTTTGTCATCATACCCAGGACGCGGATGTAGTTTGTCGTCATACCCAGGACGCGGATGTAGTTTGTCGTCATACCCAGGACGCGGATGTAGTTTGTTGTCATATCCAGGACGCGGATGTAGTTTGTCGTCATACCCAGGACGCGGATGTAGTTTGTCATCATACCCAGGACGCGGATGCAGTTTGTCGTCATACCCAGGACATGGTACAAACATGGAAGTTCACTATTTGCCCATAGCTGGGACCCCAACAGGTGCTACCACCGCGGGTCTGGGTGGACCTGGGAACACCAGCAATTAAGAGGTGGTTCCACGCTTCCTCAAAACCTCTTGATCAGAGGCCTTGCTGTTGGATGCAGTTTAACGTCGTACCCAGGACGCTTGTCTTTAGATGATGAGTTCTTAATCAGTTTCTTTTTCTGATGTTTTATACTAGAAAAAGTCATTAAAATCTTGTTGACAGGCAATTTAACGCTTTTTTTTTTTCAAAATTGGCTTCTATTAAATGGATTGTGGGGTCCTATAATATAAAATTTCATCAACACAATTTGTTGCCTGCTTTTTTGTTTCTGAAGCCCTAAATTTGGATAACACTAACAAAAAATGCCATAGGCAAATTTTGTTCTCCTTTTTAGTGTTGATTCCCAAATATTAAAACAATTTAAATCTGCAAATGGTAAGAAAATTCTCAGGAAGATATTTAAAACATACTCAGTTCCTTTCACATTGATCATTATTCACTTTTGTTACTGTAAGAACATAACTTTTCTTGTATTTATCAGAAAATCATTATCTAGACCTCTCTGCCTATGTTTTGGGGTATGCTTTTTTTTTGTCACTGAAAAACCCCCTTATCCACTCACAAGTCTAAATGGATTATGTGCAAAATTTATGCTCTTTTCAGGAATTTTGATTCTTTATTGCAAACCAAGCTTTCTATACTTAAACCACTATTTTTTAATTGGCAATGTGAAAGTTTTGTTTTAATCTTCCTCTTAAGTACAAATAGCATTAATGCTGTTCCATATTTGAGCTGAACATTTTTCAGGTTCCTCAAAAACCACAAATGTCTACTTGGCTCTATTTTACAAGTACACTGTGTTTTTTACTTCTTCAACTGACTTAGAGTATATGACATTTACACTATCTGTAGTTTAATTAGGTTATGAAATTGTTTAAGGCTTTGACCTAACTTTTGTATATTTATAGCAACTTATCTTTACAGACATTGATTTGTTTTTGTTTTGATCTATATTAAAAAGAAAGAAGAGAGGTATATAACTCTTGCCATCATGACTATATGTGGTAATATCAAACATGAGCTGGTGTCAGAAAAAGGTTTATTTGAATAGATGATAAAATGAACAAAATAATTTATTAGCAATGATATTGTTATTTTTACATAAAGCATGTGTCGACCATTATTTTTAATGTAGATTAGTAATTTTCTTTGATCTTAATTTTTTTTAGTCTATTTTTTTATTGCAACTTTATTTGGGCTGTCAGTCTGCAGCAGTGAGCAAACAACTTGGAACAGAAATAATAAATGCTAAATTTTGGGAAAGGTATGAACTCACATCTACTTTGCTTCATGGAAGTCTAATTAACCCCACCAGCTGCTCATAATATCTGAGCTCCTAAAGACTCAACAACTAACAGAAATTCTACTCTATTGTTATAAACCTAGCCTCTATTCTTTCTTGATTGCTCTCATTGCTATATTTGTTATTGTTTTTACACATATTTGTCATATTAGTAGCAACAGTGTTTTTATTTTTTATGAGTGTCATCTTCTTCTCAGTCTGTAAAGGTCCTTTGTTGGGAGGAATGAGTTATTATCCTGGACCAAGAAATGTTGGTAGGGATGGATGTGACATGCTTGGGTGATTATGACTCTTTTTGATTCATGATTGCACAAGAGTATTTGCATGTAAGTGAATACAATGAACCCGATTTGAATTCAAATTCAGCTCTCAGATTTCTCATTCTGAGCCATTATCCATTATACCACTCACATATCCAAACATACAGCACCTGTTATTCTCAAACAGTCACCTATCTTGGTACTGACCAGGTTTGATGTTACTTAACTTTGGTAATTGGATGATAATTGTTGTATAAATGTGATATAGCTGTAAGCCCTTGATTTCTGATCCACATTTTTCATTGTCATGGACTGGTAGCTCAAGTTGTGATAACAAAAAGAAAAACAACTAAAAAATTAAGATAAAATGAAACTTGTCAATATAATGATCTACTGGTGATAATATTTGTCTACCATATATACTCACGTATCATGCAACCTTTGAAGACCTGATTTTGAAGGTAATTTGACTACACTAAATAAATATACAGTTTGGTCTGTGACATATCAAGGGCCAGAAGTACATATGCTAATTTTATATCTCGTGTATGATGCGACCCTCTTAAAGTTAACTCCAAAATTAGGTCTTCAAAATTCACATGATATGTGAGTATATACACTAAATAATTCATAAAATAATGATAATCTTAGAATTTTAAATATTGTGTGTTTTCACACCCACATATCTTTCTCTATTTCAGTTTTACACATATCTGCCTTTAAAAACAAAATAGTTATGGAAAAAAGGATGAATTCTGACTATGAGAATGCACCATTTCATTGTGAAATTTGTCAGGAAACATTTTCAGAAGAGTCTCTTTTCACTGTACATTTAAGTCAACATACAAATAAAAAACACCACCAGTGTCCCATTTGTGAAAAGATATTTGTAAAACATAATGCCTTAGAAATCCACTTAAGAATACATACTGGAGAGACTCTGTTTTCTTGTAATGTGTGTGGGAAAGCTTTTTCTCAAAAAGGTAGCTTGGTGAGACATATAAGAACTCACACTGGAGAAACTCCATTTTCTTGTGAAATATGTAATGAATCCTTTTCTTATAAAATTAATTTAAAGACTCATATGTCTATACATACGGGTGAGGTTTTATTTTCATGTGATGTCTGAGGCAAATCTTTATCAAGGCATGAAAAGTTGAAAAATCATAGGAGAACCCATACAGGAGAGACTCCATTTGCTTGTGAAATGTGTGGGAAGGCATTTTCTCAAAAGTATAGTTTGCAGATTCATTTGAGAACTCATACAAAAGAGACTCCATATCCCTGTAACAAAGCATTTTCTTTAAAAAGTTCATTGAAACACACACACGCAAGAAGTCATACTGGAGAAACTCCTTACAGTTGTGACATTTGTGGTAAAGCTTTCACAAGAAACCATAATTTAAAAATTCATTTAAGAAGTCACAGTGGGGAGATAGCATATCCTTGTGAAGTTTGTAATAAATCTTTTTCTAGTAAAAATATGCTGCAAATTCATGTTAAAACTCATACCAGAGAAACTCCATTTCTGTCTAAGGAATGTGGTAAAGCATTTTCTCAAAAAGACTCATTGACAAAATATTTGACTACACATTCTGAAGAGATGCCTTATAATTGTAAAATGTGCAGTAAAGCTTTTACTCAGATGGATAAGCTGAAAAATCATTTAAGAATACATGCTAAAATTAAAAAGATATAAAAACTCGAAACAAAAAATATTTTTATAGATGAAATTCTTAAATGTTTTACTGAAATAAAAGAAATAATAAAAAATAAACATTTTTTTTTATTTATTTTCATTGGAAATATTGTTTCCACAGCTTCAGTTTCATATTTCAAATAACTGATATTTTGACGAGTTTTGTGACATGAAAATATTGTAATGGAGAATAGTTTCTGTTTGAATTTCTGGAATAAGGAGCTATTATTATTTACATGCAGACTATTATCCTCATCTTTGTTGTTGCAATCACGTTTCAGCCATTGTTCCCTCTGGTCTTCATCAGTTGCTTGTTGACCTGGGTAACTTTCAGGGAATTTCAAACTGGACCCTTTATTTAATCTACAGGAGTAGATTGTTCTCTTTCTGCAGTTCATGTCTAAGAATATTCCATCTTGTTTTTAATTAGTATTACTCAGTTATTGCTTGCTCTATTATGCCTGGCCCAGGCATTAAACTCACCAAATTCAAGAACCAGTGCTTATATTCAGTAAGCTTTTAATCCACAATGTTCTAGTACAGGGATTCTTAACTAGTGTTAATAGTGATTTCAAGGGAATAAACGTCCTTTTGAGACTCCATTTTTTTTTTGCAAGGATGGAGTTCCAGGTTTGCCTAAATTCTTCTCTGTCCAGCAGGGCAGGGCTGTATCTAGTGTTTATGTCATGTGCAGCAAGCGAAAAATTTGCTGCTCCTGTAAACAATATTCTGAAACCAAACAACATCTACAAAATATTTAAAAAAAGGACTACAATTATAGCCATTTATTTTGTTTTGAATGCAGATAAAAAAATATTTAAAAAACAAAAAAATAAGATGAAAAAACTTATTTAAAAATAACTCTATTTTAAATGTTTATTTAGATATTTATAATCGAAAGAGACCAAACATTAAAAAAGAATGTGGTAGAAACTTTTAAAAATAGGGTAAAATGAGTCTGAGATTGTACATTTGGTTTTAAATAAATATTTATATAGATGCCTATAATCTAGATACTTTTAGTCTATGTAATTTTTTGCCTTAAGTTATCTTTTTTTTTTCAGTTTGGCTGAAAATAGCAGTTTTGATCCTAAGTTGATCTATGATAACCTAGCAACCTCAGAGTTCAATACCACCTATCTCATATTCAACTTTAAAGTTAACATTATATACTAATTTCCAACTGTTTGGTTGGCCACAAGATACATAAAAAACAACTTGTTACTTCAAAGCAATTAAGAAAATAACTATTCCTTCTGCTTACAGACTTAATATAATGGGTTTCAAGCACTCTCAAATCATAATCCAAATGTGCACTGCTGACTATTGTGATAAAATCTCTGGTAAAACACAAAGTATAAATTGAATTATTTGTTAGATATTTCTTTTAATTGCAGAATTGGGAGTATGTGGATGGAGAAAAACTTAATGATAAAAAGCTTTTATTTTACACAACAATTATTTCTTTTCAGCATAGTATCCTTTCTTGCTAACCAATTTAATTCTGTGGTGAATATTAATCATATTGATTGAATATCATGCAGTAAAAATTTCAGCTCAAAGTTCAGTTGATATCTTATTTGATCTCTCATTAAACACTGCAAAACATGTGGCATAATTGATGACATGTTTTCAGCAATATATTCATCATTCAAAGCTCTCAAGAAAATTAAATTTTGTCATTAAATGAACCATAAAGAGTTGGTATGCCATCAAACAAATCAATCAAGATCTAAACGATGCAACAAGAAATTGCAATTTATACATTATCATACATAACAAATATGGAAATGATGAGCTACTACAAGTTTTGCCATTTATTTTTCAGCCAAAATTATATGGAAAAGATATAGAAATGAGTGAAACAATTGGAAATGTATATCACTACTGTTAAAAACAAGGAAACACTTTATCTATTTTGAAAGTGCGTTAGGAAAATGAAGCATTATGAGGAACACATCTAAGCAAAAGCTATTTGAACTAAAGTTTTGAAACATGGTGCTTCACTGACAGTTCATCAGGTGGTTGGTTTATTTGCTGTTTAGTGCATTTCTAATCTATTCCAGCCGCAGTGGGCATGTGGCTTAGTGATTAGAACATCAACGTTTCAATCATGAGACCCCGGTTTGAATCTCACCCTAGTTGATTTATCAAGACGTTTGACTGTCTGATAATATTGGTCTGGAGAGAAGATTCCAGCTTGATGCACCATTGCCTGAAAAACTTTCCACTGGTTAACCAAAGCCCTGTAAGTGAAATTTGGTAGTCTAAACATTATGGAAGTTGCTGCTTCTAAATCAATAAAAAAAAATCACTATTTTGTGATTCTGATAAATGTTGTGGCTTGAGAAAGGTTTAATCAATACTAATCTACACTAATTATTCTGTGAATGAAATTTTTTATGAATGAACCCTGATATTTAATTATTGCCAATTAAAATAAAATTTTTCAATTAGCATGTGAATGTATGTCACTGGGCAAATTGGAACAAATATTTCTTAAATAAGGAATATAAGTAAGTTATCAAGTATATATTAGATATGTGAAAAAGTTCCCAGCATTCTTTTTCAAATATAAACTGAATAAACACTGAAAACTTTTGCACATAATACTTTCAGTGTTGACATTTATTTTTTGATTATGTTGTGCCAGTTTCTGCCAATTTTCTTGTGGACAGATCCTGTCTGTCTAAAAATAAGACAATCCAAATTATACATTATTAACACTTTGTGTCAGTGCTGGTTTGGAAATAACATTAAGCATTAGTTTATAGCAAAAACAGAAACAACTGACATTTCAGTATCTTGAAAATGTATATATCTGTCAACAGCAGGCAATGTAAGTTTCGTAAAAATGTATAAGCATGTTCACAGCAGCGAATGCGTTAAGTCTCCAAAGTTGGCTTCTTTTTTTTTTTAATAAAGCTTCAGACAGAGCATGAAAAATATAGGTGGTTTATTTAATATTTAGTGCATTTCTATTCCAACTTATACATAAATTTAATCATCTTTTAATCTTTCAATCATCAGAAAGAAATCTTCTTGCCTCCCATCAGCAAAAGAGGGAATCATTGCATCTATTCGGGTTAACATTTTCTGGTGACATGAAGTGGAAAGATTATATTGAATCCATTGCTAGGTCAGCTGCTCAGAAAGTTGGTTCACTGTATTGTGCTAGACAATTTTCTCTTCAGAATCTATCTTACACATATTCCTAACAAGGACTTGAAGAATTGATCACCTGAAGTTTTTTTTTTTTATGAAAGCAAGTGTATGAAGAAATGGTTCAGCTCTTTCAATAACAATTGATCTCTTCTGTTAAGATTTAGTAAAAATTATACAGATTTTAACAAGGTTGTGTGTTCATATATTAACAATTCAAGAGAAGCATACACAAATTTGAGTTCCTATCACAGATCATTTATTCTTTTAATGGTGACTGCATTGAAACAAAGTTCAGTGGTACTATAGTATGCAGTCTACCATGGTATCGAACCCTATAGCATGAAATCTATCTCATTTACTACTATAGGATGCAGTCTACCACACTATGAATTATATTGTCACCTCATCTCTTATTCCGTTCACCTGCAGTCTACCACAATGAATTATACCATCACCTCACCTCACAAGTGTTCTGTCCACATAAATGTAAGAAAATGGAGCTCCCACATCAGAATGCTCTTAGACCTGAAACTGTTAATATCAGCTGGATACCCTCCTTCAGATTAAAATGTTGCTGAAAGATTTTTATAGACATGTCATCTTGACCAAGGAAACAGCAGTCACATTTTTATGAGAGAAGAATTCATAGCATGGTAGATCGCATACTATAGTAATAAATGAGGTAGACCATATGCTATAGTGTTTGATACTGAGGTAGACCACATACTATAGTAGCACCCAAAGTTCTTAATGTCTCTTGGGTATGTTGGTTTTCTTTTGGTCCAAGAGTCAGGGTAAGTAAGTATAAGCATTGTATTAATGGTTGAGCTCAAGTCAGCCTTGCACTGAGTTAAAACAACCAAAGAGAAAGCTTGACTTACTTCATAGAGGGAGGTTTTTGGAAGACACATGCAAGTGCCATACTTTGGAAAGTGAAAAGAGAGTTTAGGTGTTAGTGGACCAGGGAAACTAACATTTCCCAGTATGTAGGTAATTACCACATGGGTCTACATCTTGGTGCAAAAAGGAGAAAAAGAGTGAGGCAGAAAATGTTCAAATTTTTATAAACTGCAACAGCACCAGCTAATGACATTTGATGAAACCAAGTGGGGGCAGTCATATTTCCAGTTCCTTTACTACTAGCACTACACAATTTTTTTTAATTTTTTTATCCATTATTATTATTTTATTTATTGATTTTTCCTCAAGGACACATGGTACGGTGGATAAAGGCGTTGGTTAGATCCAGTAACAGACCCAAAGAGTGTGAGTTCAATACCCGGTTCAGGCAGTGGAGAACTTTCAGAGGGAAAATTACCAGGAGATAACTGATAACTGACATCCATCAAACATGGCTCGTGGAACTAGAACAGTCTACCCCAGTGATCGAAATAAAGGGTTCGGTTCGAAATTCCAACCACCTGAAGAAGGCCGGAGCGTACAACGGCCGAAACGTTGTGACAAATATGGCGACAAAGATGAGGACAATAGTCCGACTAATGTAAATACTGTACATAATACCTCATCTCAGAAATATAGACAGACTTATTGATTTTTATTTAATTTTTCTACAGGTATGAATCTTGACTTTCTTGAATTATTCATAAATTTGTGCTGATGAACATTTTTGTAAAACTTATCCACCTATTGAGAGTGTTCTGGCATATGTCATAACTGTTTGGTATGCTAACTGCTTGACAGTGGACAGAAGGGCCCTCTTCTATAGATGTTGCCCAGAAAATAATTGGCTGCTTGCTCCCTTCCTTGGGGGATATTTCTAATTCTCATTGTTGCAGCAGAGCTGGAGACATAATGAAAGACAGCACACAAGTGCCACTTGACTGATCTATTATCCTCAGGGTGATATATTAGATCTATTAATTCTGGGACAAACACTTGAGGAACAGCTGTTCTCCTTGCACCCTGCCTAAAATGAATGCTGCCATATGCTGACAATTTTAAACGTATTTTTAAACGTTATTCATTCGATGATGTATGTATGTTTTTCATCTGTTTTGGGGTGACAGATTAAAGAGAACAAATAATAGTGGGTTGCTATACTTAAGCAAAACTGAATTCTAGGCTAAGATGACTTTTATTAAGTTTGAGTGGATGAAGTAATTTTGTGTAACTTGAAAACTGGTATCTAAGTTAACAAAGTATATGTATGAAAATATAACAAAATATATGCATGTTTTTTATCTTTTGTGTGTCTATGTGTGTGTGTTGGTTCACCTGGAGGCAGCTTTCTAATTTCATTTTACATTGTATAGTGACATGAAGAAGAAATAAGTAGCAAAGCAAACATCTGAAAAGGCTTGACAGCAATTGACTGTGTGCACAGCAACGTGGCAGCAGCATGCTTATCTGTTACTAAGTAAACAAAATACCCTGAGAATTTTGTGCAGATGGGTCTAGGATAGGTAATCCGTGAACATTAGTTAAGTAGTATAATTTTACTAGAGAAGTTTGTGAGAAAATCTATAAGTGTTTTGTGTAAAAAAAATAAGAAGCAGCTGATGCCCAGTAAACAGTAATTAGGCCTCTGCAAAATTCATTTGTAATCATCATTTCAAAAATTGATACTGACATCCCTCTATATTCATAGAGTATCAGTAATATTTTCCCTTTCAGTAAAACACTTAAAAGCTGAAGTTTTTGCTTGTCACTATATAAATTTGGGCAATATTTTTTGAGAATTAAAATGAATTTTGAACAAAGCATCTCACTTGAATTCTTTATAAATATTGTGTATTGAATATGATTCTAAAAGTTTCATTCCATTTGATACAAAAATTTAATTTTTACGATAACTAAATTTTTGTGCAAAATAAAAGAATTTAGTTTTTCCTGGGGAGGAATGTGAGAAGAGAGTATGTCCAAATATTAAAAAAGATGCAAACAGTAAGAAAGTCTCGAAACTGCCTTGTGAAATTTGAAAGTTACAAACATTTATTAAATTGATACAAAGAAATATGACAGAGCACAAATTTTAGAAAAAGTCTTGCATCAAAATTTCCTTTCATGAAAGACCTTATTATGGACAAAGCAAGATATAACAAAATTATAGAAACAATTGGCTCTAGAAAGATTCCTAATACAATTTTTCCCTCTGCAGCTGCTCGGTCTCACGCTGTCCGCTGATCTGAGATGGAACAAATACATCGAGTCAGTTGCATCATCCACCGCAAGAAAAGTTGGTTCCCTGTGCCGAGCCAGGAAATTTTTCTCCCCGGAATCGATCCTCCAAGTCTATAAATCGACCATTCGCCCTTGCATGGAGTATTGCTGCCATATATGGTCTGGGGCCCCTGCTGTTTGCCTCAGGGTTCTTGATAAGATCCAGAGACGGATATGCAATGTGATTGGCCCTGATCTGTCATCTCGTCTGCAGTCGCTCTCTCACAGACGCGATGTTGCATCGCTCTGCCTTTTTTACAAGTAATTTCACGGTAATTGCTCCGAGGAGTTGCTTTCGCTTGTCCCTAGGCCTCGTGAATTTAAACATCCTACGAGGTTGGCATCCCGTTCTCACCCCTTCACCATTGAAACTGTTAGATGTAGACGTCTCTTCTACTCCAATAGCTTCATGTCTCGCACATCTCGCCTATGGAACTCCCTTCCCTATTACTGTTTCCCTGACAAATAGAATCTCCAACGGTTTAAGTGTAGCGTCAATCGACATCTCCAGTTGCCTTGATCTATCCACTTCCCTTCTCCACATCCTTTTATCTTTCATTCCTATCTGCTCTCGCTCCAAATCTTCTGTAACCCCCTTGCCTTGATCAACCCACTGTCTTTCTCTTTCTCCACATCCTCTCCTTTACCACAACTATCTGCTCTTCCTCCAACCCTTCTGTAACCCCATGCGTGATAGTGGCCTCCAGCCTTGCTTGGGGTGATACGCTTAAAAAAAAAAAAAAAAAAATCATGAAAGAAAAAACTTTGAGAAAGAGAAACTATAACTGTTGGTGAAAAAGATGAAATTACCCTTAGAAAAAAAAGTGTGCCTCCACTGAATGGATAAACAAAAAAAACTTCCATGCTTTTTCAATTTTGTTGTTTTTAAAGTTTCCCTTTTGTGGTCAACCTAAGAGTGTTCTTCGTTGATATTCCTTTTATTCAGCATAGTTTTTAAGAATGCTGAGATATTTCTGTCCTTTGCTCTGCTTGCAACTTTTTTACAAGGAAGCATTTGTCCCATCGACAGCCAGATTTGTATCTGATGTTTGTCACTTTCCTGCTGACTTTGGTCAGTTGAGACATCTGATCCCTTCTGTGTGATGTATCACTTCTTTATGCCAGCAGGCTTCTTCCCTTCAGCCATTTAATCACCTCCTTATGTCTCCCCTTGGAAATGGCTCAACAGACCTTGACTTTAAATTTACGATGAAAAAAAAAAACACCCTTTTCATTGGACAAAAAATACGAGGATAATATATTTTTTCTAGAGCCACTTCTAAATAAAAAACTTTTTACAAACAAAATGAAAATTTTTATTATACCTTCTGGCTTTTCTTTAACGCCCTTCTCCCAAAAGTAAATGTAGAAGACAAACTCAGACTATTTAACATTTATTTACTCACACTTTTTAATTAATTATTATTTTTAATTATTGTATGTTACTATCTAATTTAAAAAAAATAATATTTAAATACTAAGACATGAAAATAACTGAAATTATAAAATTAACTGATTTTGTCAAAGCAAATCTTGTAAAATTCTTTGGCATAAATTACATTGTTACATTTTGGCAAAAAGCTGGAATTGGTTTC
The DNA here is from genome assembly GCA_964036315.1 of Acanthosepion esculentum. Lineage (NCBI taxonomy): Eukaryota > Metazoa > Mollusca > Cephalopoda > Sepiida > Sepiidae > Acanthosepion > Acanthosepion esculentum. Next base: position 99,638,839 of record OZ038479.1, read on the forward strand.
ATCAGTTTTGTCTTTAAATAGATTCAGTTATTAAAATTTCTTCTTTCTGTTTTTTTTTTTAACAAAAGAAATGTTAAATAAGTTTGAATAAATTTCAATTTTGTTGATTTAAAATATTACAACTGCTATTATTATTAGGAGGAATTATCTCCCTTCATTTTGTTTCTTTGCTGACGTTTTCCTGTTTCGATTGATAGTTGCTTATTTGCAAGATAATTTTGACAAGAAATTTATAGTTTATTTAAAATGTTATGGTTTCACGATTTTATGATTTTTTTATAGCTCAAAGGGAAAACAAATCAAACAAAAGAACATATAAAGAAGTAAGTATAACCGTAAATATTATTTTATTGATTCTTTCGTTTTTTTTTTAATGAAGTTGAAAAGAAATTGTTAAGAAGCTTAAAGCAAAAAAAAAAAAAAAAAAAAAGGCAACAACGATTAATTTTTAATAAAACTTTATAAATCTTAAAATGATTTGGCGAATATATTTTAAAAATTGCCAATCGTTTTAAGATATTTTGATTTGTCTTGTTTGAATCTACCTTTGTGACCGGATGTTTTTTATTTACAATTGTAAATTTATTATTGTTATTGGAATTTTATGTTTGCTTTAGTTTAAGTACGGAAGCCTAAAAAGAAAAAAATATTAAGCTGCATTTTCTGCTATCTTCGCAAAAATAATTTGGTTGGAGTCAAGTTCTTTAACGGCTGAGGTTGTTAGAGTTTGGAATTTTAGTAATCCCGCAAATTGAGTTCCTCGTTGCAGAGGAAAATGTTACTTTATTTTTTGTTCTTTTTATGCTTCCATACTTTAAAACTATGAGCGTTATGGTCTCTTCCCAAACACCTATAATTTGAATAAAAATGAACTCAACGTAAGTATCCAGTTTTATAATTTAAATTGTAAATCGAACTGCTCGAAAAACTTAAATTAACTAAAGACAATCTTGTCCCAAATTAGATGATAAAGTTGTCGATTGTGCGGGCATAAAGCCGAAAAAAAAATGACAGAAATAAGTAAACAATAAACATTTCAATTTCATCATTGGATTTTTTCCTTTTTTAGATTAATAATAGTATTTTGTTTTAACTGAACCAAACGTAACTATCATTTGACATCAGATTCCCATACATGTGCATTGTGCATATACGATTGTAATTTTTTCTTCCGACACAACGTGTATATAGTTGTGCCAGAAATTGTCCATAAGTTCCCTTTTTGACACTTACCTTTTGGTGGGTGCGCCTCAGGAACTGAATCAGCCACAACCAGTTTAAAAATTAAATTACAATGAGATGTGCTACGGCTTGTGTTTTGGACTTTAAAAAGGACGACGTTCGTGATTTCCAAATGAAGGTCATAAAAAGCACATTAACATTTATTTTTTTTTAAGATGTTTCACCGAAATGAATTTTAAAATTGAAAAGATATTTTGAGTCATTCTGTTTGATTGAATCAGTGACTTTGTTGTGAATCGTACCAACTGTTTTTAATTTTTTATAATTTTGCTAAATAAAAGGGGTAAATTTTGGTTTTAACACCCGAACTAAATATCCCCTAAAATTTTTCACAAATCGTCATAATTCCGTGTAAATGTACATGCTGAACTCAAAACAATTACATCATGAAGAAACCTACCGTTTTGGAGTTAAAGACAAGAAAAAATCGGACTTCTTGTTGGTAATTCGTCCCCCATTACCGCCATCTCGATATCTGATTCAATGCCGAATATTTCCGGTGCAGAAATATAATTTTGGCCTATTTACTTCTTTTAAAGATTTTGTTGCAGAAAATCACTACTCACCGTAAAGAAATGTAATTTTTTTTTTTTTTTTTTAGGGTTAGGGGTTGTGTTTGGCTTCTTTCTGTGTAAGAAAGGGGACAAATTTAAATAATACAATAAACAGGATTAACATTAGGGTTAGGTGTTAAGGTTAGGGGAGGGCTTTTTTTTCTGTGTAGAAAAGGGGACAAATTAAAAAGAAATTTAATAATATAATAAACCAGATTAGAAAAAAAATGAAATAATACAATCAACCCTTCTACTTTACCAAGTTCGTGCATTAATTTTTGTTTTATTTTCAATTTTAAAATATAAAAAATGCTTTATTTGTATTATTAAATTTTTTTTTTAATCCGGTTTATTGTATTATTAAATATTTTTTTTTAATTTGTCCCCTTTTCTACACAGAAAGAAGCCAAACACTCCCCTAACCTTAACACCTAACCCTAAAGTTAATCTGGTTTATTGTATCATTAATTTTTTTTTTTTTAAATTTATCCCCTTTCTTACACAGAAAGAAGCCAAACACAACCCCTAACCCTAAAAAAAAAAATTAAAAAATTACATTTCTTTACGATAGTGCATAGCGATTTTCTGCAACAAAATCTGTAAAAGAAGTAAATAGGCCCAAATCTTTATTTCTGCACCGGAAATACTCGGCACTGAATCAGATATCGAGATGGCGGTAATGGGGGACAAATTACCAACAAGAAGTTCAATTTTTTTCTTGTCATTAACTCTAAAACGGTAGGTTTCTTCATGGTGTAATTGTTAATTTGAGTTCAGCATGTATATTTACATGGAATTATGATGATTTTTGAAAAATTTTAGGGGATATTTAGTTTGGGGTGTTAAAACCAAAATTTACCAAAAAAGGACTTCATTTTATTTCCTCTGCGTCTAACACTTCAATATTCACTAACAGGTTATTATTTTTATTTTTAGAAACTTTATTACTTTTTTAACTAAGTATTTTTTCTTGTTGTTGAAAAAAATTAAAGAATGATTTTTTTAATTATTCATTACAAAATGAAAACAATTTCCTCGTAATTTCTCTCCTATTAATTATTTCAATTTAATTTTTATTAAATTTCTAAAACTCACTTGTACTAGTGTTGGAAAGTATTCTCTGTGGTATTAAAAACGGTGTACGTTAATTATAGTTCTTCGTAAAAATTGATTATATTCTGAATTTAAGAAGTGTTACATTTTATGAAATTATCTTTCCGACAAGATAATTAGTAATTAGATGAAAATAAATTAAAATTTAGTTCAATGAGGCAGTACATTTTTGTAATGTAGAAAAATATTTATAAAGTGCTTCCATTGAATATGACAATTTTTTACAATTCCTTCCAGAAATTAACATTTTATATGTTTTTATTATGTGGGATTCAGTTTATATAGTCATGTCCGCTTTTCACTAAAAACAGCATAGCATGATGAAAAAGACGCCAAACTTGACGAAAACAAAATTTTATCATCTAAATGTGTGTTATTATTAAGGGGAAAGATCAAAGTATTTTGGGAGTATTTTTTTACATTTTTTAATCGTTCATAGCGCGTCCAAAATTTTCGTTAAAAATCTTTTTTTTCTTTTTTTTTTGAGTCAGTAAAATTGAGAGATAATAAATCATGTCAACCATTTTTTTCCATTTTATAAAAAACATTAAAATCACAGTTTCAAATTCTTTTCGAAATTATTTATAATTTTTTCATAACTAATTTTAAGAAAATTCGAAATTGTTTATTTAAAATATTTTGAAACAAGCATTACTTAGTTTCTGCACCAAAAAGATGTAGTTTGAAAATAAATCAAATCAGGTCATAACATTTTGCGTTACTTGACAGGTGATGAGTGATAATTTCATCATATTGACAGCTAACGTGAGGAAAAGTTATCGTATGGAACGACAGAAGTGACATAATTATTTAGATTTAAGTGAACAAATTATTTACCTCCTTATTTTTAAGGAAAACTTTCAGCACTCTAATTTTTTTTTTGTACTTAGCTTTCACCTTTATGTTTACGATGCTTTATGGAAAATATATTATAAAAAAATTAAAATAAGACTGTTGAGAGATTAAATTTCATAAAAAAGGTATCTAATTAATTTATAGGTACCTTTCTTATGAAATTTTATCAGAAGCGTACATAAAATACTATAATTTTATGTACATTTATTACATTTTACTGTGTTATTTGTATTTCCATTCAATTTATTATTAATTTTGATATTTCATTTATAGAAAAATGTCATAACTGATATTAATATAAAAATAAGATCATATAAATTTCATAAGATGATACTAATACTTGTAGGTACCCTTCTCAGTTGATATTGAAAAATCAAATTAACTTCTCCACATATGTTTTGCAAAAGTAAAGGCCTTAATAGTGGAGAACAATGCTTAACTCAAATCACGTGACTTAATTGTAGTCTTGCTGGTCTTCCAAACTTTATAATTACAGCAGTATTATGAACACAAAATTACATTTCTTAATTACTGCGGGTCTTCTGATTAGTTGAAGCAATACAATTTACAATGTAGTAAAAAAGGATCTATCTCATAAGGACATTTACGAAATTGAATGCAGCTCTCAACTAATTTTATATTATTTTAACAACTTAAATGTAAAAATCTAAAATAATTAAAGAAATAACAAATAATTGTATTAAAAATGTATTTTTCATCAAAAAACTTTTTTGCTTTCAGAAAATATTGTCCATATTCATAAAAACAACTAAAAGCAAATAAAAGCATTTGAAATTAAACAATATATTTGTTTTATTGAGTTTTGTATGTTACAATTCAGATCTGATTTTCAGGTGTGTGTGTGTGTGTGTGTGTGGGGGGGGGTCCAATTAAAAAAAAAACAACATAATTTGCTTTCCTCAAAGCCTTGTGATTTTAACTAATATAATCGCTAAACTGAATGCTATTGAATTTCTAGAGTTTTCATGAAATTAGTTATAGGGTAATCAATATAAAAAAAATATTTTTGCCATGACTTTAAAAAAAGAAAACATATAATAATTTCCATTATTTGTGAATAGGTTCTGAAAGTTTCATTAACATCTGATAATTATTTTTATTTTTGCAAGATCTTCTGAATTAATGCCTGGCATACAAAAAAAAACATGCTAAAAATTTATGTTATTTACTAGTTCTGGTGATACAAAGAGAAACAAGGTATTTTTGATCAAAATTTAGAATGTTCTAAAAAGAAGGAAAAAATTTTTAAAATAATTAAAAAATACTTTGGTCTTTCCACTTAATAATAACTTAAACATTTAGATGATAAAATTTTGTTTTTGTCAAGTTTGTCATCTTTTTCATCATGCTATGCTCTTTTTTTAGCAATCTCATGAAGGCACCTAAGCATAGCATGATGAAAAAAGGCCCCAGTCTTAATAAAAACAAAGTTTTATCATCAGAATGATTATTACTAAAAGGAAAGACCAAAGTATTTTTAATTTTTTTTTTTTTTTTTTAAACCTTTCTAACATGTTTGAAATTTTGGTTAAAAGCCTAGTTTTTTTATGTCAATAACATAAGTAATTTTTACACTTAAGTGTTTTTGTGCTTTTTTTACCGGTGATTTTTCTTGCAAAAATTTCAGAATTTATTCACAAATGAATAAAATTATTTTCTAAATATTTTTTTTTTAAATCTTGGTAAAAATTTTTTTTTTTTTTTAACATATGTTACCCTCCACTTAATTTCATGAAATTTCTAGAAATTAAATTGTATGTACAAACTTTTTTTTTTTTATTAGTTAAAAGTAGGACTACTTGGAGAATGTAAATCATCCTTTTTTCTTTTTTTTTTTTTAACTTTTGTTTGTTTTCTGAAAATCTGCTCCAAATGATGAATTAAAAAAATGTAATAAAACTATAACATTATTGAATTAGAAAAGCTTTTAATTGCTTTTGTAAATAAGTTATATTAAGAACACTATTGTCTTGGAGAAAAAAAATTTCAATGAATAATGAATTTTTACAAGAATTTTTTCATTTTTAAAATTTTAATTATAATCAGTTATGTGCCATGTGTGATGTATCTTTCAATATATGACTGACAAGGTAGTTTTTCCCACAGTTGGTTGCCATTTCTTTCTGTAGTAGAACAGTTGCCATCCAAAGCTATAGAACCCAGTCTGTCCTGTTTACCCATAGCAAGGGGGAGAAGAAGAGGATTCATACCTTTCCCAAGGGTATTAGCATGTAAGTGAATGTAATGGATTCAACTGGAATTCAAACTCAGTTCTCCAATTCCTCAATCTGAGCTGCTATCCATTACTCCACGGTGCCTTCCTTAATTATAATAATTTAAAAATCATTTCAAATTCTGCATTACCATATTACTTTTAGGTGCTATTGTAATTAAGTAGAAACTATATTTATAAATCAAAAATCAAAAAGTTTAACATAAGTTGTTTTGCACCAATATTTTCAAAATAATTAATTTTTTTTTTTTTTTTACTTTAAGCATTCCCACTTTTCATTTATGGTTGTCTATATATAACATTATTATGAAAAGGTATAAGAGTTGTCCTCTTTTGACAGAAATTTGCTTGTCTCCAGTTCATTATTCATTACTTACGTTTCAACAGGTTTTGAAAATCACCCATTCAGCTTTAAAATTTAGAGTAAGTTTTACTTTTTTTAATTTCTATTTCACAAAATATTTTTATTGTATGTATTTATTTTAGTGTGGGTCATAAATTATTGAGTTACCTCTATCATGGTATTTTATCTCAGTTATTAAATTTTAAAATTAATAAAAAAAATTTTATAGTATTTTAAATTTTATTATTTTTTCATAGAGCATCTTCAGACATAATTAAAAGTCAATAAAATGTTAGATAATTGCTGAAAATATGTTAATTTGTAAAAATTGCTAGGTAGTTAGAAACCAAAAAAAATGCATTCACTGAGATTTTGTAAAATTATGTCAATTCTGGTCATCCATACTAGGTGTCAACACCTCGAAGCTTATCGATATGTCAATAAAGACAAAAGAAAAACAGGAACAGTCCTTAAGAAATGCTTGTATGCTATTTTCTCATGCTATAAGTAAGTAGTATTTGTTTCAAATTAATTCAAAATTAATTTAACTTTAAATTTGCTAATTTACTCAAATAACATGTCACAAATATATATTTTATTTTTGGAAGATTTTTAAAATCGATAATTAAATTTTATTTTAAAACTTGTTAAAATGTAAGAAATGACTGCTAGTAAACAAATTTTTTGAAATCGAGCAAATATTTGACATTCCAATCTATAATTTCATTTGAAATACCCCAGAGTATTTTACCTACTGGAAATAGTCAATTTAATCCATTAGCTTTCAATTACAATTTTTCTTGAAAAGTTTGGTTCTTCTTGGCAATTTTCATTTTTGCTGATAGTGTCGATATTTTTTTTGTCCCAATTATGTAGTTGTTCATAAACACATCTGTCCCCCTTGAAATTTCAGTTCATTTAACAATCTTCTCTCATAACCACTAATATGATTTTCTGTTGTTTGTGCTAGTTGTCTTTCACCTCAATACATGAGGTTTATGGTCACATCATGTTGAAACACTGGTTCTTGTACAATCACCAAAGTTAAGCAACGTTGAGCCTGGTGAGCACCTGGATGGGTGATTGCTTGCAAATACCAGGGGCTGTAAGCTTGGATATGCGACTGATGTAGTGGATAATGGCTTGGAATTGTTAATCAGAAAACCAAGTTCTCCAATTCTTATTCGATTTGCACCATTCACTCATGTGCACATATCCTTGGGAAAGGTATGAATCCACTTCTACACACCTAACAACAAAAATAAAAAATGTTTAAAAAAAAAAATATCTATGTATTAATTAGCATTAATATTTAGTTCATTTGAGAAGCAATTTGCATTTGGTTACAGAAAGAATATATTAGCTCCAATTTTAAATTGATGTTGTTTTTACTTAGTATCAACCAACAACAAATTCCTTTTACTATGTCATAACTGTTATGGGTTTGTTTTGAGCAATGTATTGCTTTTCATAGAGAACTTTTAGTTACATCCCTGTGACACAGAAAAAAGTTAGTGCAACCTTTAAGGTTTTTATGTGTCAGGTACACAGGACATACACCTATCAGCATATCTGTATTTCATTGTATTTGTATACATTAATTACATATAAGAAATAATGATTTGCATGTATAACTCACTACAATAAAATATTAATTTTCCTTTCAGTTTGTGAACATCTCCCTGCAGATACGTATTTCAACCAAGCCGTGAAGAAAATGGACTCCAGCTTTGCAAAAGAGAAATTTCAATGTGAAATTTGCGAGAAAACCTTTTCTGTAAAGTCTTTATTTTCCAGACATTTAAGAGAACATGCAAATCGAAAACACCATAAGTGTCCCATTTGTGAAAAAGGTTTCTTAGGAAACTATGCTCTGGAAATTCACTTAAGAACTCATACTGGAGTGACACCATTTCCTTGCAATGTATGTGAGAAAGCTTTTAATCAAAAATGTACGTTGGATAGACACATGAGAATTCACACTGGAAAAACTCCATTTTCCTGTAAAGTGTGTGATAAAGCTTTCTCTGAAAGGATTAAACTGAAGAGTCATATGGCAACACATACTGGTGAGATTTTGTTTTCATGTAACTTGTGTGGTAAAGTTTTGTCAAGAAGTGATAAGTTGAAAAACCACATGAAAACTCATACAGGAGAAACACCTTTTACCTGTGAAGTGTGTGGAAAAGCTTTTTCTCAAAATGATAATTTGAAAACTCATCTTAGAACTCACACTAAGGAGACTCCATATCATTGTGAATTATGTGATAAAGCATTTTCTCATAAGAATGCATTTAATAGACATATTAGAATTCATACTGGAGAGACTCCCTACACTTGTGAAACGTGTGGCAAAGCTTTTTCTAGAAAGGATTCTTTGAATAGTCATTCAAAAACCCATTGTGAATAGTGAAATTTGTGAAAATCATGTTTTTGAAACTCAAAAATAAGTGATATGAAAAGATAAAAAATGTTTTAGTTTTATTGAAAAAAACAAAATTATTTTTTATACTTTTTTTAAGAATCACCAACTGAACAGTAAAAATGTGCTACTTTTTAATGTAATAAAACAATAAAAAAATTTATCTTTTTACTTTTATTGTAATTAACAGAATCAAAATTTCTCTTTTATTACTCAATACAACCAGTAGATCATTAAAGTTTCATCTATTTTTTTTAAATTCAAAATTAAGGCATCCAGAAAGATTTTACTCACAACATATTGTATTGTCTGTAGAGGTGTGTGTGTGTGGATTTCTTGACTGATAATGTTTGGTTAATGAGTGAAAAGAGAATTATACCCTTCCCTCTCTTTAGTAAATGAAAAATCAATGTATGGTAATTTGAACAATTCTGTTTCTCTCATTGTTTTTTATGAACCATCTGTAAGATGTGATTCATAATTTGTATAGACTTTATATCTGTCTTTAACAGGAAAAGTGTAAGAAGTGGACAGATAAACACTTTTAGTCTCTCTCTCTCGAGATATATATATATATATATATATACACACACACAATGTTTGATCTCTGTTCCCACAAAAAAAACATGCGCTGTCTCAATAGAATGGTTACAAACTGAACAGAAATGTATCTTTGATTAGCACAATATACTATATACCTAAATAATTATTTTACCAGTCAATATGGGTTTGTTGACATTCTATAAACTTAGTCTTTCAACCATACATTTTAATGACTTCTTTTATTGTTTTGACATAAACATTATTGCAGCAGTTTTTATTGCTTCCTAGAGATCTTTGTTTAAATGTTGTTCTCTTGTACATCTCATTTAATGATGAAACACAAGTTTTCTACTGGATTAACAACTGCAGAGGCTATGGGACATTCCATTAATTTGGTGTCTTTGAAACAATTCTGACAAGATAGGCCATAGTCAGCTTAGCAGAAGGCGGTAGTGTAATGGATAGCAGTTCAGATTGAGGAATCGGAGAGCCGAGTTTGAATTCCAATTGAATCCATTACATTCACTTATGTGCTAATAACCTTGGGAAAGGTATGAATTATGTGAGCATCACAGATGCAAATGTGGAGCTTCCATTGATGAGTTTTGTTTGCATCCTCTCTCCTGTCATCGTAGTCCGGGCAGCTTTCCAAAGCATGCAGCAATAAATGACATCATTAGAAGAGGTCTGGATGCAGCTGGGTTCCCTTCCCAAATCAAACCCATAGGCCTCGACCATGGTGATGGAAAGTGGGTGGATGGCATTACTATTTTCCCTTTGAAAATAGGGAAATCATTGATTTTGGATGCGACCTGTACCAATACATTTTCAACCGGTAATTTGATCAAGTCTGCAGTTGAGCTAGGGTCTGTTGCTCAGGATATGGAGATAAAATATAGTTAAATATTCTTCTCTTGCAGACAGATTTATTTTTACTCCTGTGGCAGTGGAAACTTCTGGGGTTATTGGCCCTCATTTGATGGATTCCTTTGAACAAAAGACAAGCACAGACTTTCGTGTGCATAAAAAAAAAGATTGTCAAAAGAATGTTTTTTTTTCCTTGACATAGCTTTTATTTCAATGAATTGCCAAAATTTCACTCTTTGGCAATGTTTATTCAATTGTTTTAAAAAGTGATGATTAAAATTGTTATAAAATCTAAATATATGAAAGTGAATTTATGCATTTTCTTTGTTTTTGAGTATTGACAACAAAAATAGTAAATACTGTTACATTTATTAGATTATTTACACTATTATTTTGTTTATTGGAATGGTTGGCAAAACTGGTTAATTGCCAGTTGATTCAAACTTTATAAAATGGTAAATAATAAGGATTTCCTTACAGTTACTTCATATATTTTAATAATTTAGTAAATGTTTATAAATAAAAAGTTGTTTTTCATATTTATTTCTTCATAAATTGGAAAATGATAAGTATTGCATTGCTTTAGTCTTAATACAACTGTATTAGTTTTTAGAATGTTGTAAATATAAAATTATTCCTGTAAATAAACAATCTAATAAATAGTGTTTAATATTTATGCTGTAAATTCTCAACAAAAAAATGTATAAATTATTAAAATTTCCATTCATCATATGTTTAGGTTTTATTACAATTCTAATCACCACTTTTTAAAACAATAATCATTGCCAGGGAGGAGTTAAGATAAAAGCAGTGTCATGGGGAAAAACTGTCCTTTTGCACTCCGTTTTTTGTAGGCATGAAAGTCCATGCTTGCTGAACAAAATATGCAAACACACACTAAAGAAAAACCATGTTAGATGAAGCATGTGGTTCTTCATTTTCCCAGAAATTGGGGGGGGGGGGAACAAAATTATACTGGAGAGGAATCATATTCTTGTAAAATTTATTTATCTTTCTGTTCACATATTTTATATTTGACTCACACCCTTAAGGGAAATCATATTTTTGTGATGTGTGTGGGTTTTCATTTTCAAAGGAGTAATTTTTAGTGCAATGTGTTCAAACTCAGAAAAGTGAAAGCATGTTTGAAATGTAAATGAATAATCTTTTCTTCACATTTGGTGTGATATAAATACAGATATATACTGGAGAGAAACCCTATTTTACATGAACCCTTTTTTTGTACAAATATCGTTATAGTTGCTGTTATCTGGTAGGGGAGATCACTGGTGTGAGAAAGTTGAAACATAAATCTTGACACTTTTCTTTTTTCTATCTTTTTTTTGTTAAAATTTTGAAGATACATCCAAATTTGATGATGATTTGCTTTTGATGCCGTTGATTTAGCCTCTGGTATTTTTTTCTTCTTTGCATCAGCAGATCATGTTAAATTGTGATATATCATGTGTATATATTGTCACCATTCCTTGAAGTTTTAGTTGATGCTGTTTTAGTGTTATGGTCCAATATCCTCGCACCACGGTTATGGTCCAAGGTAGAACCAAGGAAGAATGTAATGAACTCGGAGATCTTAAAAATAGAGAAAAGGAATTTTAAATAATTACTGTACCTGTTGAGGTGTTACTTTAGAGGAGAATAAATACAAAGTGACTGTACTCATCTGCATTAACCAGTGTATGTCTTTTCTTTTCTCTCCTTTTTTTATTATTTCACCCCAAACAAGGCAATAAAACTACTATGACACAAAGGTTACTGAGTGAGAAAGAATCTGAGAAAAACATTATTGAGAAGAGAAGACAAAAAAGAATAGGATTCAAAGAGACAAAAGATGATGATTATAGTTGACGGGAAAGTAAGAAGCAGAAAGAGAGTTCCACAAGCAAGGAGTAGGGGGGAAGAAATTATTAGTGTAGACCTTATGATTACATCTAGCAATTTCAAAAGTAAAATAATGAAACCTAGCTGTCAATCAAGTCAGTTAAGTGCCATATGATACACACTTGGGTGATCATGTCTGTTTCACTTTCTGACTGTGTAGGTAGAAGATTTTTCCACAGAAAGTTGCTGTTTCTTTCTTTGGTAAACTGGTTGCCAACCAAGGCTACGGGACACAGTTCCGTCCTATGTAAGATGATAAAAGGCCTCTGATCAGAAGGTTTTGAGGAGCATGGAACCACCTCTTAATTGCTGGTGTTCCCAGGTCCACCCTAACCCGAGGTGGTAGTACCTGTTAGGGTCTCAGCCATGGGTAAATAGTTGACCCCCAAACTGGAGTCAAAATACTATGAAAGTGTAAAAATAGGTTTTAATACCAGCAATACATTTTTGTAAAAGGTTATTACCAGCAATGAATTTTTGAAGAAAAAAATTATAACTGGCAATACATTTATGAAAAAAAAATATTACCAGCAATAAAAATCTTGTTGGTATTAAATAACCCATACAGGTTGATATGCCGTAAAACAAACCAAACCAAACCAGGACCCAGTCTGTCTTGCTATTCAACCCATAGCTGGTAGGAGAAGAAATAGATTCAGACCTTTTCCATGGGTATTTGTGTATAAGTGAATGTAATGAACCCAACTCGAATTTGAACTCAGTTCTCAGATTTCTCATTCTGAGTTGTTAATTATTAAGAATGAGAAATTGGAGAGCCATGTTTAAATTTCAGCCAATCTAGTACTGTGCTTAAATTGATGAAGTCCTGTTGCCAAAGAAGAAAACTTATAAGTACAATTACCATGAAAATATTTATAGAAAATGCACAGAGAAGCTACTTATGGTGGTGAGAAAGTGACTGAAGCTGAAATGCCAAGTCAGGACTGTTAACATTGCAGATTCTTTGGGTTTTGTCAAAAATCTCTAGAAAGACTAGATTTAAATGAAGGTAATGGCCCTATGATGTTAGTAGAAATATTCACTTTCTGTGAAGTGGCTTGTAAAAGTTAGATTTTGTTTCTTTGGTATATTGCATAATTTATAATGGTATACATGTCTTGTTAATTATGAATAGCAAAAGCCTTACTTTGAAACTATTGGCAAGTCTTAGCTGCAGCATGAAAATTCCTAGTGGCTTTGCCACTGGCATAGCTGGAGATGGCGGTCTGCCATGGGCAACACTTTATTGAGGCGGGGGTGACACTTTGTGTCTGTTGTAGGCTATAAGTCCATATGGGTTGTTTTCAAATAAAAATGTTTTTAAAGTTGGGTCAGTACTCATAGTTGAAGGATCTTTTCGATTTTGAGTAACTTAAACTACAGCATATATATTGGTCTATTTACTGTCTATAGATTGACAGTTGATAGATGAAATAGTTTTTGACAATGTCATTGAAGAATTTTCCAACAAAAAAGCAAGAAAAGTTACTTTGGAAAAAGTTATAATTTCATTTCAGAAATAAAGATGGTCCTAATTTTTTACATTTTTTCCCTATACATTGTTTTTGCTTTTAAACTTTTACTGTTTTAAGCATGTTTTTGCAAATTAGTTTTATAACTTTAAGAGTGAGTCACAATGCAATATGCATTGGTTGGGTGGGGAAGCAAACTCAAGGGCTGCCTCAGGTGGCACACACTCTAGATATGCCACTGAGCTTTGTTGTCTTTTCCAAATCTGTAAATATTTTTGTTCACAGACATTTTTATAAATTCATAAAGAAATAAATTGGCTTCCATAGTTATTTCTTTATATACTAAATGATAAATTTTGTATTGTAGCTGGTTCACATATTTTTTATAAACTTGTAAATATAAATTTTTTTCTTGTATATAAACAGTCTAATAAAGTTTTTAATTCTTTTGTTGTCAATTCTTGAGAAAAAAGAGAATGTGTAAATCCAGTTTCATATGTTTGGGTTTTATTAAAATTCTAAAAATATCTTTTTAAAAGAATATTACCAAATGAGTATACAGTAATTGTGATATCAAATTTGACAAATCTTTTTTTTTTCCAGTATGAATGTTAAACTTTGCCCATACTTCATGATTTCTCTTTCATAGACATTTTGATAAAATCACCTAAAAAAGGAAACAAAATTAGTAATTTATGGTTCCACTGTTGTGTCTGATTCTATGGACATTCTTTTAATCCGGACTTTTTAGGAAAAATATGTTCTATACTGCACACAAAAGTGGTTGCTAATGACCATTTAAACAGGGTTCATTTGAAAATATCATAATATACTTTAAGAAATAATTTCTCTTTGGTATGTGTTTTGCATGTTTTAGATTTGATTTCTTTTCTAAATATCAGTCTACGTAATTATTCAGTTCTCTTTTATGGGTTTCTCCCAACTGTCTTTTTTGAAAATACTGACCCACATACTTGAGGTGGGGGGGGTGTAACTCTTTTTAAATGAAAGTCTATGAAAATGTGGATGTATGCCTTCTCTTCAATGTGCATTTTTGTGTCATAACTCAGTGAAAATACTGATCCACACAATTCACAAGAAAAGAATGTCTCTTTATTTTTAAGTCAAACACTTTCAAAATGCTAATCCACACACTTTGTAAGAAAATAGTGTTTTCCCATGTATTTTTGTCTTTAAAGGGAGCTCACTGAAAATAATAATCCACATATTGTTCACTAATAACATTTTTGCCTATTGTGTGTCCATAAGTCTACTTTAACATCTGAATTGTGAAAATGCAGATCCAGTCACAACACTTCATTAGAATATGGTTTCTTTCCACTGTGTCTTCACATGTCTATTTTTAAAAGTGAACTCTCTGAAAATGCCAATTAACACACCTTCAGTGTTTACTTTCATGTTTCTTTTGTTAATTTTAACTTGCTAAAAATGACTATCCACACACTTCACAGGAAAATGGATTCTCTCCCAACTGTATTCGCATGTAGGATTTTAAACTGAAACTCTTTGCAAATGCTGATCACATGATGTTTGCTTTTCATTGTGTTCACATGTAGATTTTCAGTTTTGAACTGTGCTGAAATACTGATGTGCACACTGGACAAAGTAACTTTACCCTCTGGTGTCTGTTGGCATGTGTATTTTGAAATGTCAACCTCATGAAATTTCTGATATATGGATTTGTCTATGTAAGGAATGTCTCCTTTGTATGTGACTACATAAGAACACCATCAAAATGATGATCAGCATATTTTGCAAGAATTTTCTTGTTATTTACATTAAAACTAATGTCCTCAGCATTGTTGCTATAATCACAACATTTTATCTATTGTATTTCAGCTTTCTTCAAGCATCTGTCGATCTGGTAGTCCTATTATAAATAATAACTCCTGTGGGTTACCCAACTTGACTTTACTAAGAAACCATCGTTAAGGGATATTCTCACTCATCCTCTTTATCTCTTAGACAATAAGATGTAGTTTTCACATGGTAAAAATGTGTCCCCCACTGGGGCATGTGCATTTCACTTTTAATTACTTTTCTCTTGAACTTCTCTTACACAAACTGCATACACACAAACACATTCTGTAGTTTTCTTCTTTTATTCTTTATGTATACTTTTGTTAAAATATACATTGTCATTTGTTTTGCATACTGTTTTGTGTTACTTGTTTATTACTTGGACTCACATTCAAGTCTGCAATTATCATTATGGGAAAATATACTAGGAGACACATGTTTTCTACCTAAACACAACTAGCATTCCCACAACACTCCTCATCCAGAAATACATTTTCTTTTTTGGCATGTTTCTACATTGGACTTTTCTAATTTGTAAAGACAACACACAAGTGCCACTTGTTTGATCTGTTATCCTCAAGGTGACATATTAGATCTATTAGTTCTGGGATGAACACTTGAAGAACAGCTGTTCTCCTTGGGCCCTGCCTAAAATGAATACTGCCGTATGCTGACAATTTTAAACATATTTTTAAATGTTTTTACTTTTCTTCATTCAATGCTGTATGTATGTTTTACATGTTTTGGGTCGACAGATTAAAGAAAACAAATAATGGTGGGTTGTTACACTTAAGATAAGCCAAACTGAATCCTAGGCTAGGATGACTTTTATTAAGTTTGAGTGGATGAAGTAATTTTGTGTAACTTGAAAACTGGTATCTAAGTTAACAAAGTATATGTATGAAAATATAACAATGTTATGTTTATATGTTTTTTATCTTTTGTGTGTCTATGTGTGTGTGTTGGTTCACCTGGAGGCAGCTTTCTAATTTCATTTTACATTGTATAGTGACATAAAGAAGAAATAAGTAAGTAGCAAAGCAAACATCTGAAAAGGCTTGACAGCAATTGACTGCGTGCACAGCAAAGTGGCAGTAGCATGCTTATCTGTTACTAAGTAAACAAAATACCCTGAGAATTTTGTGTAGAGGGGTCTAGGATAGATAAACCGTGAACATTAGTTAAGTAGTATAATTTTACTAGAAAAGTTTGTGTGAAAATCTATAATTGTTTTGTATAAAAAAATAAGAAGCAGCTGATGCCCAGTAAACCGTAATTAGGCCTCTGCAAAATTCATTTGTAATCATCATTTCAAAAATTGATATTGACATCCCTCTATACTCATAGAATATCAGCAATATTTTCCCTTTCAGTAAAACACTTAAAAGCTGAAGTTTTTGCTTATCACTATATAAATTTGGGCAATATTTTTTGAGAATTAAAATGAATTTTGAACAAAGCATCTCACTTGAATTCTTTATAAATATTGTGTATTGAATATGATTCTAAAAGTTTCACTCCATTTAATATAAAAATTTAATTTTATGATAACTAAATTTTTGTGCAAAATAAAAGAATTTAAATTTTTCTGGGAAGGAATGTGAGAAGAGCGTATGTCCAAATATTAACAAAGATGCAAACAGTAACAAAGTCTCAAAATTACCCCATGAAATTTGAAAGTTATAAACATTTATTAAATTGATACAAAGAAATATAACAGAGCACAAATTTTAGAAAAAAATCTTGCACACAAATTTCCTTTCATGAAAGACCTTGACTTTTAATTCACGATGGGAAAAAAATCCACACTTTTCATTGCACAATAAATACGCGGATGATATATTTTTTCTAGAGCCACTTCTAAATAAAAAAACTTTTTACAAACAAAATGAAAATTTTTATTATACCTTCTGGCTTTTCTTTAACGCCCTTCTCCCAAAAGTAAATGTAGAAGACAAACTCAGACTATTTAACATTTATTTACTCACACAGTTTAATTAATTATTATTTTTAATTATTGCATGTTACTATCTAAACATTTTTTTAAAAATAATATTTAAATACTAAGACATGAAAATAACTGAAATTATTATAAAATTAACTGATTTTGTCAAAGCAAATCTTAAAATTCTTTGGCATAAATTACATTGTTACATTTTGGCAAAAAGCTGGAATTGGTTTCATCAGTCTTGTCTTTAAATAGATTCAGTTATTAAAATTTCTTCTCCTGTCTGTTTTTTTTTTTTTTAACAAAAGAAATGTTAAATATGTTTGAATGTATTTCAATTTTGTTAACTTAAAAATATTACAACTGCTATTATTATTATGTGGAATTATCTCCCTTCATTTTGTTTCTTTGCTGACGTTTTCCTGTTTCGATCGGGAATAGTTGCTTATTTGCAAGAAAATTTTGACAAAGAATTTATAGTTTATTTAAAATGTTACAGTTTCACGATTTTATGATTTTTTATAGCTCAAAGGGAAAACAAATCAAACAAAAGAACATATAAAGAAGTAAGTATAACCGTAAATGTTATTTTATTGATTCTTTCGTTTTTTTTAATGAAGTTGAAAAAAAATTGTTAAGCATTCAAAGCTTAAGTTAAAAAAAAGGCAAGGACGATTAATTTTTAATAAAACTCTATCTTTAAATCTAAAAATGATTTGGCGAATATGTTTTACAAATTGTCAATCGTTTTATTTTGTTTTGATTCGTCTTCTGTTTGAATCTACCCTTATGACTAAATGTTTTATTTACAATTGTAAATTTATTATTATTATTGGAACTGAATCAGCCACAACCAATTTAAAATTAAATTAATTAATACAATGAGATGTGCTATGGGTTCTTCTTGAATTGCACTTGTGTTTCGAACTCTAAAAAAAGGATGACGTTCGCGATTTCCAAATGAAGGTCATTAAAGAAAGCACATATGTATTTTAAGATCTGTTTCACTGAACTGAATTTTAAAATTGAAAAGATTTTGACTTTTTGAGTCATCCTATTTACTTTGAATCATGACTTTGTTGAATCGAATCAACTTTTTTAATTTTATAATTTTGCTAAAAAAGGATTTCTTTTTATTTCCTCTGAGTTTAACACTTCAATATTCATTGACAGCTTATTATTATTATTTTTTATAAACTTTATTTTTTTTTTAACTAAGTATTTTATTTTTTTCTCTTGGAAAAAAATAAAAGAATGATTATTTTAAAATTTTAATTATCCATCCATTCATTACAAAATGAAGAAAATTTCCTCGTAATTTCTCTCTTTCTATTAATTATTTCAATTTAATTTTTATTAAATTGTTAAAACTCACTTCTACTAATGTCGGAAAGTATTCACTGCGGTATTTAAAACGGTGTACGTTAATTATAGTTCTCCGTAAAAATTGATCTTAATAAAATTATAACATTATTTAATTAGGAAAGCTTTTAATTGCTTTTGTAAATAAGTTATATTAAGGACACTATTGTCTTAAGAAAAAAAATTCAATGAATAATGAATTTTTACAAGAATTTATTCATTTAAAAAATATTTTAATCATAATAATTTATCATCATTTAAAAATCATTTCAAATTCTGCATTATTACTTTAGGTGATATTGTAATTAAGTAGAAATCATATTTACAATTCAAAAATCGAAAAGTTTAGCATAAGTTGTTTTGCACCAATATTTTTAGAATAATTATTTTTTTTTTACTTTAAGCATTCCCATTTTTCATTTATGGTAGTCTATATGCAAGATTATTATGAAAAGGTCTAAGAATTGTCCTCTTTTGACAGAAATTTGCTTGTCTCCAGATCGTTTTTCATTACTTACGTTTCAACAGGTTTTGAACATCACCCGTTCAGTTTTAAAATTTAGAGTAAGTTTTACTTTTTTAATTTCTATTTCACAAAATATTTTTATTTCATGTAGTTATTTTAGTGTCGGTCAAAAATTATTGAGTTACCTCTAACATGGTATTTCATCTCAGTTATTAAATTTTAAAATTAATCAAAGAAAATTTTATAGTATTTTAAATTTTATTATTATTTCATAAAGCATCTTCAAACATAAAAGTCAATAAAATGTTAGATAATTTCTGAAAATATGTTAATTTGTAAAAATTACTAGGTAGTTAAAAACCAAAAAAAAAAAACTGCATTCACTTAGATTTTGTAAATTTATGCCAATTCTGGTCATCCATACTAGCTGTCAATACTTCGGAGCTTATCTATACGTCAATAAAGACAAAAAAAATCATGAACCATGATTAAGAAATGCTTGCATGCTATTTTTTTATGCTATAAATAAGTAATATTTGTTTCAAATCAGATTAATTTAACTTTAAATTTGGCAATTTACTCAAATAATGTGTCACAAATATATATTTTATTTTTGGAAGAATTTTAAAATCGATAATTAAATTTTATTTTAAAACTTATGAAAATGTAAGAAATGGCTGCTAGTAAACAAATTTTTTGAACTCAAGCAAATATTTGATATTCTAATCTATATAATTTTTATTTGAAATACCACAGAGTATTTCACCTACTGGAAATATTCAATTCAACCCTTAAGCTTTCAATTAAAGCTAAAAAGAAATCTTCAAGAATGTGTTTTCATTTTAAACCTTAGGAATCAAAAATCTTAGTGAAAAAGTGGAGTTACCTAGTTTAAAGTATAGGCTGAATGCTTTAAAAAAAAAATATGGAGGCAAAGGCTCTTTTTTTTTTTTTTTTTTTTTTTTTTTTTTTTTTTTTGTTGATGTAGCAGATCTTTTTTGTGGATCCCTATGTATGTAATTTTAAAATCCAGAAAACAAAGCTGGATTTTCTTATTCTCAATGACTGACTAGGAAATACATGGTGTTATGAAAATTCTAAACCTATAAGCACTTATCTGATGAATGCATAGTTACTATTTTTGATGAAAACTCAGATACAATTTTATTTTATTTTTAGGCTGGCATGTGTTAAAATTTAACTGATATTTGCATAAAGATGGTTATAAAATGAGGGTCCAAAGTTAAAGGAAACACCTGTTGTCATAAAGGCATCTGTTTTGCATTATACATATATTTTAAATAGAACAACCACTTTACACTCTTCCACTTTAAAACTTAATTTTTTCTCAAAAATGGCAAATTTCCCCACAAAAAATGAAGGTTATATCCAACTCATCATCAGAGCTGTTTCGACTGGAAGACACAAGTGTTATTTTTCATCTTCAGCATGGTTGCTTGTTTCTAAACAGGCTCATCTGCATTTCTTCAGCACCCAGAAAGCTAACCTGTGTTTTTACTGCAACAATTCTGAGCAGACCTTAGTTGCATTTTATGTACCCCCAGTAGAACCACATACAGTTTGGAATTCAGAGTTGTCCTCCTTCTAGAGTGTCCAGTCTGCTCTGCTATTTAAGCCATAGCTGGAGGTGGGGAGAAATAGATTTATACCTAGAAAATGTATAAATTCACTTCCATCATTTATTTAGGTTTTATTACAATTCTAATCATCACATTTTAAAACAATAAACATTGCCAAAAAGTTAAGGTAGTTAAAATAATAGTGGTGTCAAGGGAAACTGTCCTTTTGATTCACTGTTTTTTTGTGGAGACAAAAGTTAATGAGTGCCGGAATATGTTTGTATAGTTGGAATTGTTAACTGATCAATTTCTTGTATATTCTTGGAAATGAAAATAGTGTAATGGTTATTGGTATGAAAAAATAGACTTGGTATGCCATGTTCAAATTCTGACCAAGTCTGTTTTGTTTATTATGGATTCAGTTTTTTCTCCCCAAGAGTATCAGACTCTTGGGGAGAAAAAACTGAATCCATTTTCCTCCAATTATGACTTAATCTTTTTGTGCACATTGTTCTACTAATGTAAGATACTTTAAAATATATATGTTTCATACTTGAGAAGAGTTAATTGTATTTTAATGTAATGTGTAAGCACTTACTCTATTTTAGTCATTTCCTTGTATGTTATCAATAAAAATAAATGCTCAGCAATTATTAAAAAAGAAATGACTTAAAATCTGTTCCACCAATGGAGTCAACTTGTTAGGGCAACCAGTCCAGGAGAAGGACAACTTTGAAATAAAAAACAGTCTGAAAGAGGTAGAGGTTCTGTCAGGCTATGTTACCCTAGACACACTCCTGCTGTTACATTAATGGGTTATTGGACTTGTGATGAGAAATCAGAGATCTGAGTTCAAATTCTAGTCATGTTCATAATATTTACTTACAAGCAAACACTCTTGGGAAAGGTATGAATCCATCTCTTCTCCTCCCAGCAATGTGTTAAATATTAAGACTTGTATCATAAAATTATTACTAGTCTCGTCTAGTTCTTATTTTTGTTTAGTACTGTTTGATACCCTGGGACAATCACCTAGTCAATAAAAGCATTGGTTTGTGAATTTGGTGACATCTTGGTTGTGAGTTCAATCTCTTGGTTGGAGTTGAAACAGGCAAGCAATAACTGAACAGTACTAAATAAAGATAAGAACTAGATGATATCCATAGACAATTTAGGGTATGTTGATTTTTTTTTTTTTTTTTTTTTAAACCCGACTCTTGGACAAGTCTAGATAGTTGGGACATGATATAAAACCACATGTATAAGAATAACCTTGAGTGAATATAAATGCATTTAAAAATGAGGTTTAATATTTCTTTAAAATACTGGAAAAGATAAACATATAAAATAGTACACATATAATTATGTTATAAGAAATAACATGCTTTATAAATTTTACTGTAAAATATTTAAATATAGTTTTAAAAAAAAAGCCAATATCAATATATTCAATTCACATATTAAGATCCATTAGAAATTATTTTGTAGTTTATTTTTCTTTCCCCCAAATAATTTTTCACAATTCAGTAAAACTTTTCATAAATCATAAACATGTCCTAATCTATTTTAAGCGATAGCTTTTTATTTTGGAAAAAAACTAAAATAAAAATAATCAGTTTTCACTTTTTAATGAACTGGGTTTAAATTTTGTGGGCAATTATTTGCCTTTACACTTGTATTTTGTTTTTATTTACATTGGAAGCTTTTAAGAAATATAAGGTAAAAAGGATATTAATTTTAAAAATGGGGAGATGTTTCCTCTAATCTTGGAGCATCTTTTGCTAATGCCTTTCTCTTGGATTTACAGGCTATGGGCCTTTATAGTCATGGTTTTGATTTTAGAAATATAATTGATAAGTTGGAGGAAAGGCTCAAATAAAAGTAATGACACATGAAAGACACACTGAAGGTATTAAAAACTTGTCTGTTTAGGACTTGATAGCAAGATTAATAAAGAAACTGTTGTATAAAGAAGTTATAGAGGAAAATGGTGACATTTAACTGAAAAAAGAAAGGGGCCCAGAACATCATTTAACTCAAGAGACAGGAACTAAGACTGGAAAATAACTAACTCAGAGTAGTTCCAACTATAAGCGCCACTGTTAGTATTCTAGCAGAAGCTTTTAGTGTTTTGGAAGATTTTTATAGTATAGACAGCCTTAAAGCTATTCTTTTGGACAAAGCAAATACAACTACTGGATGTAAGGCAGGCCTTGCAACTGCTCTGGACAAGAAGTTTCATTGAAAATTACATACAATTGGCTGTTCATTATATCAGAATGAGCTACCATTCAGCTGTTTTTAAATATGTTGATGGTACAACAAGAAGCTTGACTGTTTTTACAGGCCCACTAAGCAAATTGTGTGAAAGGGACTATCATGATTTGCCACAAGTAGAATTTATGAAAATCAGTGGCCTTCTTGATAATATGGCAAAAATATGGATAAAATGGGGGTTCTAAATAAAGACTAAAGGCTCCTTTGGAATATACCCTAAGGATTTCCAAATGTAAAGTTGACTCTATATATTCTGTCTGGAAAATTGAACAATTAAGTAATGCAAGATGGTTAGCTTTAGTAACCAGATTAATATATACATAACCTTCAGAACTCTATGATAAGCTTCACCAACTTATTAAATTCATTATTGAAGTCTATAAAGTTAGCTGGTTTGAGATTAAGGAGGATAACACATTCTATAACCAACAGTTGTATATATTCAATATGATCCAAGGGGTTAAGAAACAGAAGAAATTCAAAATATTGCATTCAAGAACATCCAATATAATGCTTTTGCTCTGTTACCTGAGAATGTGTTGTATTCAATGATGAAGTCAAAGGAATTGGAAGTGAGAAAAGTAACTAGTAAAAGTAAATACTGTCAATTTGGTAAGTAAATATACAGAAATATACCAATTTATCTGGATTTAAAGGATAGTAATATTCACTAGAAAATAGAATAGAATAGGCATGGATTGTTTAATTAAAATAGAAATTTTTTTTCTTCTCTTGTGGGAAGTGGGAAGTCACCCAAGAAAAGGTTGAATAAAATACCAGCCATCAACCTTGAAGCCTTGCATTGGTCAGAATTAATCAATCTATCGCAAAATGGAATTTGTGAACATGCAACCACCTGAAAAATTTTTCAGACAATAAAATTCAAGCATCTCTTATAAATAACACAAAATTAGAGTTGACTGTTTTTCCTTCATTTTCAGAGTGTTGAAAGAGCAGTGAAATTAACATTTGAAGATTCTCATGTTTATGGATTTGATGACATAGACATCTTCTTGCAGTAACCTTATGTCGTCAACTAAGACCTTCCTTTGTTTTTAAAGGCTTTTACACTAAAAATTTTGATATGATTATATTTTATAAATATTTGGATTTAATTAATTTTTATGTAATATAAAATTTGTTTATTAAAATTGTAAACTTTTTGAGTTACTGTTGAAATAATAACATTTTTCAATCAAATATTGCCAAAATGAATGGCTTTTTAAACACATTTTCAATGCTGATTTTTTATTGCATTTCCTCGAAAGGGCTTTAAAGCTAGGAATCTAAAATTGTTGTGAGTTTTTATCTCATCAGGCCCCAACTATCTAGACTAGTCCAAAGTTGATTTTGGGAAAAAAGTGTAAAATCAACCTACCCTAATAAACATGGGCAATAAAACAAGAACAGTCTACCCCTGTAGATTAATGAAGGGTTCTGTTCAGAATTTCCTGTAGATTACTCAGATTGTAGATTACACCTGAGGAAGGTTGGAGGGCCCAACAGCTGAAACATTGTGATAACAACAACTCCTGTAGATTAACGAAGGGTTCTGTTCAGAATTTCTTGTAGATTACACCTGAGGAAGGTTGGAGGGCCCAACAGCTGAAACATTGTGATAACAACAACTCCTCAATCCAGAAATTCAGACAAAAAAGAATATACTATTTTGATAGCACGAATGTAAAATGCAAACTGTCAGCATATTAACAATGATCTTTTTAGTTGTAGTGAGAGGTTTTCAAAATCTTCTTTATGTGTTCTGCCCCTTCAGGATGTAGGCGATCATGGTCTGCCACATCTTCCTGTACCTTGTAGGTCTTAATAAGTTTTGTCTTTTTGCTATTTCTCCCAAACCCTGTTCTACCATACTCAAGCTCTACTCAAGCTCATCAAGTATATTACACACTGCTTTCCTCTGTCCCTCTTTCTCTTAATCTGTCCTGCGAGTATCAGATTTTCCAAGTCTGCCTTCCTCATTACGTGCCCCAGAAAGTTTAAAAAAGAAAGCAGATTTCTGTAATCATTGTTGATAGTTCTTGCTTTATTTGGATGTAGAACAGAGAGAGAAAATATGATTCTGAAGAAGCAATGAATTTTTTTCTTCAAACAAAGAACACATTTAATAGCATGGTCATTGGGATTAGAATATTCACCAAGATTACATGACTTTGACCATGAAAATGCATACATGGTAACCATATAGCTGCAGTGGTAATGGATTCATAAATAAAACAAAAGTAGATTCCACTCGGACCCTTGCCAAGTGATAGGCATTATATCTAGTCTAAAAGTAGACAGTCTCATGATAATCGGAACTGGTTTTTGTGCTAAATTCAAGTAGTTGTTATGATCATTTGAAATTAATCAAAATTTGTACATGTTTAAACATTAACTTTTAGATAATCAGTTCTGGATAGTTGCTTTTTCAATCTCTTTGCTAGGAAAGTCATTGGCATCTTGTTGAAATGAATGATATAGGCTTAACTAGGCACTCTTTTAAAAAAAATGACTTGTATCAAGTGGATTTTGTGGGTATGCAACACAAAATTGAGTCAAATAAACACAGTTTTTTTTCCATATTTTGCCTACTTCTTTGACTCTAAGACTTCAACTGAAAATAATGCTAATAAAATATACCAAAGACTGTTTTTTTTTTAATTTTTATCCTTTTTGGTGTAAATTTAGTGAAAACAATTTAAATCTGCAAAATGTAAGAAAATTGTTCTCTTCTTTTCATATGTTAAATTGATCATTACACACATTTGATACCATATGCCAGTCACCAAATATCAGTTTTCAAAATAACTTTACACTATTTTCATTGTTTGGATTGTTGTCTTCAATTTTATTGCCATATTCACGATGTTTCATCCATTGTATGCTCTGGTCTTCAGGTGATATTTGTTGGAATTTCAAACTGAACCCTTTATTTAGTCCATTGGGGTATTTGAATTCCACATGCCATGGATATTTCAGTTTTAGATATGTGCCTTTCAATATTTCAGTTTTAGTTAATTCCCCTTGATAACCCAATTCTCCAAGTTTTTGCTCTCTCTGTGACCATAGATTGAACTCACAATTCTGGGTCAAGTCACTTTTGGATCAATCAACCAACCAATGTATTTATCCACTGGGTTATTAGTGAGTGAATTTTTGGGACTTATAAACCTAACGTTTCTACCAGAGTTCATATTACAATTTTGTTTTGTTGTTTTTCTCTAGATCTCTGTATTACTGGTTCCTATATTGTATTCATTGCTATACTTGGCCAGCTTAGATTTTTGTAGCCAAACATATGTGCCGATTTCATAATTTTTTTGTATTTTCCAGTGATGTTTTCTGTTTATTATTTCAGCTTCATCTGACAGAGGGCAGTGATCTCCCTTTTCTCTCCATATATGGTCAGCCATGCCTGATTTTTCGATTTCCCCTCGTATTAGTCTTATTTTAAGGGGATGGCATGTTTCTTTTTTATATCTAAAGGGTCTTCAAAAACCACAAATTATATTTTCAGTGTCCTCAAAAACCACAAATTATATTTTCAGTGTCCTCAAAAACCACAAATTATATTTAATTTTAATCATTAAAATAATATCTTTTATTTCTAATTAAAAAAAAAAAACCTGTGGGAAAATAAGTCTTCTTAAATTTATGATGTTTGAAAAGCAACAGTATGTCAGTTGTAACTGAACTTCAAGTACATGTTACATTTGAGTGAAATCAAGACTTAGTTATAATTTTATTGTAAATAATGGATTAATCTACTAATTTCCTTTATTTACAGATATGAATTCAACTGATGGCCATTCAAAAATGTAATCATCACTCCAATGTTGACGCTAAGAGTTAGGAAAGAAATTATAGTCACTTAAGATGTTTGACTGGTTATTTCTCAGAAGTCACAGTAGAATAAACATTGAAATACACACTGGAGAGAAAACATGTAAATTGTTTGGATCATTATTTTTAGCAAATTCTTGTTTAAATGACGCCTGTCAACACTAACAGTGGATAATTCCGACTGTTGTCAAGTGTATATAACAAGATTTTCAATGAGTTCTACTTTAAAAGATCACATACAAATACCTACTGGAGAAAAAGTTTACACTTCTGTGGTATGTGAATCAGCATTTTCTGTGAATAAATCTTTAAAAATACGTATTCAGAGACACACCAGAGAGAAAGTATATTCTTGTGAAGTATGTAGGTTAGTGTTTTCAGACAATTCCCAGTTTAAAAAACACATGCAAACACATACTGGAGAGAAACCATATTCTTGTGAAGTGTGTGGATCAGGATTTTCAGCAAGTTTCAAGTTGAAAGAACATATACGAACACACACTGGAGAGAAACCATATTCTTGTCAAATGTGTAAATCTTCATTTTCAGTAAATTCAAACTTGAAGAGACACATGCGAACACACACTGGAGAGATACCATATACATGTGAAGTGTGTGGGTCACCATTTTCAACAACTTCCATCTTGAATGAACACATGCAAACACACTCTGAAAAAATACCTATCACTAGTGAAGTATGTGGATCAGTATTTCCACAGAATTCATCTTTAAATTTACGTATTCATGTGCATAAGGATGAGAAACCTTATTCTTCTGAAGTACGTGGATCAACATTTTCAAAGAGTTCCAAGGTGAAAAGACACATGCGAAAGCGTAAAAAAGAAAAACCATATTCTTGTGTAATGTGTGAATCAGCATTTTCAACAAATTTTGCATTAACAAAGCACATGAGAATACACACTGGAGAGAAACCATTTCTTTGTGATGTGTGTGGCTCAGCATTTTCCTCAAGTTCCAATTTGAAAGTACATATGCGAACACACACTGGAGAGAAACCATATTCTTGTGAAATTTGTAAATCTTCATTTTCAATGAATTCAAGTTTGGTAAGACACATGCAAATACACACTGGATCAATATCCTATCCATGTGAAGTATGTGGATCATCATTTTCAGCAAGTTCCAAATTGAAACAACATATGCGGAGACACACTGGAGAGGAACCATATACTTGTGAATTGTGTGGATCCTCATTTTCATGCAATTCCCATTTGAAAAGACATAAGCGAATACACACAGGAGAAAAGCCATATAGTTGTGAGGTGTGTGGATTAGAATTTTCGCAGAATTCCTCTTTAAAGCAACATGTACGAACACACACTGGAGAGAAACCATATTCTTGTGAAGTGTGCGGATCACAATTTTCACAGAATTCTTCTTTAAATAAACACATGCGAACTCATACTGGAGAGAAACCTTATTTATGCATAGTTTGTGGCTCAACATTTTCACAGAATACATCTTTAAGAAAACATTTGCGATTGCACGCTGGAAAAAAATCTTAAACTTACAGATTATGTAGAGCAGTATACACAGCATATCTTAAAAAATACGTATTAAAATATCTTGTAAATTGCATATTTCCATGTTTTCAGAGACATCCACATTGATGAAAGAATAAATGTCATGACACATATAGAAACCATACTGTGTTCTATATGTGGATCAGCATTTTCACAAAATTCATTTTTAAGAGACATGTGGAATAACATAGGAAAGAAGCTTTCTGTTGTTGCCTGGTATTTTAGTATTTTCCAAATACCAAAGTACACGTGATTAAACTTTATATAGATATTACACTTGTGAGATAAGTGGGTTAACTTTCAGAGAGTTCAGATTTGGAAAGAAACCATATTCTTGCAGTATGTGGATTGGTATTATAAAAATATCAGAATTTACTGTTTACCAGGCTTATGTTGGCAACGACTTGAATAAAACAGTTGACTAAATGGAATAAGCCTAATTGACTAAAATAATGATGCAATCTCATTGCAATATTTTAACAAGAATATTTTAGGCCTCGCTGAATAATCAGAATGACCTAAATGAACTAGTGTTAATACTTTTTCATTGTTAATTGTAATTAGGTTGAATATAATTGCTTATTGATGGTGAATCCAGCATAATAATAAACATCATTATCTTATTTAAATTATATTATTCTTGTGTTTTCTTTGAATTCAATTTTTGCCACTGTAATTATCAACACTTTATATGTTTATCAATTCCTGTTTTATTCAAGTCATTGTTTTCTTCCAGTACTCTGTGTGTCTGGTAAACAGTAGCCAAGCCATTTTGTGAAGTGTGTTTGTTTGTGTGTGTGTGTGTGTGCGTGCTAATATTTCCAAGAGTTCATATCTAAAAATCACCTACAATAAAGCAACCATGTTATTGTTCAGAGGTTTTAATTTTAGTTACATGAAGTGGTTATTTTAAAAGCTCATGAACAAACTCGAGAGAAACCATATTCCTAAAATCTCTGAAAATGCAAATACATGAAATAAGAAAATAACATTGTTTTGAAATATCTTCATGAAAATCAGCAGTGTAAGTATGAATTCTGTTTTCAGTTTTGTGAATTTACCAGTGCAATTATTTTACTTTTTTTTTTCTTTCATCTGTTTACTTTTCCAAAGATTTTTAGCCATCCATTCTTTGGCTTTTAAGAAAAACTGCAAGAATTCAGAACCAAGAGAAATCAGTTGCACATTAAACTTTATTTTGGGAAAGAAATAGAATTAATAATGTGTGTAATATTTTCGTTCCTTCTATTGTTTTGTCTTACTGTTTTTCTGTTCATCCATTCTTTGACTGTTATGCAAAACTGCAAGAATTCAAAACCAAGATAAAAATGTGTTTCAAGTTTGAAATTATTCCATTTTTTAAATAAAATTAATTAATAATATCTGGAATGTCTTTTTTTTATCTTTTCATTGCATTTATGCTATGGCATTATTTATCTACACTTAAAATCTATAGAAATATGAGCATTGAGGATATTTTCTTGTGTTCCTTCTTTGAAAATATTAATAATTAAGCATGAAATGTTTTATAGGCATTACTCTATTGTATCCAGTTTTATACATGAACTGGATGTATTTTGATGGAAGGCAAAAAAAATGTATTTCAAAATTATCACTTCAATCCAAAATTGTTTTAACAATTTGCATAGTTTTTTTTTTTTAATGATACTTTACAATTTCATTATAAGAGATATAAAATGCTCTAAAAATGCAGCTTCAGATTAGTGCACCATTTAATGATGCATATTAGAATAATAAATATCCCATGGAAAAAGTGTATGTTATTTTATTTGTTTTTACATTTGTAGATACAGTGATTAAGACTTGTTAAATTGAATTCAAGAATTTTCTATGAAAATGTAGTAATAATAATAATAACACCTATTGAGATATGTAATTAGCAGAATTATGTCAATAAGAATGGTCAATAAATATCTAGAGTAATAACTCATCAATAAAACGTCCACAATAATTATCTATAACTGACACAAAGTTTCACAATGTTAATACTCCTCAGATTTAGATAAGAATATATTACTGACAAAATATATATTTTTATGAACTTTTATTAATATGCTAACTAAATATTCAAATATTAACATTTCTGAAAACCTAAATATTTGATTATATATATATATATATATATATATATATATATATGCAAATGTAAGAAAGAACAGATAGAATTCTGACACTTGATTGGTTGATCAGAGCAAAACCACAAGTCTATTTTTAATTCTGACCTTGTATTTCATCACCCTCTTTATCTTTCAAAAAAGAGGCAACACTTTGCTTTTGAAATTTTCTTAAAAGTCATTTAATTACCAGTCACTAACCATCACCTGAAGAAGCACTATATAGTACCGGAACACGAAAGCTATTGTGTAGTGGTTTCAACATGTTTTTGTTCTAATCTCTTATAATAAAAAATAATATATATCACACTTGCTAACCATTAGAAAAGTGATATTCAGAAATTGCCAGTTATCAACTTAATTAAATAAATGCTTTATAATGTTTATTTATTTTACTTAAATTGTTTATATTATTGACTTCAAACAAATATCAAAGTAAAATTATCACATGAAAAAAAAATGTCATATTTAAATTTAAACAGAAATAAATTTGGTAAGTACTACAATTATTTAAATTGTAATTATGCAATTTGAATAAATATGACATTAATTTCTTCCAGAAATTTGGCTTTTTGGGGTAGGCATTATACTTACAATGTAGTATAATGATAAAATGGGCCCTATTCAAGCAAATCTTTTTCATTAATCCATAACAACGATAATTTTAAAGTATCGAAACCTATGAAAAGAAAAAAGTTGTATCTTATTTTATTTGTGAGTTGGAACCCAATACAGATTGTTAGAAAAGCCACTGATATCTAACTCTACTGTTTAACTGTAAGTTACAACTTTTTGATGAGAAAAAGAAAATGCTGATTAATCTTTTAATCCTTCTGTGCTTTAAAATTACACACATGTTTGTATAACACCAAATTGAGGTCAAGTTTTATATGTAGTGAATACCTGTCTTATAAATATAGATGCAAAGTTAGTCTAGTTTGACTTTATAGTTGTACTATGAATTGAACCCTCATTTTGGAACCACCACACTTAAAACTTAATTTTTCCCCAAAAAGAAATTTTTTTTAAGTGACAATAATAATCAGAGCAGAGCAAACTACATCAGAAAAATAAATCTACTACTGCAGCTTGATAAATCTTAATATATTTGTACAACTTGCTCTAATTTACGAAAACATACTGGAGAGAACCTATATTTTTCTTAAATTTGCTGATATGAATGGTTAAAACGACAAGTAAATTCACAAATAACAATATTCTATCACATATAAGTAGTTGTGTTCACAATCACAAATACATACAATGGCAATACACTGATAGTATTGACATCTAGTTTAACATACCTTGTATAGTTTTTAATTTTAAACCAACAGACAAATACTTTTGAGCCATTGTTTTTTGTCTGTTTACTGTCAAGCAAAAGAACAGGAAAGGGTAAAGCAAAGTTCTGTGTCTTTGTATCTGCTGCAGGTAATAACACCACTACAGCTGCTGACATAGCACAGTAGTCTTTACAAATAATATTGATAACTTAACCTTATTTAACATAATGGAAACTAAAATTAACAGTTTTTATTTATGTGACAAAAATTGCTTTAAAGTTTAAAATCTGTCACTGGTTTGATCATTTTTACTCAATATTGTCAAGTTACTTTTTAATGTTGGAATAACTTTCTATATAAAATTTTAACTTCGGTCTTTTGAACAGGAATAGAGGTTTATTGTTTTTTGTTTAGGATTGTTTCCAGTTCCTTCTAAAAAGTCTTCTCATTCTCTTTTACTCTCAATAACACCTTGTGACTTAATGGCATTATCGCCTTGCCTCAATTGAATTAATTAAAAAATAAAACAAATCAGACCAAAAATGGAGTATTGCTACCATATCTGGGCTGGAAATGTCCAGTTCTCATTTGCCTGTCTTGATAGAGTTCAAAAGCATCTATACAACCTTGTGGATGATGAATTATTTTCTACCTTATAACCATTTTCCCAACAAATGAAACCTTGCAAGCCTTTCACTATTTCAGTGGCAGATGTTCTGACAAACTACATTCCTTTATTCCACCAGCCCTGACATTTACTGCTGGAAACCATATACACAAGGATGACTCATCCTCATCCTCATTCACTTCATATTCCATTATGAGAAGTATTAGTATTAATAACTATATTGTCATTTACAATATGATGAACAATCCTTGAGTTGTATATTAAAATCTCGCATCACAAGATAATTGTGAATATTTCTAATCATATAACTGTAAGTATATCCTGAAAATTTTAAAATTTACAGGTTTTGAATTCCTTGAGTTTTCCTTCACCTAGACTGGTTGCCAACTAAGTAACCCAGTCTGCCCTACTATTTCAAATATAGGTCAGAGGAAATGATGAGATGGATTCATAACTTTTCCAATGGTATTTGTACATAAGTGAATGTAACAAACTTTACTGGAATTTGGACACAGTTCTCACAATTTCCTCATTCTGAGCTGCTATTCATTATACCACCAACACATACACACCCATACATATATATTAAGACAGATTTCATTAAATAATTTAGACATGTTCTGTCTACTTGTTCTCAATAGGATCCTTTCATATTCGCGGATAAGCTTTTTGTGCGGTTATCCGCGAATATGAAAGGATCTTATCAAGAATAAGTAGACAGAACATGTTTAAATTATTTAAGGAAACCTGTCTTAATAAAAATATACTGCCGAAATAAATATATATATATATATATATATATATATATATATATATATATATATATATATATAATTTAAAGAAAAACAGACCACTTTAAGGCTCCATGTAATAATTTATTTCATCATAGCCCTTTTAAAGGACGTTGGATCATCAGACTCCACTTATTAAATTATTACATGGAGCCTTAAAGTGGTCTGTTTTTCTTTAAATTATTAGCTCTGAATTTACATTGAGCTCTCAGGATTTCATCCTCCTTGGGACTACCTATACGGATTACCAATTTTTTCTTAACTATATATATATATTGTGAATTCTATGTTTTCACATTAACAATGAAAATGGAAGAAAATTAAATTTTTCCATTTTCAGAAAGGGAAATAATGCTGCACAGACAGAAAAAAAAAAGATGTCATTTACATAGATGGTGCCATAGCTGAGAGTACTGTTTGTAGGTAGTTCACTAGGTTCAGAAGTGGAAATTTTAATCTGAAAAACTGAGAAGATTCTGGCAAGTCTGTAGTTGTCAATCAAAATTAAAAAATAGTGATTGCAAATAATCCAGGTTGCATGATACAGGACATTGCAGAGATACTCCATAAATCTCATATGATTACAGTAGGACATTTGAAAACACTTGCATACATCTATTGCTACAATGTTTGGGTGCCTCACAATATTGATCTATAATTCAACAAAAAATGCAACAAAAAACAACCCAGTTCTGAATAGAATAATAACAGGCAAAGCAAAATAGATTGTTTACAACAATGTGGAGAGAAAAGGATTCTGTGGGAAAACAAAATGAGCCATTCCAAAAGTCAGTGTGTATCTGAAGAAGGTGATGCTGTATATCAGGTAGGATTGGAAGGGCACTGGGTATTACAGACTCCTTCCATAAAATCACATATTGAATTCTGACACGTACAGCTCTAATTGGAATAGTTAAAGGCAGCAATCAATGAAAAGTGTCTGAAATTGGCCAATTGGTAGGTGTTGTCTCCTGTCAGGATAATGCCAGACCTCATGTCTATGCAGACCTGGTAGAAAAGGGTACAGCTTGTGGGTGAATGTCCTACTGCCATTGCTGATTTTGCACCCTCAGATTAACACTTATTTTGATCCCTATAAAATTCTCTTAAATGAGAATTTCAATCATATGGAAGCTTGTAAATAGCAATTAGACCTGTTCATCACTCAGAAAGACACCAAGTTCAGTGCAGACAAGAACATAAAGCCACCTCAAAGCTGGTAAAAGTAGGGGAACAAAATGGCCAGTATGTGAATGATTTGTCAACCCAAATTTTGGTAAAATAATTAGAGTATCAGAATAGCAACAATAATAAACAAATATTTTGTAATAAACAACATTTTATAAAACAATTTAGTTGATGTTAACAGAAAGGAAATTCTGTTTTGTTTCTTGTGTAAATGTGTGTATTTGCTTCATGTAGAGTTCATAAGTGACTTTTTAAAAAAATCATTTCACCCCATGCAAGACAGTAAAGCCACTAGGAGACAAGGGGTTACTGAGTGTGAAAGAATAAAAAAGGAAAAACATTAAGGAACAAAAACAATAGAAAAATAATCAAGAATACAATAGATAATGATTGATACTGCATTAACATTTTTAAAGATCAAAGTTATCTGGAAAGCATGGAGGCAGAAGAAAGTTCCACAAGCAAGAAGTGTGAGAAAAGAAACTGTTTACATAGAACTTAGGTTTATATCTAGCCAATTCAACTGTAAATTGATGAGACCAATCTAGAACTATGCTTAAATTCCTAAAGTCTAGGTACCATAGAGGAAAGTTCATCAGAATAATTACCATGAAAGTATTTATAGAAAAAGCACAGGGAAGCTACATTACAGTGGTGAGAACGTGACTGAAGCCAAGATGCCAGGTCAGGACCAATGATATTGCTGATTCTTCTTTGGATTTTATCAAGAATTTTTAAATATATAGCAGGAGCACCAAACCATATGTGGCAGCAATATTCAAAGTATAGAGGATTGGAAGACTTATAAATAAGTAAGATAGATTCTGGCTAGAAAAGTGTCTAGCATAACACAGTGAACCAACTTTTTTTAGCAGGAGACCTAGCAATTGATTCAATTATAATCTTTCTGCTTCAAAAAGTTCTTCATTCAGCAGTGTGTTTTCAACCCCTAACTAGCTGGTTCTGACTGCTTTCTAGACAGGATGTTACTACCATTTTATAACTGTCTGTTTATTCTGCAGTTTTCTGTGCATGAGTGATTTCTATGAACTGCTGCTGTGAGCTGTGATGTTTGCAAAAAAATGTTATGATTTGTGTGTCTTCTATTCAATAGTTTTCCTTTGTTAAATTAGGGATAATGACCCACAAATATGTGTTTAAATACATCTAAGTACAAATATCTAAATATTGTCTTTGAAATTCACTTAACAAATGCTGCAAAATATTGTTATGTCCCAATAAATATTTTTATAACCATTACAGCAAAAACTTGTATATTCTCACATATATGAGAACTAACAAATTATTGTCAAATTTAAATTACATAGATTGAGTAGTTGTCAAAAGAAACACAAAATTAACTTACTATTAAAATACTATATGTAGTGGTGATTTACCTCAGTGACCCAAAAGGGCCAGGGTTGCGTGTATGTTTTGCAAGGGAGTGTGGAGACGGTGAATCGGTGAGCTTCAGACAGACGGTGAATTGGGCAGCACTTTGTGCTGATGGAAGTGGTGGTATCGCTTGTAGCCAGTTTTATTGGCTGGTTCTGGGCACTCATTGGCTGAGTTCTGGCTGGGTCAGGTGCATAAAAACATAGTATGCTCATTAAATGGGAGTTCAATTCGGATGGTGAGTGGCATATTGGAGATCGAGACAAGACGAGATGTGTAGATTTGTTTTGCCTAGTGAACCTATTGGACTCATACTATCTCCCCTCCCTGCTTTCTTTTCCTGTGTGTGCTTCCAATCAATTTTTGCACACTATACAATACAACTTGTTAACACATATGTCACTAAGGGGATTATTTTAAATTCCAGCAAAATAGAACATGTCGCTTATTCATTCCAACTGAGGACGTCAACTTTTCAGATGCTATACAAAACGCCAACTTTTACTGAATATGTAAGCCTTTACTAAAAGTATAATTCTTCATTCCCTGCTGCTACTCTGGTTGCACATTTTGTTAAACATATGGTGTTAGTGGGAGGTTACCATATGACAATGTCTGCTCCCACCATATATCTCTATATTTACCTTGGGTGTATATAAGCCTTGCATAATGATTAAAAGAAAATGTACAGAGTGTTGAAAAATACAGAATAAATCTTTATATAACAATATAATAATAGAGAAGGACAAGGTGAAAGTTAAAGTTTGAAGAGTTCAAGTGCAGAAGTGCTGGCATATATAAGAGAGAAGCAGAGAAAGAAAAAGTCTGGGAGAAAGTAATTATATATATATGTATGTATGTATCCAAATATAGTAGCTGCCTATTTAACAATGTGGGTGAAGAAAGGTATGTTTATTTTCAACTGTATTAGTGGACTGTTTAAAAGGTGTAAAAATTGTATAAGAAAACAAAAAAAACTAATAATTTGTTTATTAAAATATTTCATATATTAAATTTAAATAAATATTTTTTTTTTTTTGCTCATACAGTGAGGTAATGGATAACAGCTCAGATTGAGGAATTGGAGAGCCAAGTTCAAATTCCAGTTGAATCCCTTACATTTCCTTACGTGCTAATAATACCCTTGGGAAAGGTATGAATCCGTCCCCCCCCCCCAGCTATGGATAAATAGCAGGACAGACCGGATGGACACTGGTCTACCGCAGAAAGAAATGGCAACCTACTGCACGAAAAAATCTGCCTCGTCAGTCATGTATTGAAAGATACATGATCGCCTCACGCATGGCACATAACTGACTGAAGTCTCAAATAACAATATGAAATTCACTATTTTTATCCATGTATTATTCAACTTTTTAACAAGAAAAATCTCAAGTTGATGTTAAAAAATTAAACTTTGTTATCAAGCGAAGATATAAACGAAACCTAAATAAGCGTTTTTATTTTTTTTTTTTTTTTGTTACTTATATTAAAAAGCACACATGTGGGAAAAACACTACAATAGTAATTTTGATCAATAATATTGAAAGCGATGTAATGAAAAATCAGAAATTTGTTTATTATCTCCCTTGCTTGATTATCGCTCTTCAAAAAAGACACACGTGTGATGTTATCAAACACGGTGTCTGTTTTTAAATTTGATTCATCAAAATATTGATTTTAATTTTTACTGGTTCTACTTCCCTCTCTGCAGTTTTAAAAAACCAAGAAGATAGAAAAAAAGTAAGTATAACTCATCATAACTTTTTGTTTACAAATAAAAATACATAATGTACTTTATTTTTACTATAATTTACACTTGTTTACAGATTTTTTTGTTTTAAAAATATTCGAAAATATTTTATTTTAATCTTCTATTTAAAAATGATTAGGAATGAAGCGATTTTTTTCTTTCATTATTAAATATTATTTTTGAAAATTGATTTTTAATCACTTTGTGAAATCTGTATTTATAAAAAAATCATTTCCTTTGTAAATTTAATTTAACTAACAAAAAAAAACCCTGAACTGCCGAGTTCCAAAATATATAGTCTTTCCAATGTCCTTGCACTGAAAGATGCGAGAATTAAATTAAATTTCAATATTCGACTAGTAAAACATATTTTATTTTTATGTTTAACAATTTTTGCATAAACATAAAATATTTTTGTTAATTTTTACGCGTTAGCAAGGCCTTCTTCCCGTATAATTTTTTTTTTTTTAAATTTATACAAAAATAAAATAAATATTGGAAATTTTTAGCGTTTTTTTGTGTTTTTTTTTGCAATGACAGACACATTAATTTGGAAATTCTTGCAAAAATCAAACAATTGCCAGATTTTAATGAAGCTTTGAGAAATTATTCACAAATGAATGAAATTGTTTTGTAATTATTTTTTTTTTAGAAAGTTTTGGTAAATGAACCCGTCCGAGGACTGAAATATTATCACTTGAACCCTCAGAAGGGCTTAGTATATCTTTGAGTTCATGGACACAGTGGCGTAGCTAAGGGGGGACCGCCCCGGGTGCTAGCACAGGAGGGGTGACTGTCACCCCCAACAAAATTTTACAACCAGGCTAAGGTGCCAAAAATAGTCTGAAAACAGTGGTGGAGACACAGGGTTTCGCAGGCGGGCATATGACCCCCCAGAAATAATATATGACCTCCCAGTTTTGTCCCCCCCGTCAGAAATTTTCTAATAAATTGTTGGGACATTTGTGAGTAGGAAAAATAGCAATGTTTTCAGCTTTCATGTGTTTCAGTTGCTACAATCTTGGTTACTAACAAAACTAAGAGACTGTAGCGAACACCCTGTGTCATAAATGATGAAGTTTGTGGAACAGCATTTTCTTGGAATTCAGATTTAAAAGTACATATGCAAATACATACAGGAGAAAAGCCATATACTTGGGAAGTGTGTGGATCAGCATTTACAAAGAATTCCAATTTAAAAGACCACATGCAAATACACACAGAGAAAACACAGAGAAACCATTTTTTTTGTGAAGTGTGCAGATCAGCATTTTCAGTGAGTTCTCATTTAAAAAATCATATGCAGATACATACAGGAGAAAAGCCATTTTCTTGTCATGTATGTGGATCAGCATTTTCAAAGAGTACTAGTTTAAAAGATCACATGCAAATACACACTGGGGAAAAGCCATTTTCTTGTGAAGTGTGTGGATCAGTCTTTTCAAAGAGGTCAAGTTTGAAAAGACATATGTCAATACACGCAGGAGAGAAACCATTTTCTTGCCAAGTGTGTGGATCAGCATTTTCAGAGAGTTCTAATTTAAAAAGCACATACAAATACACACAGGAGAGACACCATTTTTTTTTAATGTGTGCAAGTCAGCGTTTTTTCTGAAAGGACTAAGTTGAAAATACACAGGAGAGAAACCATATTGTTGTGAGGTATGTGGCTCTTCATTTTCAGTGAGTTCAAGCTTGAAAAGACACGTGTGAACACACAGAGGATAGAAACCATTGTCTTAGTGGTATCTGACACATTCTTCAAGGTTAAAGATTAGTTGATGGTTCCTCTTGATAACATCAGTGACAAACCTAAGGCTGAAGGCACATAGAGGATCTTTGCTAGACTGTGGTATAGATATAAGTGAGAAATTCCTTAAGGATGCACACTGGTGAGAAGTTGACACCATCTCATCACTACTCTTACCCAAGTCCAGGGTGAGCTTGGACAGTACCTAGATGAGTGACCACCTGGGAGTACCAGGTACTGTAAGCTTGGATGTGTAGGTGGTGTCATGAATAATAGCTCAGAATTGGAAATCAGAGAGTCAAGTTCTAATACCAGTCAAGTTTATTTTATTCACTCATGTGCAAATACTCTTGGGAAAGGTACGAATCTACCTCTTCTCCACCCGCAGCTATGGATTAAGTAGTAGGACTTGTATCAGTAAATTATTATTGTCTCTCAAAAAGGTCTTTACAACCTAAAATTGTTTTCCTGCTTTAAATAACCTGCTAATGGTTGATAAGCTGTAAAAAACATATCAATCAAACCAAGTCCAGAGCATAAAAGTATTAGTTCACTACCTGGTATTTCTATGCTTAGTGGGATGTCACAACTGAATATGCAATGCTGTCAATAATGCTTGGAGTGTGCCATGGGATTATTATTGTATCTTGATGTGGCAGAAGCAGATTGTTTTGGCAAACAACTAGTAGACCACTCTAAGTAAGCTATTGTGGCAGTCTGCAGGTACCTTTTAACATTTCTGACATTGGAAAGGTGTTTTGATAGTAGTGGGACATGTGTGTGTGTGTGGCCTTCTAAAGTCTAGGCATTCACTTTGGACCTCTTTCCATGCAGAATGTTTTGTGTATGGTAATTTGGTTGGTCTTCTAATGACATGCTCAACATCTGAAAGAACATCAGCCAGTATATTGGCTTTCTCTGCAAAATAGTGTATGGTAGCCTGGTGTCAGTTAACAGGAATAATGTTACTCTTGGGTTTATCAAAAACTGACTATGACTAAGTTTTTCATAAGCCTGTATACATAGGTACCTTCATGAGATCGCTAAAAAAGAGTATAGCATGATGAAAAAGACACCAAACTTGACGAAAACAAAACTCTATCATCTAAATGTTTATGTTGTTATTAAGAGGAAAGATCAAAGTATTTTTGGGGTATTTTTTTACATTTTTTAATCATTCCTAGCACGTCCAAAATTTTCGTTAAAAATCTTGTTTTTTCAGTCAGTAAAATTGACAGATAATCGATTATGTCAGCCATTTTTTTCCAATTTATAAAAAGAAATGAAAATGTCACTTTGAAATTCTTTTAAAAATCAATTATAACTTT
Organism: Acanthosepion esculentum; assembly: GCA_964036315.1. NCBI lineage: Eukaryota > Metazoa > Mollusca > Cephalopoda > Sepiida > Sepiidae > Acanthosepion > Acanthosepion esculentum. The sequence continues at coordinate 99,679,495 of OZ038479.1, forward strand.
TTCAAATCTTATTTTAATAAAATCAGAAATTATAATGTTTATTTAAAATATTTTGAACCAAGCTTAACTTAGCTTCTGCACCGAAAAGATGTAATTTGAAAATAAAACAAAGCAGGTCATAAATTTTTGCATCACTTGACAGGTGTTGAATGACATATTGACGGATTATGGGAAGATAATTTGTTTTACGGAAAGTGAAAAGTGAAATTATTTACATTTAAGTGGACAAATTATTTACCTCGTTTTTTTAATGAAAACTTTCAGCGCTCTAATTTTTTAATTTTTTTGTACTTACCTTTCACTTTTACGTTTACGATGCTTTATGGAAAATATATTATAAAGAAATTAAAATAGGACTGTTGAGAGTGAGATTAAATTTCATAAGAAAGGTATCTAATTAATTTATAGGTACCTTTCTTATGAAATTTTATCAGAAGTGCACATAAAGTACAAATTTAAATTTCATGAGATGATACTGATACTTGTAGGTACCCTTCTGAGTTGAAATTGAAAAATCAAATTAACTTCTGCACACGTGTTTTGCAAAAGGACGTTTACGAAACTGAATGTGGCTTTTAACTAATTTTATAATATTTTAACAACTTACATGTAAAAATGTATTATAATTAAAGAAATAGCAAATAATTGTATTAAAAATTCAGTATTTAAGTTAAATACTAGACAGAAACTCAATCCACGTGATATTTTTTTTTATTGCATCCATGATACTTCCGGTCTTCCGTAGATTTGATTTACAGTGTTATTATTGACACAAATTATATTTTTTTATATACTGTTTTTCGTTAATTTGTAAGAAGCTTTGGAAATTATAATCTGTAAATATATATCTACTTAATAACAACAGTTGTTAAATTTTACAAACTTTTCCCTAATTTTAGAAGAATTAACAACATAATGTAAAAATAATAAAATAATTCAGAAATAACAAATAATTGTTTTAAAAATTCATTTATCATCGAAATATCTTTTTGCTTTCAGACAATATTGTCCATGTTCATTAAAATAAATAAAAGCAAATAAAAGCATTTGAAATTAAATAATATTGTTGTTTTATTGAGTTTTGTATGTTACAATTCAGAGCTGATTTTCAGGTAGAGGGGATCCAATTAAAAACAAATAAAAACATGATTTGGTTTCCTCAAAGCCTTGTGCTTTTAACTGATATAATCACTAATCTTCGCCAAAATTGAAATTATAGAATTTTCGTACAATCAGTTATGGGGGGTGTAATACATATGAAAAAAAAAAAAATTTGCTATGACTTTAAAAAAGAAAAACATAAGTTCCATCATTTGTGAATAGTTTCTGAAAGTTTCATTAAAATCCAACAATTATTTTTATTTTTAAAAGATTTTCAAAATTAATGTCTGTCATACAGAAAAAAATGCGCTAAATTTTTATATGTTATTTTACTAGTTCCAGTGACACAGAGAAACAAGGTTTTTTTTAATCAAAATTTAGAATGTTCTAAAAAGAAGGAAAAATTTTTTAAAATAATTAAAAAATACTTTGATCTTTCCTTTTAATAATAACAAACATTTAGACGCTAAAATTTTGTTTTCGTCAAGTTTGGTGTCTTTTTCATCATGCTATGCTCTTTTTTTAGCGATCTCATGAAGGTACCTGTGTATACAGAGCTTAATGTCTGTAAATACCACAATATGATTTTTCAATTGAAGTATCTGACTGCAGCAGCAATGGCCACTGTTTCAACTTGACACAATAACCAGGTAGGCTGATGGCCCTATAATTTAGTTAAGTTTCCTTCTATTGGCCTATATCATGGTGCTAATGCTGTTTTGTTTAATAGATCCATCTGACAGTCCACAACTGATCTGCTGGACAAGTTATAGTTTTAGCTATGGTCAGCTGTTTCTGTGCCATGTTGAAAGTGTCCTTTTAGATGTTGGACCAATCCACTACATGCTGTGATTCCTTTTCTGAGACTGCCTTACTAAGGGGGCAAAGAAATGTGAGCAACTAGGGATGACATGGCTTAGGACTTTGTACACACTGATAAATGAGTGTAAGCCCCTCTCTGTTCTTGGGTGTTGACAGGAGCTGAGTGTTTTTATCCTGTGAGTATCTGTGAGCAAAGTCCCTTCAGACCAAATCCATCCAAGAATGGATGTGTGCTTTAGGCAAATTTATGGTCTTGCTAGCTGAAAGCCATGAACACTGTGTGCCAATTAGAAAACAACTCTACACCGGTCTCTCCTCAGTATAGGTCATCAGAAAACTTTAACACATTTCTCTCTGCTAGAAGTTCATCTAATATTCTGCACATGTTCTTCCGTGGTTGTTTCTGAACCTGGCATGCCCATGGCACATCGGGTGTAAATGCGCATACTCCTGAAGTGGTTGACAACACTGCAATACTTTATGAAACTCTTTACCAAGGAAATCTGGTAGCTATTCCCACTACACTGTGTTATCAAGCATTGCTTTCAAGCTCTTGTATTCTTGTGTCTCTTGTCTGACTTGATTCAACTTTTCATCCAAGATTGGCCAAGAGGAAGTCACCATATTAACATGAAAGTCTGCATCTTCCTCAGTCTGACTGCTCTCTGTCTCTTTGTAGGCAGTAGTGCTCTGTGAAAAGGTATCTGATATGACAGTCATCTTTCCTGGTTGGTATTCAGTGATCGGTTTGTAGTACATCAGTTGAATGAGGATGAACTGACATCTCACTGGTATTTCTGTCAGATCTTTGGAGTTGATGAGTGGAACATGTGATCATTGTAGAGAGTAAAACTCTCCAGTTTCTTTGGGTATCAGTTGAAATGTTCACACACACACACACTAGGACAGATAGGATGAAGATCAGCATCAATGGTCTTGTGTCTGTCAGAAAGTGCCCATATCAAACATGCTGTAATGGTGATTTTACAATTAACAAAAAAGTGAAAGACACACAACAAATGGAGATAAGATGTGGTTGAGATAAGTAAAAGTTTTTTTTTTATTTCTCATGATCTAGAAGGTTCGATCATTTGCTTGATCTTGGGCATCATATATCAGTCGTGGGAGACTGAGAGTTTGTTTGGGCTGTAGCACAATATAATAGACGATAATTACATGAAGGAAATCAGCACACATGTAATCAAGTGAGTCAGACTTGTAGAAATATTTGATGAATTATCACATTGTAATAGTCAAGAGTTAGTCTTTGCTGCTGTTGGTTTAATTGATAGCCGAAATCATTGCTGTTAATGGAATTACCTTGATGTCGCTGCTGATGGCCAGGTTAAGCTTGCCTGCCATAGGGGTCCATTGCTAATGACAGCCTGGTTGGATCAGCTTTGTGGGTGAAATCAGTGTTTGCTTTATAGTGAGTCAGTGGCTCAGAAACAGCTGCTGTGAAAATTGCATGGGCTTTCCCTGATGTTTCATTTTCATAACTCTGGTATTCTGGTTGTGGGTGTGCAAAGTAGTGATGGAATGATACCAATATTTTTTACCAATTCTGATTCAATTCCTGATTCTGATTAAAATTCATTATTTTCAGGCCCTACAGTTGGTTTGGGAAACTTAATGAACAAAGTACATTTATTAATAAAACGTTTAGTAGAAAAATGAATGCAAAAGCTTATGAAATAAAGTTTGATATCCTTTTTATTTTAAAAATTGGGTAAGAATTTAAACAATAGAGGACAATTTCTTTACGTAAATCACTTAAGTACCTAGATACAGTTGACATATTGCTTTGCTTTCGTTATCATCAGAAATCTTAAAAAACTTCCAAATTACACTTTTCTACTTGTCATTGGACACACTGCCCATAATTGGGGTCTGAAAATAATAAACATAGGTTAAATTTTCAATAAGATAAAAAGTATTTCTAGCCTTCTAATGTGTCTAATTTGTAAAGATTCAACTAATAATGGTTTGCTATTAATAAAAAGGGGGCCTATTTTTTGTTCACTTTTTTAAGTTGTAACTAGCAAAGGTGCCTTCTAAATATGCAATCTCCTTAAAATTTTATATGTGGCATTTTTCATTGAAAGGAACAAATTTAGGTATGGCAGTTCAATTTCAGCATTCACTTAAAAAATAAGACATCCTAATTGCTACAATAATACTTTAAGCAGAAAGACATTCTGTGTATTGTGGTTTAACTGATACATATATTTTGGTAAAGTACAAGGTATACCTAATTCTACAGGATAGTGAATAAAAAAAATGTAAATTTTAAATTTGCTTACAGATGTCTAATAAGAATTACATATGAATTATCACAGCAGCTTAAAAAATAAATAATGAAGTGTCTTCAATCTTATCTAAATAATTTAATCACTTATAAGTTTTACTGTCTAAAATAAATTTCTCACAACTAAAAGAATTTATCAATTTCTAAAAAGAATCAAAAAGTGTTTTTGCTAAACGAAAAAAATTAAAAGTGCAACAACGCAGTAAAAACATATCCCTTGATTTCATTTTTAAAGAGATTTAAGCAATTTTAGCAAACATTACAATAAATTTTTTAAAATATTAGGTTGTTGAAAACTAAATAACATTGATATCCAACTTAATCCTTTTATAAGGTATGAGATTCAACTGTTACAAAAGCATTAAAATAAAAATATGATTAAAAATGATTAAAATTTTATAAGTATGAGAACAACTGCAAATGTGTATTTTTTGTCTGGAATCAATTTTTGTTTTTTCTTCTTCAGTTATTTATTTAGAAGAAGAAATTTTACTAGTTTATTTTTTTCAAAATATTAAAACAAACCATGTTTAAAGTGGAAAAACCATAGTTTAATCATGTCAAATAAAAATACTCCTTTTTACCTTTCTTTTATACACCTGTACTTATAAAACTTGAATTTCATTTGGCTTGTAGGAGGAATAAATGAGAAAAAAGTTAAAAATATTTTAAATGCCATAATAATTTAACACAGGAAAGTTAAATTATTAGTAAAATAAAATACAATTGATGAAAGGTAAGGTAAAAACTGTTCATGTGCCATCAGGGATTATTCCACTTTGTTATGCCATTTGGACTGGCTAACACACCTGATATATTTCAGGAATTGATATCCACCATTTTACAAGGATAGCATACCCTATTATATTTAGATGAACATTTTTGTGTTTTCTAATTCGTTTGAACAGCATTTGGAATACATTCCGATAGTTCTCAACATCTTAAAGAAACATAAGTCAAACTTAAAACTACGCAAGTATGATTTTTTTTTTAAGACACAGTATTTCAGGTTTAAAATCAGTGCTAAGGGAATACAACCAGATCTAGATAGTGAAAGCTATACATTCCGTACCCACTCTCACAACTGTTAGACAGGTTTGTGGGTTCATCAGTTATGTTCTTACTTCTGAAGATTTATTCCAAGATTCTCTAGCTTAGAATAACCATTAATTAACTAGGAAGCATGTGCATTTTAGATGGGATGATGAATGCCAGGAGTCATTCAATCACTTGAAAAATGTACTGTCTGAATTGGTGATTCCAGTGCACCCAGATCAAATCAAAGAATATAAACCTTACACAGATGCAGTGGACTTAGCAGTCAGAGATTTTCTGGTGTGGCATATATTTTATAAAACAACAAACAAGGGAAATGGAAAAACCTGTATACTTTTTATCTCACAAACTGAGTGATACACAGAAGATGGTCCTTGCAAAAGCTCCACCACTATTTACATAATGCAACATTCATGATCCACAAGGATCATGAGCCATTGCAGCATCTGTTGAATTCTACCATTGAGAATAACAAAATCCAGTTGTGGGCTTTGAGTATAGCAGATTACACCTGTAAGATAGAGTATCTTCAAAGTAGGGATAATGTCTGCACAGATTTGCTGTCACACCTAGATGCACCTAGAGATAACTTAATGAAACATGTTGACATAGATGATAGGACACATGAAGTTAGTGCCATTAAGTTTGAGCCCTGACGCTTTTTTTTTTCTTCAAAGAAAGAAAAGAAAAAGTGAATGAACACATGTGTTGATATTCCATGATACTCATCCACCATGTGGCAAACAAAACAAAAAAAAAAGTAACAGCTACAAGCTTGGCTTTAAACAAATGTATTTTATGATCTTGCAACAGGTGTCATACAGAATGACACATCATCAGAAGTTACAAGACACAACACCACTTGAGAAATCAACTTTGCTGGGTACTGATGATACCAAAATCTGGGATAAACAGGAAGTGATTTTTACATCTTATGCATTTATGTGAGTACTGGTAGAGTGATAATTGTCATGCTTTCATCATTTTGTAACGGTTTATTTGCTGTCATACCATTTCCCAAAATATGTTTCTTTTTTACCCTATTTCTTTTATTTGAGCTGTGTATATATGGCTGTGTCTGCAGGCATAGTCAGACAGAAGTGAATAACTTGAAACAAATGAATTACAAAGTCGCACATGAATTTAGAGGACATATTAATATGCAATTTGTAAAATAAAAAAAGGAGGTAATATTACAGAACATGTAGGCTGCAAAATATCTTATTGGCATGTAATTCTTACAGTGATTGGCTTTAATATCTGTCTATATTTCTGACATGAGGTAATTATTTATACTATTTACATTGTTCAGACTGTTGTCCTCATCCTTATTGCTATATTTATGACGTTTCAGCCATTGTACACTCCAGCCTTCTTCAGGTGATTGGAACCTCGAACTGAATTCTTTATTTCGTCCACCGGGTTAGATTGTTCTAGTTCCACATGCCGTGCCTATTCTGGATGTCTAAGTTATCTCCCTTTAACTCAACTTTTTGTTCACCACTACAGTAGCCAGATATTGAAGTCACAACTCTTTGAGTCAAGTCACTGGATCCAACTCAATGCTTTTATCCTTGAAGACATCAGTGTATGAAATTTATTTTTTTACCAAGGCTCATAATGCATTTTTTTTGCATTTATTTCTATGCTTGGCTAGCTTAGGTGATTTTTGTGGCCTGGCATATATGCTGATTCCTTAAGTTTTTGATGTTCTCTATCTATTATTTCAACTTCACCCCACAGGGTGCAGTGATCTCCCTTTTCCCTCTATATGTAGTCAGCTATGCCTGATTTTTCTATTTCCTCTTGTGTTAGGGCTTTACAATGTTCTTGCAGTCTTAAGGGGGGTGGCTTGTTTCTCCTTTTTATTTCTTACCGCAGCTTCACAGGATGGTGTACACACAGTCCTTAGTCATGTTTTCTTCTATGGGAGGGAGACTTACTTGTGAGAGTTGCCTGAAGTGTTGAACCACTTTTGAAGGTCATCCCGATGTTATATGGACCACAAATCTTATGTATTTTGACCGATAATCCCTTCACATAGGGTAGGCAGATTGAAGCTGTTTTCTGAGTGATTTACCCTCTTGTACCCTTCTATCCCAGTTTGTCGGAGCTACTGCCAGGTACCCAAGGTAGTTGTTACATTGTAGGGTACTGCTTATACTAACCATTTTTTGTTCAAATGTCTGTGGGTTGCCACTTATGACTTTTGCTCAATATTGTAAGCAGCAGATGATCCCTTTCTTTACACTGTATGGGTGGTGGGAGTTGAAGTTGAAGCATTGTTCACTGAATGTTGGCTTGCGGTATACATATATCTTGAACCCATGTACATCCAAGAATACATGTTTGTTGTCATTTTCTCTTTCCATTGTCAATTGTATTGATGATCTTATTGAGTTCACATGGTCCAGTAGTAGAGTTAAAGGGAGATAACTGAGACATCCAGAAGATGCATGGTATGTGGAACTGGAACAATCCACCCCGGTGGACGAAATAAAGGGTTCACTTTGAAATTTCAGTCACCTGAAGAAGACTGGAGTGTACAACAGCCGAAACATTGTGAATATGGCAATAAAGATGAGAACAACAGTTCGAACAATATCAATAGTGTAAGTGATTGCCTTTGTTTAAATTTTTGATATACAATGAAAAAGGTACAAAAATATTGGACAGCTGCAAGAATTTGAAAGGAAAACATGCTTCCTGCACCCAGATCCCTTAGTGAGGTGAGCCAGCATGTGGAGATTAAATTTTTTGCCTAGGAGTTGACATTCTCCTGGTCATCACCTTTTGCTTCCTTCTAGAAACTATACAACTACTGTCCCTTATCTATATAAAGTGAGATAAAAAGAAAGAAAAAATTGTCTGTCATTGATTCAAGCCTATGATTGGGGTGGGGTTTCTAAACAATTGAAGCCAGAGACATTGCAAAACACCTACAGGTTCTTCTTGCTGGCCTAATCTCCCTCTTCCTTCTTCATAGAAACAGTGCTACAATCATGGTACCTAATAAAGTGAGTGAAAAAGGAAGTTGTCTATTATTGGTGCAGTCTATAGTATAGAGTTGGGATCTGTATAATTGAAGACGGAAAACACAAAATGTAATAAAACTTTGTGAATAAGATGCTTTCAAATTCACTGTGAAAAAAGATTGTGCATTGAGAGAAAGTATCTTCATGATAAAGTAAATTAATTAAATACTCAAATTTAATTACAAACACTTTAAAAACCTCCAAAGCATGCAAATGAAGGTATTGTTAAGCAATTAAATTATATTTTGCTAGTGGGAGGGGGTGCCATTGATGTCAGTGGAGAAAAGAAGTGCATTAAATAAGTAACTTAGAACCAGTGAACAGTGACCATGATATAGGTAATATTTGTAACAGTTTTTCTCATTTGAACACATGCTACCAATGAGGAAGCATTGTTAAAAAGTTTGTGTAAAACCATATCAAAAGGAATACCACTTACCAGGATACAACTTCCTGGGTCCAGGAACATATACATAAAAAAAAAATCATCTTGGATATGACGATAAACTACATCTGGCAGCAAGGCCTCTGATCAGGAAATTGGAGGTTTTGAGGAGTGTGGAACTAGCTCTTAACTGTTGTTGTTTCCAGGTCTACCTTGACCCATATCTCGTAAGAGTAATAGAGAAAAAGCCATCAATTGTAGTCTTCCAGAAGGCAACTTTCAGTAAGACAAAAAATTGTACTCATGTTCTACACTTTCACGTCATAAGTTGGCACAAAGTGCACCTGACTAATGTACACAGTTTTTTAATGCTAAAGAAAGTGATATCTAGCACGCATTTAAATACATACAACATGAGTTTCCAGAAAATATTTAACTCACTTGGATTTGCTGAATACCCAACACAAGACCCAAGCTTAAGATGGGTAATATCAGCTAACAAGAAACTCTTAAATAATGATGTTAAAAAAGCTGACAAATCTTAACATAAAAGTCAGTGAAGAATCTGATGAGAACAACATGATTGAATTGAAGGATACTGTCAGGGGAAAGAAATATGACTTTGTTAAAAAAAAAATGATGAACAAATGTAATTCAACAGACATGGAAGACATAATACCCTTTGTAAAAACAACTGAAAACGTTAACTACAAAAATGCATGGGAAACCATATACAGGCTGACTGAGAATCTACAGACGATAAAAACAGAAACATACATAGAAACTAAGCTAACACTGATATGGGAACAAATTAGAGAAAAAAAGAAGTGCTTTCTTATCAACAGCGACAACTATTGGAACATAGACATCATTAAAGATATTTGATGAATGGATGAAATACCCTAACATTGAAGGAAAAAATTTGATAGACACACATTTGAAATATGTCACAAAATAAATCTGAAAATCAACAACTTACATATAAAAGGCCCAAGCAATTCAGGAAAATCATACATATTAAGAAGCATTAAGAATGGCTTCATGAATTGCGGAAAAAGGAGAGGTCACAAGCATCGGACAGCAGTGGTTCATTCTGAATAATATAGAAGAGGGAAAGTATATATTGGAAGGTACACCAAATTACATAAACATAAAGTTGAATATATTTTGGAAAGAACAACCAGTCTCAGTAATGTAGATCCATGGAACACTGTCATGCCTAAAATAATGGGAGATGATCGAACTAAACCCACTCATGTGGTTGACTGTATGGAAGAAATACATAAACAAATACATTGCAAAAGAATATGTGGTGATGTATATCGAAGATGGACTGCAAGGTACAGAACAAAATATTGACACTACACATTCACAATAACTATCACCAAAAAGACGAACGATGTATATGTACATCTATTATTTTGTGACTACAAACCAAAAATTTAAACTTTTTATAATGTGATGAAGACGTACTAGCATTTCCTTGTACATTAACTTATTAGCCGCATAAGACCAGGCATATGCATGTTCCCACTGCAAGATAGAACAACTTATTATCTTAATGATAATTGGTGTTATAGAGATTTATATTAATGCCACTGGCATTGTTTTTGTATTTATATGAATAAATGTATTATTAATCTTATATACATTTTGTGTTACTATATATAGATTGATATTATACTAGCAGGCTTTGCCAAGTAAGATATATTCATTACTTGAAGTATTTAAATGAACATTTCATTCATAAATTGGTTTGTTATAGTTAAGGAAAGTTTTACAAATAGATGCCAACTTGTTGAATGTCAATTAAAATGCAAATTTCAAAAACTTTTCTGCACTAACAAAGTGTACCTTTTCCATCTGATCACTCAGTGTGGACCCCACGCTCATTGTGAAATAGAAGCCTGTTTAATTGCGAGAACTATTCTGACTAGGATTGGTGCTGGTGATAGGAAAGCTACAAAGAAGGACCACAATAAGTATTTACTTATTCTTAAAAACCACAATCGTGGGGCAAACACATTTTTAAAATAGTAATTTTGCGAGAAAACAGACATGATGATAGAGCTAAAAAAAATTTTATTATCTCCCTTGACATTCGCTCTTCGTAAAAAGAAAGCAAGTAAGAAGAACATCGTTTTTTTATTACTATCAAACAATGGATGTTTTTAAATTTTATTCAACCAGAAAATTGGTTTAAAATTTTTACAGTTTCTCCTTTTCCTTCCCTCATCTTTCATTGCTTCAAAACAAATAAACGAAAGAAGGCAGAAGAAAGTAAGTATTACCATTGTTCACAGAAAAATACATCTCTATTTGTTTTTTTCTTTTTTTTTAAAGAAACTCACGGAGAAGAATTAATTTTTATGGTTATCGTGCACTTTAATATCGGATTCAGCGTCTTAAGATATGACATCGGAGTCTTAATAACAATATGTTATCACAATATATAGTTGTTTTAGCCCACAAAATTCGCATGCTCAAAAATGAAAGTAGTGGAAATTTGGTGCAACTTTTTGAAAGGAAACAAGTTAATTACAGAACAAAGAACTTGTGAAGATTGTTGCTGCAATGACCTTTGTATCCAAAAGTTGTTCTGATCGGTGTATTTTGGAGATGTCCTTTAAAAAACAGCTATAGAGAAAAATATTTCAGAAAGAAAGGCTCATTTTTATCATCCTCGAACAATAGAAAATATCTGGTTTCATAGAGTTTTCTCAGAAAAAAAAAAACCCAACAAGTATCACCACAAAAATGGGAATATATTCCGAGAAAAAAAAATGTATTTGAAAATATATCAAAATTAATAAACGATATATTTTAATTTGCCATTTTTGCACATGTGAATTATGGCCCCGATTCTAGAGTTATTTTTTTTACCAATTCAATTTGCTCTTCGCTACGGACTTCTTTAAAAAAAAACCGAGAAACGTATTTTAAATAATTTAAATATCTTCTTTGGAGATAAAAGTTGGTTTAATTAGAAAGGTAATAATAACCTAAAGCTAAACTGTATTAAATGAAAAATTAAATTAAAGTTTTTACTAGGCATTTTAAAAACATTAGCGTTTTCTAGGTACCTTCATGAGATCGCTAAGAAAAAGAGAGCATATGATTAAAAAAAACTCAAAATTTTATCGTTTAAGTGTTTATGTTATTATTAAAAGGAAAGAACAAAGTATTTTTTTTTAAATTATTTTTTAAAAATTTTCCTTTTTAGAACATTCTTTATGATTAAAAAAAACTTGTTTTTCTTTGTATCAGCAGAACTACTAAATAAAAAATTTTAGCGCGTTTTTTTCTTCTTTTTTTGTAAGACAGACATTAATTTTGAAAATCTTGCAAAAATAAAAATAATTGTCGGATGAAACTTTCAGAAACTATTCACAAATGATGGAAATTATAAATGTTTTTTTTTTAAATCATGGCAAAAATATCTTTTTATATTTATTACCCCCCACCCAATTAATTTTATGAAAATTCTAGAAATTCAATACTGCTCAATATAGTGATTATATTAGTTAAGAGCACAAGGCTTTGAGGAAAGCAAATCATGTTTTTCTGTTTTTTTTTTTAATTGGACCCCCTCTACCTGAAAATCAGCTCTGAACTGTAACATACAAAACTCAATAAAACAAAGATATTATTTAATTTCAAATGCTTTTATGAATATGGATAATATTGTAAGAAAGCAAAAAGCTTTTTTGATGAAAAATGAATTTTTAAAACAATTATTTGTTAGTTCTTAAATTATTTTATTTTTATTTTTACATTAAAGTTGTTAAATATTATAAAATTAGTGAAACAGTGCTCTCTTTAGTCAGTGATGTTATTAAGTAGGTCTATCTTTTAGCATTATAAGTTGTATAGCTTATAACAATCAGAAGAACCCCCACTGTCTAAAAAACTAATTTTAGATGGCTTTTGTGCCCATAAAACGGCTGTAATTCAAATGTACAGAAGACCAGCAAGAATACAATAAAAAGTCGTGTTATTTGAGTTAAGTGTCATTCAACACTGTTACGTGCCTTTTTTTTTGTGAATTGTTCATGCAAAACATGTGTGGAGAAGTTGATCAGCGTGTCCTACCTTCTGAAAATAATTTTATTAAATTATTCAAACTCTAACTCTCAAAAAAAATAATTTTGACTCTTATTGAATTATTTTTGGTAAGATTCATGATGAATTTCCAGTATGTTCAGACTTGTTATTGAATAATTTTCTTTCTAAAATAACATCTTCAGGGATTTTTCTTTATATAAATGTAAAAAATTCTGTGAATACCTCCAAAATTAAAAAGTACACATGTGATATCAAAAAGTGGGGAGTGAAACAGACATTTTACCCCAAATATTTCCACATTTTCTAAAATAACATATTCACATATTCGGTGTACAATACATACATTAATAAGTACTTACATTTTTGTTTGAATCAGATAGCACCATGATTTTTGGTAATTTTTTTAAAAATTGGGTAGCAATTTTTTTCTTTTTCTTTCATTTAGGAAAAAATGCATCTATTTTGGTGGCACTTACTCTTATATATTTTTCTGTCCTTGCAGAGTGTTTAAAAATTTTTTTATAATAAGAACCCTAAGATGTTATTTTCATTAACAAGAAAATTATGCTGGCATTTGACAGGAAGAAAAAAAATTCACTGAATACTTATTTTTAAAAAAAATCTTTAAGTTAAGATTCATCCCATTGCTGTACGTAATTTTTTTTTTTAACTTAATGAAGACTTATTTGAAGAATCTAAAAATGTATAGTTTAATTCAATTTTTGAGTGAATGTTAAAAAAAAGTTTTTCATTTATACAACTGTTAGATTATTTTTTTGTATGAAAGCTCAAAAAGGAAATATTATTAACATGTTATGACTGATATGTGAAAGACAACTGTGGAGTAACAATTCAGAAGGGAAGAAAGAATGGAAAGGAAAAAAACGTGCTTTTCAGGGCCAAAAAAATTTCTTAAATGTTATTCCTCTATCTTATGATGTTTTGATACATTTTTTTTTCAGTTTCATAAATTTCTTCATTATGATTATAATAATGTTAAGGACAAAATGAAAGTATCAATTTGATGCCATTGAATAATTAAAGGTGGTTGTATCTGAACTGAAAATTCTATTCCTATAAAGTATTCTAATAAAATAACCAAATTTAAATTTTATTCAATAATTAATAAATACTAAAAACTTAATTAATATATGACTATTACCTGATTCTTTTAACTTTAAAAATCTGGCAGTAGGGTTTTAAATCTTTTTAATAAATATTACCATGACATTTGGAGGTGTCTATGGTATTTTTTCATGGCCATTTAGTTTAAAAGAAATCAAATTGAAAGCAGTTAGCATTGTCAATCTTCCCCATTATTTTATTTTTTTTGTAACAATTTCATTTCTACTAATAGAAAACAGCATTACCGTTTTCCCTCCCAAGGCCAGTGTAATAATAATGAGAGGGTGCTAGGCTGTTGGGAGAAGAATGATATTGGACAAAAAACGAATCAACATTTTGTCCCAACTATGACTTAAGATAAAGCTTTCCAAAACAAACAATGATCTGAAGTTGGAGTGGAAGTAGTGATAGCATCTAACCTGAATCCATCATAAAAATTCAGGATGTGGAAATAATAAATACCAAACACTTCAAATACCTCAGTGTCTAGATCAATTATAACAAATTTAGTATAGAAGATAAGGAAATTGAACACAGAGTAATCTGTGCTAGGTGTAGTATTTTCCATCACAGCAAGATGCTTCTATGTGTCATATTCCTTCAGGACACGGGCAATCATGGATCATCACAATTTCCTGTCCTTTGTAGCTCTTAGTAAATTTTGTCTTTTTGCTATCTATCCTAAACTCTGTTCTGCCATCCATTTATCTCATTAGGTAATCTGTCCATGTTGCCTTCAATATATCCTGTGAGTCAAATTTTCTATGCCCTCTTTCCTCATTATGTACCTTAGCAATTTCAACTCTTTCTGGTTCTAAGTATGTCTCTATTTTGTTACAATTTTCTCTAAAATTTTGTCATTGCTTGCATGTTCAGTCTATGATATTCTTAACATCCTTCTGTAGAACCACATTTTCTGTTGCTCAAAGTTTATCCTTCATCTGTGAGGTGATTGTCCAGCATTCACTGATATAGAAGAGGACTGATATTACATTACGGTTCAGTACAATTTGTTTCCAATGAAACTTTCCTGTTTCTTAATACTTTGCTTACCTTTTGGAAAGTATCTTTTGCTATCCCAATTCACCTTCAGATTTCGATGTGGCACTTACCATCCTCTGTTAAAACATTTCCCAGATATTTAAATTTTTGTACTTGCTTGATTTTGGTATCTTCAATTTGAAATTTGCATATTGGACTGTCCCTTTTGCTGACAACCAGACTTTCTGTCTTCTTGAAGTTGATGATTAGACCTTTTCTTCACTATTTTCTGGAGGAGTTTTTGTAGTTTCCTTTCTGTGTCTGCTATCAACACTGTCTCATCTACAAATCTTATGAACTCAATTCATAATGTTAAACAGCCTCTTGTCAGATCAAAACTTTCGTATGTGGAAATCACACATGGTGCCCTGATCAGAAACATCTAAACTGTCTCTACTGTATTCAACCAAATTCTCAGATTAAAAATGACTTCAAATGAATGAACCCAGTAGGTTTTAGAGAGGACTATCTTCCATCAAACATCATGGACTAGTGCTACAGAAGCATAAACAAAGAACTGTACCAAATAACAGAAACCATGTCACTTGAGCACAACTAAAATGAATATCACATGTAATTCAAAGAGAAAATAATGACATAAAAAGTATCCATTAGAGATACAAGCCTGACTTAAATTTTGGAAGAAGCATTAAAAACAACTCTTTTTACTGTAATTTCAGTACCTTTTGTAGAGATGTATCTTATTTTGAAAAATTTTGTGAAATTATGTAATTTTTAACTTGTCAAAAAAAAAGACAGTAATACTATAAAGCTTAGAAATTAGTTTTGCAATAGGAAAACAAATACTTTATTATAGTGTTTTAAAATTATTCAGTTTTAAACTGATGGGAAAGACTTTCTGGACATTATGGTTCTTCTGCACTTCGTCTCCTAATGATGATTTGCAAACTGAAGTTTCTTATAAGCCTCTGATATGGCTAATCACTTGAAACTGGCATTACATTATCTGAAGGAAAATGTTGATTCCACTTGTGTTATATCATCTGACAAAGATCATCGAAAATAATAATTTCTGCTCTTTGTTGGAGCTAAAAACTTATCACAGCACTGAATGGAGATGCAATTTCAATGATTTTCCCAATTTAAAAGTTGGAGTCATAATATCAGATATATAAACTGATCTTTCAGTGGTTCCAAACCACTGTTTGGCACGAGTTGTACATATTTAATAAATTTCACAGGGCCACCATGATTCATAACTGAGTTAATGATACTCTGTTTCTCAGCAGCAGCTTGACACACTTTTTCCCTTCTTTTGCTTCTCATTTGTAGCAATCCTTTCCTGCATATGAAAAGAGAATGTATCTAGTTAAATTTTTTGAAGAAAAATGTAAAATTTTTAATTTAATCTCTGAAAAGGGCCATTTACAAAAAAAAGGAAACTAGATATATTTTTTATACTATCACCAAAATGTGTGCATACTTTCAATAATAATAAAAAAAATATGATACTCCCATGTCCTCAAAAATATACAAAATGTAGGGAATTATTAGATTCAAATGAAATTTTCAGTTCTTATTTATGAATCTTATCTTGAATAGGTCATTATGTTAGAAAACTTTGTGGATTTTTTGTTACAGTCAGTTTCACTCCAACTTTCAATATATCATTAATATATTTATATTTTGAGGGTATCTAAGAAATATTTTACATTTGTATATAAAAAATATCCTGGAAGATGATTTTTCAGTAAAAAATTTAAATTCAACTATAAACCTACTGAAAATTTATTGTTAACTTTACCAAAAATAACTCAATAAAATTCAAAATATTTTGTTTAAGAGTTGCATTAAGCTTGCATAATTTTAAATATTTTCTTTCATAGCTGAATGTAAGAAAATTTACATTGAATATCTGTTTTTAAAAAATGTACTTGTAATTTTCCATTGCAATTCTGAATTTCCTCCAAATACCTGTCTACAATAAGGTTTTGTTTTTTAAATAAAGATATGTATAGAGTAAAAAAAAAGTGAAGTTTAAAACTGTTTTAGAATGTTAACATTGGTGGGGAATAACATTAGTAAGCTACTGTGGCTATAACATCCTATGGATTACTGTGTGTAAATAAATGTAATTTTCACTATGTTTTAAACAAAATATAAATATGAAGAAGTAGATTCCAGTACTAAACTCTAAACTGTAGGATAACCTATTTTAAAATGTATGAAAATATCCTCTATTGAGTCTAAAAATTATTTGGAATGTGGTGAATCCCTTTTTTAATGACTTAATCATTCTGCGAAATCAATTTGAATAAAAAAAAAAATTTAATCATATTTTCTTTGCAAATATTATTTGACTAACAATGAAAACAGTGACTCTAAATAGCTGACTGAGTCCAAAAATATAATAAATTCCAACATCTGATGCAAAAAGTAAATTTCAGTATTCAACCATGAAAATATTTTATGCACCAATCAACAGAATTGTGAATAAGACTTTCTTTTTTTATAAAACTTTAGCTGGGAGGATATAGTCAAGAATAAATTTACCAATTTTTTATTAGTTTATTTCAACTTCTCATACATAAGTTCACAAAGAAGCACATATAAAGCCTCATAAATTAGGATTTTTGCATATCATTTTTTAATTTTATCTTTATACTGGGCAGATATATAATTATACCTTTCTGAAATTTTGATAAACAATTCAATCGACAACACTCCAGAATTCTAGCAGTTCATAACACTAACCTAACAAGCTTGGGCAGGAGAAAAGGTGTGTTCTAACAAAATTATTAATTATATTTGAAATTAAATTTAATGACACTCTTATCTTCATTTAGTATTTAATACTAGACATGGGGATTATTAGAAAATTTGCTGAATTAACATTGTCACTAGGTAAATATTCATTATTATTAACCTCAGACAACTCTAAGTGGGGAAATCATGTTGTTTACTGACTGATATGTCCTCTTGTGGACACAGGAAAGCCTAGTTTTACAGCAAACTTTCTATTAGAGTTAGATGGCATGTCAGGAACAAGCTCTGATGAATAATTTTTGCTTCGGAGTTATTAATGAGTACTACTTAATATAACTGGAGAATGTGTAAAACCTTTAAGAATATTATTTGACACCTTAAATGCATCAAACTCTCCTGTATGCCTATGAGACCAGGGTACTCCACCAAAGAGACATCTGCAAACTTGAAAGATTCCATCAAATGAAACTTTGTCAAATCCTGTGGAACACATGGCAAGACCAGATCATGAACAATGAAGTTCTCCTCTGTACAAAGATGGAAAGCCTAAAAACCATCATGACTCACCGACTTCGATGGGCTGAACACCTTGCCTGAATGCCAGACATATGCCTACCCAAACAAATCCTCTTCTCAGAGCTTGCATCTGGCAATTGCAGAAGAGCAGTTCACAAGAAAACAACATCCTTAGAAACAACATCCCCTGAACCCTCCTATTCTACAATGTGGTGGCTGCGGACATCTCTTCAGATCCAACATAGGATTCATTTCACACAGAAGGAAATGCCAATGAGCACCCCAATACTTGGCAATGAGTTCCCCCAATGACAACCTAATATATCTGGAGAATGTTTCTCTTTAGGTGAAGGTTTTCCTTGGGTTCTTATTTGGGTTTCCACTATATCCTTTCTTAAGTTCCAAACAAAGTTAACATATATGAGGGAAAAAGAGGGGTATTTAGAACTGGTGTTAAAACTATTTTCTGTGCATTTCTGATAAGTTTTGGGCTGGTCAAGGTATAAGAAATTATATTTCCAAAGGGAATGACCCCAATTTGGACTCTTTATTCAGAACCATGCATCCATTTAATCAAAGACATGGATTTCATAAATTAAATCCACTCAATAAACCATACACAAAAATTGAATTGCTATTTTATATAAAGTGTCCAGTTAGTTTCAAGTTTAAGTTCTTTATCACTAGATGAAAATTGTCTACACTAAAATTGATATCAAAATCATTATCAATCAGAATAGGCAGAGAATGAGTAAGCCAAGAAAATCTTATATAAAAAAGTAGCACCTTTTAATTTTTTGTGCTTAGAATCAAGAAAGGTTCTCACTTCATCATAAGTGGAAGAAGCAAAATAATTTTTTCCTTTCACTTTCTGAAGTACAAACTGATCAAAATAAGACCTCTGGCTTCTTGTATCTACTAAATGATTAAGTTTATAATTTTTGTTACCATTATTAACTGATATGCATACTCTTGGTAAAATGAAATTTATTTGTTCGATATCCAAGTTAAAACAGACATTATTGGATAGGGAATTTTTCTGATTAAACTTAAGATTTTCAAATTTGCATGCAAAAGGCAATTTGTTGTCCTACCAACTACATTCCTTCTTCTGATTACTACTATATAGAAAGCATAGTTTGAATTTTCTAGATTTGAGAGAAGGAAACTTAGACGATTTATGTTGAAATGGTTTCCTTCACTACAAAATTACCAACGCCTTGTGGCAAGATTAAAACTGGTATTGATATTGAAATTATCTAAGAGACGTTTTAATTTAATTCAGGCTATGTTCATTAGGGGTCCAAGCAACACTTTTCAGCAACAGAGAGCCAAGCAAAAGTTTAACTGAACTGTTTGAATTATAAATGAAAGGCTTTTTTTTTTTTGTCATAAAGTCTTGACTATTGCTCTATAATTGTGAGGAAAAATTTGTTCTGATGCAATGAATTAGTTTCTTTTTAAACAATGTGCATAATTCAGAAAATATAACAAAAAGTAACTTTTTATTCACTGGTGAATTTCTTTTTTAGAAAATCCAGTTATAGGGAACTCTTTCATTTGAATGAAACTGTTCTTATTTTTCTCAAACACTGTTCAACTGGTCGGAGGAAGAAAGGAACTTTATGAAGTTATTAAATATTTTTTTTTAAATGGACAGATCTTCACATTTTCCTACTTATTAAAGAAACCTGAAAAAAATTATTTTTATCTCATTTCAGAAAAAAAACTGAATAATTTCTTGCTGACTCTATTTGACTTCTGATGTACTTAAAGATAAAAGTTATTATTCCTATATTTCATAAAAAAAGTTACATTTGTTTAGTTGGTTAAATGCTAGTGTAAATTTCTCAGTTTTATCAATAATGGAGTGACCTTTTATTTCTTCTAAATAAAGCAAAAGTACAAATTCCTGTATTTAAATTATATGCTATTATACATTTTAAACAGTACTATCTGACCATGAAGGAGTGATACTAGAGCTGTGAAATTTTGCTACATTAATTTCAACTCTTATTAATAATTGCATTGAAAATGACCCAAGGTATGGACATCCTGAAACTGCCACCACAGAGGAAAACATTGTGTTCACCACATGGGATGACAGGTGAATGACTAAATTAAATCGTCAATGCTATTAGCATTTCCTGTGAGAGAGTTGAGAATATTCTGCACAAAAAACTTGGCATGACAAAGGTTTCTGCTTGGTGGGTTCCATGATCCAAAGTGCAGAAGCTGATCACATCACACGGAAATCTGACATTGTTTGAGCCAAATTCAGCTGATTTCCTTGAACATTTCAGAGCTAAAGATGAGTGTTGGGTTCATCACTTTGAGCCAGCAACTAAGAGACGATCCATGCAGTGGAAACACCCCTCTTCACATGCACCATACAGTCATTTCATCTGCAAGGAAGGTGATAGCCTCAATTTTTTGGGATGTAAAAGGCTTTGTGTTTATTGTCTATCTTCAAAAGGGCCACGCCTTCAATAGGGAGTACTATGCCAACTTGCTGAGGCAGTTAGAAAAAGCAGTCAAGACCAAATGCCCTGGAAAACTGATGAAAGGGGTCTTGTTTCTCCAGGACATAAGTCCTTGGTTTCAATGGTTGCTGTGCATGACTGGCTTTGAACAGGTTGTTTACCCTCTCTATTCTCTTGATTTGGCCCCATCTGACTATCATCAACATGAAAAAACACTTGACTAGGAACCAGTATCACAGTGATGATAATGTAATATCTGCTATTGATGACTTTTTTGACAAATGGGATGAACAGTCAGTTTACCTGGAAATAAACAATGCTGTTATTAATAGAACAAATTGAAATTAGTGTATGCAAGATTTCACAGCTCTTGCATCACTCCTTCATAGTCAATCTATAAAATTTACAGCCCTTCTATAAAATTTTTATTTATGACTAGACATAAATTACATATGTTGCAGTTCTTTGAAATACATAATGAGTTATTTTATAATAGCAAATAATGCATGCATTTCATTTTTTTTTCAATAACACCTCCTCTTTATTCACAGATATCAATATTATGGGAGAACAAAAGTTTTCAAATTTGAAAAGACGTGCAGGAGAATGCTGAAGAGAAAATGTATTCTTGCAAAATGTGTTGATGTTGAAAGAATTCATAATCCGTCATACACCAGCATACAAAGGACAAAATCCTTATTCTCGTGAAATCTGTACAAGAGCATTTTTACACCGTTGCAAACTGAAAAGACACATGCAGACTCACACAGGAGAGAAACCATATTCTTGTGAAGTGTGTGGATCAGCATTTTCAATTAGTTCTCATTTAAAAAAACATAAGCGAATACACACAGGAAAGAAACCAACATGTGAAGTGTGTGGAACAGCATTTTTATGGAATTCAGATTTAAAAGTACATATGCGAATACACACAGGTGAAAAACCATATATTTGTGAAGTGTGTGGTTCAGCATTTTCAAAGAGTTCCAACTTAAAAGATCATCTACGAATACACACTGGAGAGAAACCATTTTCTTGTGAAGTTTGTGAATCAGCATTTTCATGGAATTCCGATTTAAAAGTACATATGCGAATACATACTGGAGAAAAACCATATACATGTGATGTGTGTGGCTCAGGATTTTCAAAGAGTTCCAATTTAAAAAATCACATGCGAGTACACACAGGAGAGAAGCCATTTACTTGTGAAATGTGTGGATCAGCATTTTCAAAGAGTACTAGTTTAAAAGATCATATGCAAATACACACAGGAGGGAAACCTTTTACTTGTGAAGTATGTGGTTCAGCTTTTTCAAATAGTTCAAGTTTGAAAAGACACATGCGAATACACACAGGAGAGAAGCCATTTTCTTGTCAAGTGTGTGGCTCAGCATTTTCAGAGAGTTCCAATTTAAAAAAGCACATACAAATACACACTGGGGAGACACCATTTTCTTGTAATGTGTGTGGATCAGCATTTTCAGAGAGTTCTAAATTAAAAGTACATATGCGAAGACACACAGGAGAGAAACCATATTCTTGTGAAGTATGTGGGTCTGCATTTCCAGTGAATTCCCATTTAAAAAAACATAAGCGAATACACACAGGAGAGAAACCATACTGTTGTGAAGTGTGTGGCTCTGCATTTTCAGTGAATTCAAGCCTGAGAAGACACATGCGAATACACACAAGGTAGAAACCATTGTTCTGTAAAATGTATGGATAAACTTTTTCACAGAATTCAAATTCAGTTTGTGAATCAGCATTTTCCAATGAATTCCAGATAGCAAAAAATATGAAAGGGTTTTGAAATTAAACATACTCAATGTAATTATAGGCCACTGAAAATTTTATGGTCCCAATTTTAACCTGGTATTTAATTTCATACTAAACTGGTGTTGAAACAATATGGGATATGATAAATCTTAATATAAATAAACATAAATAAAATTAGTAAGAAACAATGCAGTAAAAAAAATCAAATTTTCATATGAGTAACATAAAAAATTATCACCCATTCATTTGATTAATGTAAATCATGGTGTCTTGCTAATGTAAATTGAGTTGAAATAAACCCATTTTGATGTTTGATCAATGAAATATGTGAAAATAAGTTTTTTTCCCAAATTGTTCTATAGATTTACCCAAATTGTTCTATAGATTTACCATTTTGCAGTATGTAAACTTGGTGTTGCAATTATTTTGATGGATTTTCATTCATTCAATTTTGTTGGCTGCTTTTTGGTCAGAAATTCAAAATGAAGAATAAAAACCATAAATGAAAAGTAAATAATATATGTATTATGAATAAGTATTTGCTTGGGAATGTTAGATACATTTTTTGTTTTGTTAGTTTAGATAATTATGTACTTTATTTTCTAAACTATGAAAAGTGGTAGTAATTCACCATGATAGCCAAATGTCAAAGTCATCTGAAATTGAATATAAAGACTCCAAAAAACATCACTGATGTCTTTTGGGACAATGGTGTAGTGGATAGAAGAGTTAGGTGTGTTATAATCAACTAATGTTCAATTCCTGGATCAGGTAGGGAAACACTCATTCAACAGGAACAAACAAGGGACCAAATAACAATAATTAACAGCTATCTCATGTAACCCAAACAATTGACATCTTCTGATGGCCACAGAGTAATTGTCCAAAACATTGTGTCATCCTAAATCAGGGCATAATAACTCAAGAACAAAAAAGGGCCATTACATACTGAGGGGAGAGGTGCAGCATGCTAAAAGCAGGCCCATTACCAATGGAAAGGCCATCAGCCATGGACCTTGTCGATGGGTTCCCAATCATGGCTTTCATGGTCTCCCTTAGAGACCGGTTCCCAACTAAGGTTCCACAGACCCACAAACATAAATCAGTTTTTTTTTTTTTTGAGTGATAGGAATTGTGAATGTGAAAGATTGAAGGGCGGAGGCAAGATTTTGCATGTATTTCAGATGTTTGTGTTTATTAAGTACATTTTTTAAGCCAATTTCACATGTAATTTAAAAAAAAAAATCATCAGTTGTCAAAATGTGAGACAAAAAAGTTAACACTGGACACATCCTTCAGTATCAAAATCTAGTTTTTTCTTCTGTGGAGAGGAACTAGAACAGTCTTCACTTACCTTAAAGTTGATTGACTGTTGACACTTGGTGGGTAGGTCAAGCTCAATACTGATGCTGTAAAAGTATGAATGAGGCAAGGGGAAAATTATTAAATTTTTTTGAAAATATTGATCACAAAAATGGTTCCTGTATGCCACAGAATGATAGCCCATGGACCATGTGATTGAGTGCCTTACTCTAAATGTTATCTTTAGTAGATACACATGTTTGAGTAGATACCTTAATTTTTTTATAACAGTGTGGATTACAAATTTGATAGACTTTAAAAAAAAATAGCTTTCAACACTTTATCCCTCTGATGGAGAACACATTTACTTTATTCTCTTGAAGGTGCAGACCAGTAGATGTAATTCACACTGTTTAAAGAAATGGTATCTACTCACACATGTGTATTTACTAAAAATAATGTTTAGAGTAATAAGAAATAATGTCAGATTAGAAATAAAATCCATTAATTCTTTAGAAATAACATCTATGACAACCAAGATGAGAAAAAGTTTGAAATAATTTTTTTTTTTTTTTTTTGCTGTTATTAATTCAAATCTGCCATATTAGCAGACATGGATGGCCAAGTAACATTGATCTTATTTGTCATTTTTTACTAATTGAATAAATTATTTGCAGACTGGCTACCTTACTGTTAAGCTGCCGATTGCTAATGCTGTGGAAACATGGGATAATTTTTGGTAAAGTTCTTGAAAGTTTCATTACTATTGTAACACCATGTTCAGTAGGAAGGAACTATTAAACCATTCATGTCTTGATTGCAGTCACCATATTAGATTGAAACACTGGTTCCCATACGATCACTGAAGTTAAGCAATGTTGAGTCTAGTCAGTACTTACATGGGTGACTGCTTTGGAATACCAGGTACTGTGAGTTTGAATGTGCGGATGGCGTAATGGATAATGGCTAGGAATTACTAATCAAAGAGCAGAGTTCCAATTCCTATTGGGTTTGTTATATTCATTTACACACAAATACCCTTGGAAAAGGTATGAATCCACTTCTCCCCCATCTGTGGGTTAATTAGTAAGACTTGTATTACTAAGTCATTATTATCTCCACTCCAAGAAATATCTTACAATCTAAAAATATTTTCTGGCTTTAAAGAACCTGCAATGTGTTGATAAGCCATAGAAATTGAATCAACCCATCAAAATCAAATGTAATAGTATAGTGGAAATGATCTTGCTTACCAAAATCAAATGTAACACTATAGATGAAAGATAGGTTCATGTTCTGATCACTGGTCTAGCAGCATCCTGGACAAGAGACTCCTCCACCCCATTATGGTTTAAAAAATTTGATGAAGTCCCAAGTTCAAGGTTGAAATGTTGCAAAGTTGACATATTCCTGAGATTAACCAATGTTCTGGAAGAAAACCAGAACATGTCAATACGATGTTACATGGATCTGAACCATGAATTGCTGTTTTGCAACTGATGATGATAGAACAACAGTAGTCTGTGTTGGCAAGATTGCCTTTATTTTTACCTACTGCTACTACAATTTTGATGTGCAGGTGGTGTTATGATTAGCAGCTTGGAATAAGAAGTCAACAAGCTGAGTTAAAATTCCAGTCAAGTTTGTTAGACTTTTGAACAAATAACCTTGCTGAAGGTATAAATCTATCCCTTTTTCCCTAGCTACAGGTTAAATAGTAGCCTAGGCTCCCTAGACATGGTTAGCAGCCAATTTAGGAGATGGTCAACTGTAAATTAAAACCGTATATAGCCTTGGTGAGGCATATCCTAGACAGTCATCACAATGACAGTATGATCCTGACTGCAGTTAATGTTATGGGCATATAGATAATGTTTGGTTCTCTCTGGTGTTTCATGTGTCTTGCATTTGATCTGGATCCTTCTGATATACTCCCTCTGCCCTGCTACTAGTCATTAATGAGTCATTTATATTAAAACTTAAACCTCAAGTCACAAGTAATGTATTAGCATGGTTTAACTGTCAATTTATATTCTATAAGTCTTCTTCATTTTATAGCTACATGGTCCTTTTTCTTTCTGATAACTAACTTTCCAAAAACTATTCTTCCTATAAAATTGCCAGCTGATTCTGTTTTTCCTTGTGAAAAGCTCTTTTCTCTGAAATTATTCTGCCTAAGAAACTACTTAAATCTGATGAGTAGATCTTGATAAAAACAAGTCGGTCTCAAGGAACCTTAGATGATTCCTGATTTCAGATGTGGTGGTAGTTTATTACTTGTCATCATTTTTACCTGACTTGGTGAGTGAGTTCAAGACCATACAGTTATATTAAGATGCTCAGGCAAATCAGATTAGCTAGGTATAGGATAGTCAGCAATGGCTAGCTTTTTCCCTTCCCTTTTTTGGCCTTGTGCCACATGAAATGTAACATTTCAAAATGAATAGTTATAATAAGATATTCAGGTGCACTTCCTTAAGAATACTTCAACACATCCAATTTTTTTGCAACTAAAAATTTTTCTTATGTTTAATTGCAGCAATTTCTCCTGTTCTCTATGATTCTATAAAATTTGGTCTTTCTACATTTTATTCTGTTTGTCATCCACTGTCAAGCCTCCATCGGGTTTATTTGTTCTGCAAAAGTACCATCCATTATGTTACATTCCTCCCTTAGGTTTCTTGTATTTTATTTCTCTTTAGTAAAACATGTAATACTACACAACTTTCTTTTCTTTTATAATTCAACATGTAAAAATCAATGTTTTCATATACTTGTAAAATCAAAATACTATCATGCAATGAGTGTAAAGTATCTTTTTTTATTTTGTTTTACATATTTACAACATAATCATCCCTTTAAGCCTATTTCAGTTTATATATATTGTATTTACATTTATTTTCAACTTTTCACTTCATGTGTTCAAAAAACTCTTTCATTTGACCTTTTCTGTTTTAATAGATGCAAAATGTTTTTTGTTTCTATTCATGCGATTTTGCATGTTTTCCCATTTTTGAAATGGGCAAATGTTGGTTCTGATCCAATTGGGAATGACTGCAAAACACTTGCCCCTCTCCAATTTATAGGAGGAAGCACACAAGTGCATGCTGGGATTTCTTCCTAGCCAATAAAATAGGCTAGTTCTCAGTTTTATATCACTCAGGCACAGTCTGTTTTGTCTTGAAGTTAGAGTGCTACATTTGTTTATGCAAATTTGCTCTTGTGTGTCAACTCCAATTCTTAGTTTGTGAACTTTTTGCCATATTACTGTTGCTTTGCCTTGTTTGCTTGCTTTATATATTCTTTTCTTGTTATTGTTAATTGCAAACGTTGTCATTTCTGTTTGTTGGGTATTTATGCCATTTATTTACATTTAACCATGGCCACTTACTCTACAGCAAACCCAACTTTATAAGATGACAGACAATATTCTGATACAAAGATTTTTTTCTGAAGTTAAGTCCCAATTTTGAAATGAAATCATATATTTTCATTCTGAATTTTTATCTTGAAAGTCTTTCCCCATTTAAAAAAACAAAACAAAAAACACATGCCCTTTTAGCAGGACTCCGATGCTATACTTTAGGAACCTCCATCAGGTACATTTCAGTAAAATCCCTCAGTTTCTACCTTTTACAGCTTTCAGTATTAATCTGTTCTTCATTCAGAAAAGCTATCAGTGGTGCAACAACTTGTTCTACTGTTGGTCATTCATCTGTGTCAGGTGTTTCAGTCTGCGATTAATGAGACTAGATTGAACACCAGTAACCGTGTTGGTTAATTCACCTTTATTTTTTACTTACTATTACAATCTGGGTCAGTCTATTCATTCATGTGTCTTTCCTTTGTCTGTGGTCTCCTTTTGGTTTACCCCCTTTGCCTCTTGTGAGGTATCCCTATATAAAATTCAACATTTAACCCCAAAAGCATTGATACTGCATTCATTTGGTCATTTTGGCAATTTATGTGTCGGTTTTTAATTTAGTATTTTTGCTTTCTATGGAAGCCATTCATTTTCTTGTGTAATGATAGCATTTCCAGTCGATATCTGATTTCATTTGAGATTGATAAATTTGCAACTTAGTCCGTTCAACTCGTAATTTCTCATGTATTTCTGGTCCAATCTTAAAAATATTCATATGGCTAGAAAGAAAATAAAATAAAATAATCTTTCTAAATATGTAATTTGTAAATGCTTTTATTAATTGAATTATTTTTTTACAGCGAGTTAAAATGCTATTTCGTTTTGAACAGCCAAAAATGTGAAATATGATTTTTTTTTTTTTGAAAATGAATTTTACACATTACTTTGTTTCACAAAATCAAAGTGACCAATCTTTATCAATATTCTTGAAATTGTACACTCACTTAGAAGACACCTTAAACTACAACCAGGAAGATGTTTATTTCTTCTCTGACCTGTGGAAGTGAATTCCTTCAAAAATTATAAAGTAAGCAAAGAAAAAAAGACCAACTGATAGTAATAAATGTATGGTAAAAGAACTTTCAAATTATTGAAACTAGTGTCTGACACTGACAGATACTTGTTTTCAAGTGATTAATTATTTTATTTACAGGCAAAAAATCCTGTTTATATTCAGAAATGCTGATAATAACTTGCTTTTAAAAAGCCAAAAAATGAAACCCCTCATGTTTAAAATAATAAAAAATACGGCAATTCTTTTCTGGTCACCAGTCAACGTTTGTTTTTTTATTTAGCGAATACACCTAAAATTAAATATTAAAAATAATTAAAAGCTTTTAATTTCATTTTTAGAATGTGTATATTTCCAAATCTGCGAGTATCACCTGTTCTTTTTTAGATACACATTCTAAAAATGAAATTAAAAACTATTTTAATCATTTTAATATATAATCTTAAGTGTATTTGCTAGATAAAACCATAAAGATATTTGTAAAAATAAAATGAATTAATTTTCCTTGTTTAGAAGAATTTTATAGGCAAAAAACCCACTGAACACAAGTGGCTGAAAAAGGATAATTTTTACTTTGGTTTAAAAAAAATTACTTGCATTTTTGAAAATATACACATTTAAAACTGAGATTAAAACTTACTTTATTTTTTAATATCTAATTTTAGGTGTATTCACTAGATAGAAACAATTTTATTTGTAGAAAACAATTTTAATTACACTAGGGACTTGCATATCTGGAAATATACACATTTTAAAAGTGAAATTAAGAACTATTTTAATTATTCTTAATATCTAATTTAGGTGCTTTCCCTAGATAAACAAATTTATTTATAAAAAAAATCTTCATTCATATTTCTTGTTTACAACAACTTTATCTCATGATTGGCGTGCTGGCTTACACTAGAAATCGATTACCTTTTAGAAAAAATCTGACTTCATAAAATTTAACATTGAGACAAAACTGGCAACTATTTTTTTTTAATTTTTACTCACTATTTTGTTGTTAACTTAATTTTAACACAAAAATTTTTTTTTTTTAAAATTTCCAGACATCATGTATTTTCCCTTTTTTTCTTCATTTCTTTCGTAAACAATTAGACTTCACATTTATTTCCTAAAACTAGTCAATTAAATGTTTTTAACATGTTTTTGTTCAATCTTTTTCTCTTACAATGATATAAATGTTGATAAAATTTAATTTTATTAACTAACATCTGAATGTCTTTTTCAATAGTGTTTCTTTGGATGTGGTTACTTATTAGTGATAGCACTAAACTGAATGATTTCAGTTTCATAATAAATTTTGATGCGGTTTCACAGTGTGAAGATGAAACCGAAAAAATTTGTTTTTTCAGTTAAACCACCCATCTCTAATTCATTATTTAACTTGGTGTCTCTTATTTGCTATGGTAGTTGTCAAATATTGAGAATAATTTGAAATAAGTTTCTTGCAGAAATTAACTCCAATTTTATTCCACTCTTGATGACAACTTAACTTTGCTTGAGTTTTGAACTTTAATCTGATGAACTCTTTCCATAGATTTTCTATGGGATTCAGGTGACTAGCTTTTTTTTGCCTTTAATTACTCATTTTCACTGCAGTATGTTTCAGATCATTATCATGTTGAAACATCCAACCCTTAGGTAGTTTAATATCATTTACAAAATCAATCAACATAACCTGAATCTGTCATTTGTCATGAAAGTCTCCATTAGAATGATCTGTTCATCCTTTGTACCACCTTGAGTTTCTCCAATTACTTTTATGTACCTGTTGTTCTTAGAAACACCATTGCCCCTAAAAACAGTCCCAGTGAGGAATGACCATGCTATGACATATTACCTGATTACTTTCAACAGAACCATTTTTTGCTGTTTATCTAAGCGCTGCAATTTCATTTGCTTCATATTCAGTTATCTTCAGTGGAGGGACCTCCTCAAATTTCATCAGGCAATCAATTTCCCAACCACCTGATGCTCTGTACCGGGTTTGCACAAAGGTTCATAAATGTAGACGAAGCAAAAAGGCAGTACGTGCAGCTTCTGCAGAAAGAACTTAGATTCCAGCCTTATTTCAGATTACCAAATACACCTGAATGGTCAGCTGGAAGAAATCAGATATCAGCTTTGTATCAGTTTACTAAGTGTGGCTAGACATAGTGTCACGGGGTATTTAAGGGTCAAGATGCCGAAAATCTGCATGCTGTTAATTTAGTGAGTAGAATGTTCAATGTATGAACTTTTGATATAAAGTTGTGGTGTTACGCAGTTGTCGCTTACTTAGTTTTGGCAAGATGACGCCACAAGGAACAGTCAGATCAGTGACATTGAGTATACCACTCAGTCTTTGCCTGCCTTGCGATCTGAAACAAACACAATGTGAAGCAGGGTGGGAATTGAAGATTGAACAACCAACTCCAAGTGTGGCTGTTAGGATCGACCATGGACTTGCTCGGTGACTGAGGATGGGATTGCAACATCATAGTTAATTCTCAAGAATAAGTACAATTTATTTATTAGATTGCTTATTTACAAGAATAATTTTTATATTTATAAGATTATAAAAATATGTGGACCAACTATAATGAAACATTTATTTACCATTTTATAACAAAATAAATTTCTAAAAATGTCTAAACAAGAAAACTTAAATAAACAACAACAAGTAAGTAAGTTTTGAACAAAAGGTTTTGTTTTTCAAACTTATTTCTTTATAAAAGGTAAGTAATAAACATTGCATAGTATTTTGTTCATATATTTTTATAATTTTGTAAATAAACATTGCCAAGGGAGTCAAGTGTATACAGTAATAATGGTATCAAAGGAATAACTGTCCTTTTGAAACACTTTTTTTCTTTTTTTTTGCAGGTATGAAGGTTAAACATTGCTGAAAAGTTTCTACTGACAGTGTCTATAATCAGAATGTTTTTAAAACTGTAGACTTAAAAAAATACATTTAGTATCAGCCTGACAAATAGATTGCATATTTGTACAATAATATATGGAACATTGGATTAATACTCAGGTGTTCTGAAGAAAAGATGTCGAAGTAAAATTGATGAGTAGAAATACTTTTTACTGTGGACAAAAAATTAAAACTCTAGTCAATATTGGGTTCTATATTCAAATATATGTGAGATTGATTCACCTTTGATACAGTATATATTACTCATTTCAAACAAAGATTTAACAAAATCCAGTAAATAAATGTTTTTAAAATGTAGAGTCTAGTCATTGCTGACTCTAAATCAGATTTTAAAATATTTCTTAAAAAAAATTTTTTTTTGCAATTTTAATTTTTTTTGTTTTTAAATGGGTTGCAGAAAGAAGACCATGTATTTACTCAAAGAAAATCCAAGAGATACTGCATGTTCTTATTTTTGAATAATTTATTTTTCTCACTCAGACAAAAACAAAAATATTCTTTGAGTCTTATTTAAACAAGTTGTATACTTTCTTTTCAAGTGAATTTCTTTGCCTGATAAGAAAATCTCATTTATCAGTATAACAAGTTGTCATTTATACAAGTACCTCCAATAATTCACTTAGAAAAAAAAAAGCATGGTGAAAAGGGCCCAAACAAAGTTTTATTCTTAAAATATTTTATTAAGAGGGCAGACCAAAGTATTTTTTATGATTTTATTAATGTTTTTAATTCTTTCTAGCACGTTCAAAATTTTGGTCAAAAATCTTGTTTTTCATGCATCAGTAGCGGGTACCAAAGATTAATATTAAGGAATTTAGCGTTTTTCTGGTAAAAAAAAACACTGATTTGGAAATTCTTGCAAAAATCAAATAATTGTCAGGTTTTAATTAAACTTTCAGAACTTATTCACACATAATGATAACTATATTTACAGCCAAAAATATTTAAAAATCAATTAGATTACAGCAAATATTTTTTTAAGATTACTGAGTACTTAAAAATTATATATAAAAGATGCTCACATTAATTCAATTACTTTTTTAATGCCCAAAGCCCTCATAGAACAACATTAGATAAACATGAAGTTGTCAAACCTACAAACACTTTGAATAAACAAGCTACTGTCTGTTTAAAAAAAATGTTTATTGTATGTATTGTGATGTAACCAATAAGAAATTTTTTGTTTTCACTTGTTTAATCTTGTAAATAAACATTGTCGAGGGAGTTGTGGTAGTATAAAGAAATAAACAGCAAAACCATATTTTTGACAAAACGTTTTTATTTTGCAGGTACGAAGGTTAAACATTACTGAAAAATTTAAAGAAAAAACAAAACATGATACATATGAGCTTCTAAACATAAAATTTTATTTGGTCCAGCTTTTATGACTAGATTAAAAGTAAGATTTTCCAAGTGGCCATTTTCTGTCCAAAAGGAGATAGAAGGGAAGTAAAGCAAATAAATGAAACCTTTCAAGATTAACTGCCACTTGGCCAGAGGTTAGAGAATTCCTGTTATAGGCTTACATATACAATTTGACAAGTTTCAAACCATCCTTTGGTGAGTGACAGGCCATCAGTGAAGAGGTAGAAAGCCACACTGGGAATAATTGCATTTTTCTTAAATCTTACAAAACATTCCTAAACAAAAATTATTTTGTAGTTTTTAAGTTTCCAATATAAGACTTAAAACTATCGAGTTTCCCAAAAAGTTTGCTTGCTTATTAAATAAAAAATTTATTTATTAAACTGAACTAACTTTTTGGCCAGCCTAATATTTTATAGATAGCTTTTGCAAAGTGAAAGTTTATTTTTATTAATAATTATCCCTTGAATTGATTTTCACATCTAATTTAATTGATTTCATATGTTTCATAAAGACAGAGAGTTTTCATATTAAAAATGCTTCCTTATATCTTTCTATAGTTCATAAGTGGTTCTGTGTTTTTATGAAACAATTTACAAACCTTTTCAGCAAAATTTAACCTTTGTGCTTGCAAAACCACATTTCAAAAGGACAGTTTTTCCCTCGACACCATTATAACAGCAGACTACCTTGATTCCCTCAGCACTATTTATTAGTTTAAAAAGCTATGATTAGAGTTTTAATAAACCCAAACATATACATTTTTTCTTGAGAATTTATAACAAAAAATTAAACTTTATTTACAACATTCTAAAATTGCAAACTAATACAATGCAATATTTATCATTTAAAAATTTATAAAGAAAAAATATGAAAACAATTTTTAATTCATAAATTTATAAACATTTACTAAATTATGTGAACCAACTATAATGGACTCTTTATTTACCATTTTATAAAGTTTGAATTGACTGGCAATTTGCCAATGTTTACCAATCATTCCAAAGAGCACAATTCTCTAGCTTTGCTGATTCATTTAAGATTTCTTTATCAGTCAACATTTGGCTGACAAATAATCTATTGACACATTTTCTAGGCATTTTTAGATAAATTAGCAATGATTTTAAAAGTAATTTCAAAATAAATGTGGGTTACCTATAAGGTTAAGTTTCAGGTGTTGGATTTCTATTAATTAGACATCATTGATCGTAGATTACAATTATAAAAAAAATTGGAAAATTAACGCAAAAAGTAATCTAAGAAAAATAATTCAAGAAGACAATGTATACTGTCCAGAAAAATAATGTTTATTTAAATTTTCTTTTATATCAAATATTTTAATAAAAATATGAATAAAAAATGTTTTCATAAATAATTTCTTTTCAAATTTATTTCCTTATAAAATGGTAAATAATAAATGTGCTTGGTTCACATATTTTTTATAATCTTATAAATAAATTTTGCCAAGGGAGATTTGGTAGTATAAGATAATAGTAAATCTATCCTTTTCAAACTGTTTTTTTGCAGCCATGAAGGTTAAATTTTGCCACCTTTTCATAGTGTTTTCATGAAACCACTAAGCTATAGGTTGTTACTTTCATGAGAAATACACGGAACCATTTACAACATTTTGAGGACATCTTTTGAAAATATTGGAGTATCAAGTATTAAAATTTCTGCAATTTTTAAGTGCAAACTGCACATTCAATTATGAGTATTTCTGGTTCCATAAATTATTTTTATGAGATTTTTCTTAATCTATTTTTCTCTAATGACTAAAATAATTTCACAAAACACTATGCTCCTGATAATTTCAGAATCAAATTTTATAGATTTGCATTCAATCTAATAAACATACTTTTATACAAAAGACTATAAATTCAGGTAACATCGTTTCAAGTACTACAAGGAATACTCAACCACACTTTCAAAAATTATTTTAAGTCACTTTAATCCAAACTGTATGTTTTCATGGATGCTTGAGTTATTTACAAAGCCAATATTAAAGTGCAGGAGGAAATAAAAATAATGCAAAATGAAATCAAAGAAAGAAGAGTTGAAAACAACTTTCAAAATCTTTTTTTTAGTTAAAGGATATTAATATTGAGAGATTAATCATCATTTTTTCTGAGTACAAATTTTTTCAAAAGAAATTCTGGGTTTCTTTTTTCATCTGATTAATTTTTATTAGCAACATTAGAGAAAATATAAAATTAAAATTATAAATTTCTGAGTAGGATTTTAGTGCAACTATCCTTTCTTGAGGAAAGATAAAAATATCTACAGAGAGTGAAAAGGTCAAAGGAGATAATAAAAACAAAAACAAAACAATGACAGCTGTAACTTTTTTTATAATCCATTTAAAATCTTAGAAAACTGATTTATTATTCATGTCTCAAGTCCTGTACAAGAAAGGTACAAAAAAAAAATCATACATGGCTGTGTAGTTAGAACATTTCTGCACTAAATATCAAACCTTCATTTAAATCTCACCATGGTCAGTTTGTGAAGGAGGTCCTTGATAATATTGGACTGAGATCATCTCACCAGGCTGATATGCCAGAAAGAAACCATAACCATATTACGCATTGAGCCAAACCCATCAGTGAAATTGGGTAGAGAAAACTATGCAAGCATAATGCCACAAGTTACAGTGACTGAGGTTTTTAATGCACTGGATGTGTTCAACTGTTGATCATGTCAAATTATGTGTTCTCTCCCAGAAACTGTAGTATTATAACAAAAATAAACTGTACAAATGCATGCAGACTCACAACTAATTCAATTTAATAATAATCAGTAGGGAATAATTAATAAGTACAAAATACACTAAAGTAATAATAAACAAAAAGTTAACAACCCTATACAATAGCTACAAAATAATCACATTTTGATCCATAGTTCTATTCAATAGCCATCAAAATAATTTTAAATAATCATTCCCACCTATTCAACAGCCATTAGAATAACACAATAACCAACCTTGCTACCTGAAACTAATTATTACAATTCAACATTGATCTTGTGTATACTGAGATAGTATATTTACATATACTCTATCCCAGATGTTGAGCATTTTCCTCCCATTAATATAGCATACCGTAAAACTATATTTTATATACGATTAATATAAATATAGTCACATAGCTTATCATTTAAGCATAAAACAGACTTGCCATTGGGTGTTGATCTCAATCTCCACTTTTATATTTACATATGCTCTATTCCTGATACTGAGCACTTTAACCCATAAATATAGCATACCTTAAAACTTATATATAGGAGGATGCGTGGGTTTGTAAACAGTGACTATTGCGGCTAATTATGCAAGACTCTTCGGTAAATCGAATCGAGTTCTCCCAGTTACTGTGTGTTTGTCTAAAAATAAATATGCTTAAATTCACCTTCTTCTCTGCCATGTGCCAACGGCTTCAGGGTAAAATTTCCGACTGATGCGAATTCAGCCGGTTTTCGATTCTAGCCAGAGGCAACTGGATGTCTAGCCACACTGATGAGCTGTGATACAGCGAAACAGTCTGTCTGTGGATGACAATATATATATATATATATATATATATATATATATATATATATATATAATGTGTGTGTGTGTGTGTGTAAAAATTTCAGATAGAGTATATCTGTAAAAGGTCTATGAATAAAGACAACACGTTAGCTAAGTTTTCCTTTTGTCTGTATTCATATATATGTGTGTATCCATGCTATGTACACAAGGGTGAATCATTTTCATTCCTTCATATTCCATTGCTAAGTTGGATTTCCATATGGACACCTTCTCAAAAAGCTAGAATACT
Source organism: Acanthosepion esculentum (assembly GCA_964036315.1). Classification (NCBI taxonomy): domain Eukaryota; kingdom Metazoa; phylum Mollusca; class Cephalopoda; order Sepiida; family Sepiidae; genus Acanthosepion; species Acanthosepion esculentum. The sequence continues at coordinate 99,715,779 of OZ038479.1, forward strand.
ATAACAAGGTGGCAACCTTGTCCAAAGGTTCATTGCTGCATGAAAGTTGCAAGTGGTGACTTCTGACTGTGAAAGGGTCAAGCTAACATATTAATAAAAATTCTAATTAAAGAATGGATCAATGGAAGGTTAAAATAAAGAAAGAAGAGTTCAAAAATATTAATTAGAACCTGTAAAATGAAGAATAGTGAAAATGTTAGAATGGTTTTCAACTGTGACAAGGAGTTTACATCTCTAGAAATTCACTTTTGGGTAACTCCAAGGTTCAAATATTTATCAGACTGGAATGTCTTAGCCAAAAGTTGGCTGAGGAAACTAAAAATATATTTGTCGCTACCGTTTTGCAGTAAATACATTAATTTTTCATTCCACTTTCTTTGTGGCAGAGAGGAATGGTCACCCTTGAAATATTCATAATTATAGTAATATAGAATTTTGTTTATGGATGAGAGAGATAATCTGTGCTTCATCAGAATTATTAATATAAAATGTCAAAACAATAATGTTTATATGAACTATGGAATACCAATTATATTTAAGTGTGTGTTTGTGTGAAAAAAGTCGAAGTCGAATCTGAATTGGAGCTGGGTGAATCTGTAATACTGGACTAGGAAAGGTATTACACTCTAAATAAAATAAATAATATATTAAACATCTATGAATTGGGATATGTTAATGTAACTCTGACTTTGAAAAATTAAAAGCAGAAACACTGGGTCAAATTTACTACCCTCCAAGGTAGATTATATTATTGGTTCTCACCCCTGTTTTTTTTTTTTATCCTAAGAGCTCGATGGAAAGAAAGAGAAGTATAAACTAATAACAGAAATTTCACATCTTGAGAACACTTTTACGGTTAAAGTTTGATTCATTCAGGCAGTAGTAGAACAAGAATATTGTCCATATCAGTAACAGAGAAAGGAAACTATTTTGTTCATCTATACTAGGGAGAAAACCTGAGAAAAAGGGTTCAGTCATTCTTAGAAGTCCTTGAAAAAATTAAGATCTGAACCACCTGGAATAGCCAAGAGCTGCAATCAAAATTAGTTGTAGAAGAGAATGGGAACCAGCTATCAGCAGTAGCAGATAGCCTTTTGGAATTGAAAAGTCATGGAATGCCCAAAGCAATATTAAGATTCAATGTTTGTGAGAGCTCCATTAAAATGATTATTCTCATATGTAAATATAGCCAAAACACACACACCTAAGTTGTAAATACTCTTGCACCAAAAGATGACCTGAAGTCATCTAAAGTTTTAATGCTTTCACATTCTTTTTATAAAACCTTCTGTCTGTTCACAAAGAAATAAAATTCCTTTAATCATATTTAAGTAGTGATCATTATTTCTGACCAATGAATGTGCCACCTGATTTCAAGCAAAGCAGCAAACAGAGAAACATGGCTTAACAAGATTCCTTCAGTCTTGTTAGGTACACGATGACTCCACCAGATGCTATGATCTTCATTGGGTATGGGAATGACCGAGAACATCAAAGACTGAGGAATCTCCCACACCAATATCATCCTACCGTCACACATCTGTTTATATATGGAGTGGTAACATCAGGATTGAGACAATGAGGAACCACATCCATTTATATAAGTCATCCTTTAGTAAAGTGGAACAAAGGTTATTTTTGAATATGTAAATAAAATGCTATTTACTGACATTATCTTGCCATTGCCATCTTTGTCAATCCACTGTTTTGGAATAAAGAATTTATTTACTGGTTGCCTTTTCTTAACTTCTTCATATTTGTCTGTAGTGCTGTTTAGTGTTGACAACATTTCTGTGCAGTAACCTTAATATTGATGAATTGCCATGTGTGTTATGCTGAAGTTGTGAGATGTACGCCAGGATGGCAACAAGGATTTCAAGCAAATAAATTTGCCACTAATTAAGAATCAGATAAACAGTTGAATCGATCACTAATTCAGTGGCACAAAAAAAAAAAAACAACAGAATTTGTAACTTTTGAATAAATACCCAAAAGAGGAGCCTCTCTGTTTTAGTACCAATTTTCAACAGCAATGGGGAGCTTTGATCTGAAATGACAAAACTGTTTTCATCATTGGAGCTTGGAATACCAAGACATTAATATTGATTTGCTCTCCCAACAGTGTATGAAAAATTATACAGCTAATTTTTTTTTTTAACTAATTTATAAAAAAACATTCAAAAGATAATTAAGAACTTATTTATTAAACATTGAAACATTTATTAAATTGTTTGTTAAAGTAGTTAATATGAAGTAGGTTTGTAGTGTTTATTATAATTAACAACTATATATATTAACAATAACACATAATTGTAGGTTGACTGCAGTTAAGATTATAAATTCATCATGAACAGCATGATCTTGCCAGTGGCTGCATGATATACACTACACCATGGCTACATATGATTTTGAATACAGAGTTGTCCTTCTAGACCAGCTGCCAAATAAAACTGAAGAGCACAGTCTGCCCTCCTATTTAACCCATAACTAAGAGGAGAGGAGATGGATTAATACCTTTCCCAATAGTGTGAAAGTGAATGTAAGGAACTCAGCTGGAATTTGAACTTGGTTTGCCAATTTCCCATTCTGAGTTACTAACCATTGCACCACCTGCACTATATATATCTCCAAATGTAAAGAGAATGAAACAAATATAAATTCAGATGTTCATAACATTAATCTAAAAGAGAGCACAATATAAAAAGTAGTGCAATAGTTATTTATTATAAGCTATTACATTCAAACATACAAGTTACCGCTACAAAAATGCATATTTGTTTCGATGCCCAATTCAGCCATCTCATCGGGTGGTGATCAAAGATGGTTATAAACGATTTTTTAATTCTACTTATAAAACATCCTCCTCCTTTTTATTTTTAAAAATTAGAAAGACATAAGAAAAATTTCCATAAAAGGTCAAGAAAGAAATACACAAATTAAAGCAGAAAAAAGAGGAGGATGAGAAATCAATAAAAGGAAAAGGAAAGAGAAATAGAAAGAGGTAGGAAAAGAAAGACATAAAAAATCATCCCTTCTCTGAAGAAAAAGAAAAGAGTATATCAAAAATTATATAGAAAAAGAAAAGGAAAGAAGGGAAAACAGGAGAAGTTGTTGAAAATAATTTAGCCAATAAAAAAATGTTGAGAGAGATGTAATAGAAAAAGAATTCAAAATTTAACTGGAAATGATGGCAACCAGATAGAAATTTTTTTTTTAGATATAATGTAGCAGTTTGTGAGCCGTTTGGCATTTTGAAAGAAGCCACATATTTTAACAAAATTAAATATAGTATGCAAATAAAAGACACTTTAAGAAGTAAAAAACATTAAACATATAAAAACTAATTCACTTAATAAACCATTATAAATAAATAAAATATGAATTTTAAAATATTTATGATTTTTATAAATTTAAAAGCTATTGCCAAACATTACCAGTAATACATGAGTATAAACCTATCTATGTTAAACATTATTACCAGTAATTTATAAGTATAAACCTATCAATCACCTTAATTAAAAAACTACTAAGGATAACATTAAAATGTTTATATGAAGGTAATATAACACAAGAAAAGTAATTATTAATTTAGAAAGTTTAGAAAGATTGTAAAGGTAAAGCCGTAATGTGCCTACAGTTAATGGTAATTTCAAATCTTTGATTTAACAATTGTTAAAATCAAAGATTTTAAATTACTGTTCTACTTTAACTTATGTGTATCTTTCTTTTCCTTTTATGGAAATTTTTCTTATGTCTTTCTAATTTTTAAAAATAAAAAAAGGTGATGTTTTATAAGTATAATTAAAAAATAATTTAAGGATTTGATTATAGTGAAGGCTTGTGTAGAATCAACCACACTTTTTGGAAGAGCTGAATACAGAGAACTGGTGCACAACATACCACAAAGTCCCCAAATGACCCTGCTAGGAGTGGTCCTTCTAGACAAGTTACCACTAGTCTGTCCTGTATTTATAAATGCCTTAGTTGCTCATCATAATGAGTGACCATAATTTTTATTTTTAAAAATGCTACTTTAATTAAAAGAAAACAATTTATGAAGACAAAATGTATAGAGCTTTAATCGCTAGATCATCCACAGAAAATGTATGTCCAGGTTCTTGAAACATTTCACATTTCTTCTTTTATCACAATGTGGGATATTTAATAACAAAAGCGATAAAATCACAAAGAAAATTAAATGAAATCAGCTAGACTATATAACCAAAAGATGTTTAAAAAATTTAAATTTTAGTATTTCATCTTACACATCAATGTAAGCATCACATTAGTCAAATGACATTCTAAAGGATGAAACACATCACAAAACAATTTTCCTACTTTGTTAGATTTTCCTGAAATTGTTCTGATATATAAAAAATGATATTGTTTTCCCATATATCTCATCCTATGTAGGTTTGACAGACCACAACTGTTAGTTTCCTGTGCACAATGCACACATTCTTCAGGTGGTTGACATTGGTCCTTTCAGTGATATTAGCATTCATACTCCCAGGGTGGTTGGTGAATATAATTATATAATATACTCACCAAGGAAGTAATAACCATACAGTCATGAATGGAATAGCAGAACCACTGCTATTTGAAGAGAACAAAAGAATCTCAGGAAAGGAGCTTATAATGCAAACAGCAAAAAGTGCTAGACAGTGCTGGGTCTTGCTATCTCATATATATATGAGAGAGAGAGAATTTTTAGTTTCTGTTTTTAAAACATGGTAATTCCTGCGTAGCAATGAAACCATATTTTTAAATCAGTTAATTTGTAATATTTATACTCTTACAGAGTATAAATATTACAAATTAACTGATTTACATTGAGCACCGTTTTGTAAAAATAAAAATATCAATAAGAACACCGGATTATCTTACTGTTCTTTCTTTACTACAATATATATATATGTGTGTGTGTTGATCACACTAGATAACATTCTCTTTCCCAGAAACTGGGACTAAGGTTTGCTCAGCATAGTTGCAGTATAAACCACATGTGGGCTCTGTGGGTATCGAATAAACACAAATGTGCCTGAGCAAGCGTCTGCAATAGGGATTGAGTAGCCACCCTAGTAGACAGGTATCCTTGAATACGAGTGGCCAGCTATACATACATGCATACACAATAAATATACATATCCCTCATTGCTAGCACGACTTAGAGTCTCATGCACAACACAATCTTCAGGTGCTGAGTATGGACTGACCATTATGTAATTTGAATTTTAATATATCTGGTTATCACAATGTTGGCATAGATATATATTATGTTGGGATTAGTTTTGTTAATTCTAAAAATTATATTTGGCAATTAAAATAAGTGGGATTTATATATGTATGTAAGAAAAATAAAAATTTTATTTTTGTGTTGTGAATATTCATTTTTTAATTAAAGGGAGATTACTTATTCTTATTTAAAAGAATTTATATTAAAAATAAACCATAATTTAAGTTAAAAATTAATCTGGATCAACATATTTAATCAGATATTTATTTTTATGCCTACATGTAACCATCAATTCATTTCTCTTGTTTCATAAGCTTGGATTAGTTAAGTGTTTTAAGAAAATCAGTTTTTCAACAAGACATAAGTTACATTTACTTCCTTTTCCATTATAAGATTTGGTTCTTGCTATAATATCCTAGTTGATAGAAGGGGAACTACCATTATTGCTTAATTGCCAGAAATATTTAGAAAGAGAGCAGTGCTGTTTCTGTATTTTATACTACCTAAAGTTATTCGATGATGGTAGAAACAAAATTTCCAAGGTTTTTCAGTGGAACCAGAACAAAATTTAACATTGTTACTGGAACGTATACTCACTTGGTATACAATATTATCAGTCATATGGGGACGGATCATATTTTTTTGGCAGTTGCATTTATTTTTAGAAGAATTTATATTGTCTTTGTTGGAAATATATTTAATATAATGTTATGATGGGAGATGGATGTGTTTGTATTATCAATGCAGCTATAGTTGATCACTATTCTTAAAAATCTTTTTTAGCATTGGTGAATGGTTAAAGTGCTTATGAATTACTGCCAATATTAGTTTGGACATTATGGTTAAAAGGGAGATTAAACCATATAATGTTGCATTTATGTTTCTGCTTATTTTTACCTTTGTTTTTGTTTTTAAATACTCTAAATTTACTTTATGCTTGGTTAGTTCTTTATGTATTTAATTTTAGACTTATCAAATTATTTTCTTATTGCTGGAGTTGGTGGATAATATAACCTGGACTGATTTATATAAATTATCTATAATTTTGTGGTGATGGTTTGATTCCTGACTAACATATCTATGTGTATGGTTTATAATAACCATTATTCATGTCTATGGTTAAATTGAGGAAGTTGATTGGTGGTGGGGATAATATTTAGTTTGTTACCTTTAAAATTTTTTAACAGTTCCTTTCTCAATTGGTCTATATTTCGTGGGCTAGTTTTATGGAGGAGATCACTATAGAGTTTGGTGTCCTTGATATAGAAAATAAATCTAAGTTGCCACAATAATAGAATTCCAATAAGTTTACATGCCTCAGCTGAATCATACACTCCTATAGCAATACTAAATTCTTGGCTTTTGATATTAAAACTTGGAATAAATTAGTTTTTAATTCAAATCATGTTCAGTTTCAATGTGTGAATTATGAAATTCCCTATTTTAACATAACTTATGTGATAACATGTGACAAAGGAAAAAAAATGATAGATCTATGAATAAAAACAACATTCTACCTTACAACAATCAAATGTTTGTTCATCCCAACTGACCTATTTAGGGAGGTCTAGAATAGAGTTGGTTGGTTTAGCAATTTATGTTTCAGTATCAGTTTCTGTTTTCTTTTTCCTTGATACCGCAGTTTTCAATTTGGTTTTTAATTTAGTATTTTCACTTTCTAAGGAAGCCATTCATTTTCTTGTGTAATGATAGCATTTCCAGTTGATATCTGATTCAGTTTGAGATTGATAAATTTGCAACCGAGTCCATTCAACTCACAACTTCTAGTGTATTTCTGGCCCAATCTTAAAAATATTCATATGGCTGTAAAGAAAATAATCCTTTTAAATATGTAATTTGTATGTGCTTTTATTCATTGAATTATTATTTTACAGCAAGTTAAAACAGTATTTTACTTTGAACAGCTGAAATATGATTTTTTTTTTAGATTAAATTTTACATGTTTCTTTGTTTTGCAAAATCAAAGTGACCAATCTTTATCAATATTCTTGAAATTGTACACTCAATTAGAAGACACCTTAAACTATAACCAGGAAGATGTTCATTTCTTCTCTGACCCATGGAAGAGAATTCCTTCAAAAATTATAAAATAGGCAAATGAAAAAAAAAAGTAAAAAAGAAGAGCAACTGATAGTAATAAATGTGTGGTAAAAAAAACTTTAAAATTATTAAAACTACTGTCTGACACTTACAGACACTAGTTTTCAAGCGATTATTTTATTTTGAGGCAAAGAATTCTCCCATTTATATCCAGAAATGCTGATAATATTTTACATTTATGGGCTGCCATAGAAAATAAGTGCGTATTATATTAAGGCACGAAAAAAATGATTTAAATATCTGAACAAAGGTAAACATTCATCGAAAAATGGTTTAATACAAAAAACAAAAAAAGTATGTTATGTGTAACAGAAATCTGTTTTAACAAAAACTTAGAATTATTTTTTATATTAAACATAAAAGAAAACAGTAAAAAGATTATTTTCCATTTTTTATTAATGTTTTAAGATATTTTTTTTACAATGTTGCGCACTTTTTTGCCTGCTTTTTGTACATCCCTATCTTATGGTAAACTTAAACTTTTTAAATGTTTCTTTTAATTCTTTCAAAACTTAAGAAAATTGGGGGTTCTAGATGTTATTCGACATTTAGAATGTTTCATCTCGTTGTCTTAAATTATGGTTAAGAAAAACCAGTTTCTCAGCATGAATAGGTTTCAGCCTACATCTCCGGTCATTGATGACAAGCCCTGCCTTGCTAAATATTCTTTCACACTCTACAGAGGTAGCTGGAATACTTAAAAAATTTCTTGCAAGAAGAGAAAGATTCGGGTAGAACATACCATTTTTCTTCCACCAGGCAAATGGGCAGGCTGATGGGTCGATGTTTTTTTCATAGAGATATCTATCCACCTCGCTCTTAATCCTAGATACTTTTTTATCTCTGGTATCAGTTTCCTTTTCAGCTTGGACTTTCTTTTTGAGAAAACCCCAAAAGTCGTTTCTCTCTTCTTTTGGTTCACTACTTTGCTCATGTGGAATACATTTAATTTTAGTTTCTTCTTCGGTATCACTGGACAAAGTTGACAGCAATGACTGATGATCTAATAATTTATTCATCAGTATGCATTTTGCCATGGTTTTCATTCTGTCATCTGAAAACGCAATGAGTTTAAATCGAGGGTCTAAGCATGTGGTAATGGCATATAATTCCTCACTTTCATAGTTGGGCCAACTTGATTTGATGTTGGCTATCACCTGTTCCCCAAAACAATCCAGCTCAGACTTCATCATCTTGTCAATAAGTGTATTCAGAATTGGAATAATCATTGATGCCATTGAGTATCTGGATGCTGACATAATTTTTGTTGCATCTTCAAAGGGTTTGAGAGTATCAACATATTCTGTTGCCAGCTTCCAATCTATTTGAGTCAAGTTTTCTACCTTGTCAAGAGAGGGAAGAACAGCTGTGAGTGGTTCCTTTTGGTCAATAAGCCTTTCTATCATATAATAGGTAGAATTCCACCTTGTCTCACACTCAGTTTTTAATTCACATGGAGTCAAACCCATTGATGTCTGCATTTCTTTCAGCTTGTTTGTTGAAAGTGCACTATGCTGAAAATGGCTGATAATCTTTCTGCATTTTGATATCAAATTTTGTAGACCTAGGAATGATTTGATGCTGTCTTTTACAACCAACTGCAATTTGTCTGCAAAGCATTGCAATGGTTGATAGTTGTGTGGCAACAGATTTGAGGCTGCAACCATATTGGCTGCATTATCTGAAACCAGATAAATATTCATTTTATCACCATCATTAGGGAACCATTTTCTAACTGTGCTGCGAATTTCTTTAGAAATGTTTTCAGCTGTGTGAGAATGAGGTGAATGAGAAACATTTAAACAGAAGTCCTTAAGATCAAAAGATGGTGTTAGAAAATGAACAGTCACAGAAATATAGTAATCATTAGCTTGGCTGGTCCAGTAGTCTATTGTCAATGAAATGGACTGTATGTCTGACAACTGTTGCCAAATGTCAATACTGACCGACTCGTATAACTCAGGAATCAAAATGCTGCTAATATGTTGTTTGGTTGGCAAATGATAAGCAGGTTGTAGACATTTGACGAAGGATTTAAATCCTTCATCCTCAACAATGCTCACAGTCTGAAGATCCTTACAGATCATTTCCACAAGACTATGGTCAGCTTGTCTTTTCCTTGGATTAGTATTATCCCATTTAATTGGTGAATTTACAAAGTTGATAAATGTTTCTGGTTTCATTGTGGGAAGTGCAGCATTATGATCAATCTAAAAAAAACAAAAAACAAAAAAACAAAAAAAATGCTGGTTTGACTAAATAATTATATCATTTTTATTATTTCTTTTGATATCATCAAGATACGCACTCTCGATTTTTTCAGCTTTTTTTAAAGGAATGTTCCCTTCAAATTAGCAGCAACAGTCAGCCTCATATGCTCCGTCGATCTGCTTTTTTCTGAAAAATAAACTGGTTTTTCATCTGAATTCTTAAATAATTTTCTTTTACTATAAATTATTTTGGTCATTTTTCGATAAATATGAATTGAAGTTTTCAAATTTTATTAATGAAAAATGCCCAAATTAATTTATTGTAAAAGAAAAGAATTCAGATCAAAAACAAGTATATTTTCCAGAAAAGGCAGATCAAAAGTAAGAGGATGACTCCTGCTGCTGCTAATTTGAAGGGAGCATTCCTTTAAAAAAGAATCCCGAGTGTATATCTTGAAGATTACCCTATCTAAAATTTTTGAAACAAGCCTTTTCGGTAAAGGACCCCACTACTCATCACTTAACTTCTCTGTGAGGCCAGCGTCATCATAAATACTTTAGCCAAGAAAAGCTTTCATAATTTAATGACTTGTTTTTATTTTATTTGACATTTCTTTTAAAAAGTTTAATTAAAAAATATATAAATCTACTTACATTCACATTTAAAAAAAAGTCACTCCGTTCAAGAAGTGTTCCTTTTTTTTAGCAATAAAGTTGAATTTAAATTTTATTATTATTATTAAATTATTGCTTCCAAAAATATTAATAAAACTTTCTTGAATGAAACTTAAGCAGTATCCAATATTAGTGCTAAAGATGTACAAAAAAACAAAAAAAAAATTGGACAAAAAAGTGCGCAACTTTAAAAAATGTTTAAAGCGTTAATAAAAAAAATGGAAAATTATCTTTTTTACTGTTTTCTTTTACGTTTATAAACAATTCCAAGTTTATGCGTTAAAAAAAGAAAAAAAACTGATTTTTTTTAAGAAAGACAAAACAAAAAGGATAAATTATTTTTTCTTAATTTACAAGACTTAAGTTTCAAAAGACGACCTACCGACTTTATCGTAATATCGATTTTTAACATATGTTCCGTCATTGAATTCTCTTTCCAAAAATGTAAAATTCATTTTACTTCACCAAAAAATTACGAACAAAGTTCACTATATGGGGGGGGGGATCAATGCACAAAACAAAACAAGTAAAAAAGTAATACTTAGCCTTTTCAATTTAGACATTTAATTAAAATAAAAGCTCTACTTATTTCATTGCGACATATTCATTGAAAAATACCCAAAATAATTTAATGTAAGAATTCAGATGAAAACTAAGTTTATTTTCCAGGGATAAAAAAGCAAATCAAAAGAGCGTACGAAGCTGACTCTTCCTGTTCCTAATTTGAAGGGAGCATTCCTTAACCCCCCCCCAAAAAAAAACAACAACAAAATGAAAACCTCAAAAATTCGGGAGTGCATATCTTGAAGATAACCAAAATAATTTTTTGTTTTAGTTATTCATTTTTTACGACACTAATATCGGCTAGAGTCGTTCCGCTATGGGGCCGTGTTTTATATTTGTACCAATTTCTTATTTACTAATTAACAGTAACTAATCATTCATTTAGAATTTGTACCAATTTCTTACTAAATGAATTAATTCATCATTCATTTAGAACGGGAACATTATTTATTAGTGACAAAAATGCTTACCTGTAGTGATGTAAACATACTACTACTTGTACTAGGTTGAACATTGGGACTGTTATCAACTTTCTTTAGAATTTCGTCATATTCTTTCTTGTGGTATCTCTTCAAATGACTTCGCAGATTACTCGTGTTTCCTTGACAAGCTACTATGTTATGTTTGCAAATATTACATTTGCAAGAAGTTTTGTTTTGTCGCGTAAAATAAACGCCCCACATACTTTTCGACTTTCTAGTTTTGTTTTTTGAAACGTCTGCCATTGTGGAAGTTAACTAACAGTTCTGGTGCATAAGGGGATCACTATTTTTAAGCAAGGCTGCAAGGGTTATAAAAAATTATAGATATGCGTAAAAAAACTTAAGTCTAAAGACCACTGAAATTGAAAAACCGCAAATCGGAGTGGATAATAAAGTAGGTTTTGTTCACTTAAAGTCAGTTTTTTTAGGCTTTTAATTTTTTTAGTCATTATTCATGACTTAAAAAAGGTTATTTGGTTAATTTGCAGTAAAAGCCCCCGGTATTGACAATGTACCACTCTGGTGTGAAATTGCCTGGTTATTTTGAAAATGACGTTAAAACATTGCGCTCGATTACCATTTCTGATTTATCGACAATGTAAGTTCGATCTTTTTCGCGTTGTCCGGCCGCCATTACTGGCGTCGTTTACATACGTTTTCCCTCTAATACGTGGAAGCTTACTTAGTTAACGGCCTTTTTTACAGCTTTTCGCATCTTACTGGTCTTGATTACTGCGCGATTTTCGCGGATGTTATTTTAAAATGCGCTTATTCTTTTAAAAGGAAGTTTTAGATGAATAGTATTTTTTCTTTATTGTCCTTAATAAATCTGCTTATAGCTAATGAAATAGAATCTCACCCTAATTTAAATTCATAAAACTCTCACGACACATTAAAAAATATAGTTGAAAAAAAAAAAAAAACGCGAAAAGAAAACTTTTTAAACTTTTCAGGCACGTTATTTTTATTTTATTTTAATTGTCGGATTTTACGTTTTTTGTTTTTTTTCGCGCATTCATTTCAAACTTCGCGCAGTGCGCATTAATCAAAAAGTGAAGCTTCCGCGCCGCATGACAACTTGAGGCAAACGTATGTAAACAATGCAAATAATAGCGGACATTCAGTGCTGTGTATACGCGAGAAGAAAGAAGTCAAACTTACATTGTTCATAAACTTCTAACTAAATAAACGGTAATCGAGCGCAATGTTTTAACGTCATTTTCGAAATAACCAAGCTATTTCACACCAGAATGGTACATTCTCAATACGGGGGGGATTTGGTTTTTTTTTTTATTTTAAAAGTAACTTTCAAACAAATTCTCAACTATAAATCATTTAAAATGACTACCATAACAAATTGATAAAATACGAAAGAAATCGTCGCATAAACTATATTTGTGTCTTTGGACAACACATTTTTTGAAAGAAAAAGTGTAGCTCCACAGAAATTAGTTTGTCATGATGTGGCTCTTACCCCCCCCCCCCTCAAAAAAAGAAAACCCTTAAGGCTTCAATGTTTAAAAAATAATTAAAAATACGGCAATTGTTTTCCTGGTCAACTCTTATTTTTTATTTTTATTTATTTATTTTTTTTTGCTAATAACTTTCTCTTAAGCAAGCAAAATCAATGAGTTATTTATTTTTTCCCCCTAGGGCCTAAATAAATTTGTTTTTAATTTTTATCTAGCGAATAATACACCTAAAATTAAATATTAAAAATAATTTAAATGCTTTTTTTAATTTCATTTTTACAATGTGTATATTTCCAAAACTGCGAGTATCACCTGTTCTTTATTAGATACACATTTTAAAAATGAAATTAAAAACTATTTTAATGATTAAAAATTTAATCATTCGCTAGATAAAACCATCAAGATATTTGTAAAAATAAAATGAATTAATTTTCCTTGTTTAGAAGGATTTTATAGACAGAACAGTAACACCCAACGAACAGTAGTGGCTAAGAGATTTTTACTTTGAGTTTAAAAAAAAAATGATGCAGTTTTGAAAATATAGTAATATACGCATTTAAAACCGAGATTAAAACTTACTTTATTTTTTTTTAATATCTAATTTTAGGTGTATTCTATTCACTAGATAGAAACAATTTTATTTGTAGAAAAAACAAAAACAATTTTATTTTTAACACACTGGACTCGCATATCTGGAAATATACACATTTTTAAAAAAGTGAAATTAAGAACTAATTATTCTTAATATCTAACTTAGGTGCATTCCCATGATGAAAAAAACTCCATTCACTTTTCTTGTTTACAACAACTTTATTTTGTGATTGGCGTACTACTGGCTTACTAGGAAACAATTACGCACGGCCCTTACAGAAAAAATCCTCTTCATAAAATTTAGCATTAAGACAAAACTGGCAACTATATTTTTACTCGCTATTTTATTTTTGTTGTTAACTTAATTTTACCACAAAGTTTTTTTTTTTTTAAACTGAAACAAATATATTTCAGACATGTTTTATTTTCCTTTTTTTCTGTTTGAAAACATTTTCTATGATTTCCAATTGTCATATCTGTCGTATTTTCCTTTTTTTTTTCTTCATTTCTTTTGTAAAGACAAATAGATTATTCCACATTTCTTGTCTATTATTTTGCTATAGCAATTTCTCATGCTTTTCCTTCCAAGGAGAGTGCCAGTGCTATATACTTTGTCTCGATTTATCCGTTTCGGTTTCCGTAAACATTTGCCATAATTCAACTTCTAATTTCCATTGTGAATAGTTTTTGTTTCAAATGAGGGTGGGTGTTTCTAAGTAAGTCATCTTTAATGCTCTGCTACTATTGATAAAAGTAATTTCTCTACATAAGTCAAAAGTTCAAGTGCCAAAAAAAGGGAAATGACAGCAGTTTCTATTTATGTAGTATCTAATGGACCAATCCACCCTAGGCAGGAAGGGACATAAGTCTATGCTCCTGCTGATAGGAACAGTCCATTAAGTTGGGGAGGGGGGATAACTTGTTATACCAGTTACAATAAACAATAGTTAGTAGTAATAACAGGAGAATAAAAGCATTTTAAGAATCTACTACTGAATTTTCTTGTGCATAACATGATAAATTTTGAACAAAACTTTAAGGTAAAAAAGAGGGAGGCTGTGTTATAAACAAGTACAGTTTTTCAGAAATTTTTACTCAGCATAAAAAAAACCCCTCTTATTTGAAACAGCAAGCTTGCAAACACTCAGCACAATGGATAATAAAACAAGGTAGGCAGGTGTTGATAACAATTGTTTAAAAAAGGTATTTCATATGTCCACAATATTTGTTTCTCTTCCTTCATAGAAAAAGACAATATTTTTTTATTTTCATAGTTTATTAATATATAGAAATATAATGAAGTCATAGCAAACAGAAAAGTATGATAAATTAATTAACGCCTTAAAATATATTACTGAGTATGTCTAGTTATCACCTATGCTTCAAAATGATTTTTGAAGCAGAAATTAAAACACACAATGCCTAAACATCTGGTTCATTTCTATTCTTTAATATTGTAAAAAATTAAATATTTTAGGGAAATATATGTACGACATTGAGATTTTTATATTCAGGAGTTTTTCTTTATTTGGACTCCAATGATGATTTTGAAGGCTTTACTCAGGTGGATATTGACTGTGAAGTGGTCAGAGATTGTTGTGGCCTTGTTAGGGCCAGAAATAAAGACACAAAGAGAGGAATTGAGTTAAACAAATATATTAACAGAAACAGTAATACAAACATATACAAATAAGAGTTAGAGCAAGAATGTTCGGTCCAACTGTCAGAGCTGACTGCTGGAAACTTCCCTCTCGAAAAGGCAGTACCTGCTCCTATTTATAGCTGGCGAGTCCATGCGTGTGTGGGTAAATTACCATACCAGAGATGAAGATGATAACCATGTTTGTGTTGTTGAGCAAAGCTATGATGACCACTAGGTGCTGAGCAGCTACTATCATCCATGGCTGACTAATTTTATGGAAGCTACTGGCCTCATGGATGTATCTAACAGCCTTTCTGAAGGTGAAAAATTCTTTGTCTATTTATAAAAAATGAAATAATAACTTTGTTTGTCAGTGAGACAAATAAATATGCTAGTCAGGTGAAGGAAAAGAGAGGAACAAATGCTGGTGTCTATTCATATGTAAACACATTGAAGGACATCCTTTTTGATGAAATGAAGGCCTTCTTAGCCATTTTACTTCTTATTGCACCCCAGAACCCCTCAAGGAGTAATAAAAGTTAAAGTATGTTAAATTGTTAATGTACAGGGTGGGGAGGAAAGATTTGCATAATTTTGGTATTGAAATAGAAAGCCTTATAGTTGATTAATTAGTTTATTTAAAGAAATATGAATGGTTCCAACATACAAATACAAAATGAAAGAAACATTTTATTTGATTTGTCCTCCTTGTTTCTCAATTACTGCCTCCACATGCCCGCTGAAACTTCTACAACTCTTCTCTAAAAAACTAGAGGATATCTTGTCCCACTCTTCTCCGATGGTATCCATAAGAGAGTTAATTTTGGATGAGTAGCATGTTCTAAAATGCTCCAAACAGCATAATCTAGAGGGTTGACATCTTGGCTGGAAGAGAGACAGCAGTGTGATGGCCAAAAATTGGCAAAATTGGATTTGCAGAAATTATGTACTTTTTTGGCTGTATGGGCAGAAACATCATCCAGAGTCCATACATTGTTTCCTTCTGGGTAGTTGGCTTTGAGCCGTGATAATACATTGTATCTCAGTGTCTTGTAATAGGCATCAGCATTAACTTTTTCACCTGGTTTGTAAAATTTGAGAGGCATTTTTTTTTCCTATTGGAGGCTACAACCCCAAAGACCATAACTTGAGCTGGATGCTTCGCTCTGAAAGTGCCCTTGACATAAGCTTTTGAGTGTGCATTGTATGTCATTCCTGTGATTTAGAACAGAATCAACTGTAAACATCTTTTCACCCAAGAAAATTTTCATAGTGGACTTGTTTCATTTAAGTAACAACTTTTTTGTATCTTTCCAATCTTCTGGCCTTCATGGGTCATATCAGCAAATGTCTTGGTGCTCTTGTGTAAGATTTTAGTTTTAAGTCATCTTTCACTGCTGTTCTGATAGTCTTAGCATCCATCTTAAGTTCAGTTGCTAATTTTCTCATGGATTTCATTGGGTCGTTTGAGATTTTGAATTTGAGAATGTTGATGAAATCATTATTGTACTTTTCATTGATTCCGCTATTTCCAGACTTTCTCTAAATAGTTTCCCTCATAGTCATTCTCTTCTTCAAATCTGTTCATAGGGATAATTCAACTATGCTTGAAATCTTCTGTGGATGAACATGTGCGTTTATCATATCACGCATCTTTTAATGTTTGCTTTCCTCAACACTCATTGTTTACATAATTATCTGAAGAAGAAAAAATGTGGGTAATTATAATGCAAGGTTATGATAATAAAATGCACCAGGTTTCATAAAATTAGTTGAACTGCTTCATGAAAAAAACAAGTAAAACTTTTAGTGCAAATTTTGCCTCCCCACCCTGTATTTGTTGTTTATTTTGTGTTGCAATTTTTTTTATTTTCAATGTCATAAACATGCATGCAAAACAATACATTACATCAAAATATTACTCATCTATTCTTTTATTAGTATACAAAAAATAAAATCTATACGCACAATACAAAGAAAGTTATAAGAATTTAAAAATAGAAGTTGCTCATGTTTTTTGTGCCTTAAAAAAATGCAGTAGCAGGGGGAACAATTCTAGAAAGAATCTGGTAAGGTAAAGGTTAATGTAAAATAAAAAGAGAGTTGAACTGAAAAGCAAACATTGAGTGATGTCTGCATTGATCATTTAGGTTTCGGAGAACTGGCTATTAACCACTACCTTCAGGGACCTCCTCATTAGAAAGGACTTTATAATTGAATATACTCTTCCAGGGATTCCACAGCTGAAGAGCTTGTGCAGCAACCCTCTCTTAATTCTACTCCCAAATAATAGTGTTGCTGTTATTTAACTTCTTAACCTTTTTCTCTCAGTGCTAATCTCTTAATATTTGAACATTTGTTCAAGGTAGCCACTTTGTGCTCATTTATTTTTGTTAGCTGTCCATAAGTAAATATAAAAAGTTATTCTTTTTATGTTTCCTTTTCTTTCTTTCTTTTTTAAGATCATAAAATGTTTAATTACTTGTTTAGTTGGTTAAATATTAGTATAAACAATTTTTGCATATTTTGGTCAATATTTGAGTGTCCTTTTGTTTCTGATAGATAAAAGTTAAACAAAAGTAGAAACAATTCTTGCATATAAATTCTCTGCTACTATGATTCATGGTTGAAAAAGTGAAATACTCAAGTTCATTGAAACACAAACTAAGTATAATTTAAAAAGTGTATAAAATGTGTCTCCAATTTTTGTTTCTGTTTTCTTTCAATAATTCTCTATTCAGAGATTTTGATTGTAGAAATGAAAGATACTTTTTTCAAATTTGAAAAGGTACATGCAAAAGATGCATGGTATTTAGTCATATATTAACATTTTTACTAAATTACCATTAAGCATACATTAAAGTGAAACCTTACATATGCTAAGTGTGTGGATCAGTATTTTCACATTTAAAAATGCACATTTGGACACATACTGAAGAAAAACCTGACTCATGTACATGCTGTGGATCAGCATGTTCAGAGAATATTTGAAAATACACACTGAGGAGAAACCATTTTCTTGTAAAGTGTGTAGATCAGCATTTTCAGAAAGTTCCCATTTAAAAATGCACATTTCCTAAAATTTTTGTGATAATCTTAACAAATTGGCCCAAGAAGAATGGTACTTGAAAGAAACGTAAGTTGCACAAAGACTTATAGCATTAAACAAAAGTGTTTTATACAATTTTTAAATAAGACTTTTATTTTAGAAAACAAAAAGCTAAAAATGTTCCATATAAAGCAGGTATTACCACTCTTTCTGATAAAAAATTATAGAATTTCTTTAGTAATTTAAATTCTATTCCCACTTATTATTTTGGAAAAACAGTTGAGTCATTCATTTGAATTCTTTGGATACTCCAGCTTTTTTGAATTGTCAAAAATTAGTTAAAAGCAAGATTCCTTGGAAAATTTAAATCAATTTTTTTTTTTTTTGTCAAACAACATTTACCGAAAATCTGCTCTAAATCATAAAATTAAAAAAATTCAATAAAACTATGGCATTATTTAATTAAATTTTTAATTGCTTTTATGAACAAGATATATTATGAATATTATTGTCATTGTCAATTTTTTTCATGAATAATGAATTTTTACAAGAATTGTTTTCATTTTTTTAATTTTAATTATAATATTTCACTTAAAAATTTAAATCTTTTAAAATTCTGTCTTAATATTGTTATCAAGTAAAAACTATATTTACTAAAAAAAAATGGATAAGCTTATTACAATTTAGCAATTTATTTTTGGTAAATGTTGTTTCTGTTTGATGAAAACAAATTGATTCAAATTAACCAAGGAGTCTTGCTTTTAACTAATATAATTATGAAGAGGCTGGAATTTTAATTTCCCAAAATTTCATAAATTTAAGTAAGTGCAGGTAACAGCTGTAAAAATAAAAAGAAAAAAAGATTTTTTAAAAGAAAAAGAAAAATTCAAAAATAATTTCATTTATTTGTGAATAAATCCCAAAAATTTAATTAAAACCTGCCAATTTAATTTTTGCAAGAATTTCCAAAACAATGTGATTTTAACACTAAAAATTTTTCTTTAAAAATAACGAGGTGAATAATTGGTTCACTTAAATCTAAACAATTATGTAAATTCTGCCCTTCCATATGATAACTTTCATTCATGTAAGCTGTCAATACATGATGAAATCATCACTTGTCAATGAAAACCATTGTTAAGAAGACATGCTTTGTCTTATTTTTAAACTACATTTTTTCAGCACAGAAAGTAAGTAATGTTTGTTTCAAAATATTTTAAATAAACTTTATAATTTCTAATTTTCTTAAAATAAATTTTGAAAAAAATTATAATTCATTTTTAAAAGAATTTTAAATGGAGATTTTCTATTTTGCTGATTAAAAAAAAGCAAGATTTTTAACGAAAATTTCGGACGTTCTAGGAATGATTAAAAAATGTAAAAAAAAATAACCAAAAAAATACTTTAGTCTTTCCTCTTGATAATAACAAACATTTTTAGAAAGTAAAAATTATTTTCATTAAGTCTAAGGCCCTCTTTCATCATGCTAATGCTCTTTTTTAGCAAATTTTTTTCGAGGTACCTAGAAAAATAGGACCCGTCGTTGTATACTATCTTTTATGCTATAAGTAGTATTTGTTTCAAATCAGATTTATTAACTTTGAATTTACTAATTTAACTCAAAGAACTTGTCACAAATATATATTTTATTTTTGAAAGATTTTTAAAACCGTATTTTAAATCTTGTTAAAATATAAATGGCTGCTAGTAAATAGATATTTTGAAATTGAGCAAATATTTGATATTCCAATCTATATAATTTCCATTTGAAATACACCAGAGAATTTACCTGCTGGAAATAGTCAATTTAATCCTTTAGCTTTCAATTAAAAACAAATCTTCAAGAATGCGTTTTCATTTTTAAAAATTCATTTTATTTTCAAACCTTAGATATCTAAAATCTTAGCGAAAAAGTGAAGGTACCTATAAGCCGACACCAGTTTCAGTGCAACAGTGTTAAATTGTTGATAATAATAAAATAATTTAATTTGTTAATTTACGAGATTTAATGAATGTTAAGACTAGAAGACTAAGAGAAAAAATATACAGACCAATATCATCCTAGCAGAACTTACTTTTTTTTAGATTAAGATTCAGTTAAAAACTAAAAAAATGTATACTGTAGTGTAGTTGGTGATAGTTTGTTTTGTGAAAATAACCTACATTTATTTCAGAAAAATATTATTCGAATAAAAAAACTAAAAAAAAGTAAGGATTTTCTATGCAGCATTTCACTTTCAAAAGTCAAAATAAAAAGGGCTCATTAGAAAACTCAATTCACAGCAATTAGAAAATATGAATAAAAAAAATGAAATTTTACAAAAAAAGAAATTAAAAAAAATGTGTTTGTAAATGAGTTTTCAAAAAATAGAATTTGTCTCAACAAAAGCAAAACCGACATTTGCATTGGAATTCAGTCGAATAGAGGATAAAATATTTTCGCATATTTAAAAATATTTCATCTTTTTATTGAAAAAATGTCGTCTTTGCTGCAGATAATAGTTATTATTATTATTTGTAAACGAAAAAAAAATTAAACGTCATTCGTCTTTGGGAAATGGAAATTTCTTTAAAAACTCATGCTTTCTGCTTGAATTTAAGAAGCAGTAATAATCGCGTGCGTTCGACAGAAAGTATTTTCTAAAGCTCGAGATTCAAGGGTGATAATCAAGATATTGTTATAGTTTCTCTTGATTATCTCCCTTGACAGTTTTTTTTTATCCATTAAAAAATTCAAATAAATTCAATTTAAAGATTCAATCACTTGTTTAACAACGTCGCGCATTCCATCCAAATCATAAATCAACCTAGATGTGGATTAAAAGAAGAGATGATTCAGCAAAATTAGGACCACTCAATGGAACCTTAAAGTTTGCAATATTTGTTTATTTCAGTGAATACAAGGAATTAAATTTTCTTTCAAAAAATTGATAAAAAAATGGTATCTTTTTTCTTTGCATTCCAGTCATCCAAATGGGAGCTGAAGTACTCAGGAAAACAAGTTCAAGCTATTCTTTCCATTCATTAACAATTTAACATTGTAGTTAGGTTGATCTTCCCCTTGGAGCTTTTTTTTTTTTTTAGTAAGTAGGCCTCGCTTGTAGGACTGTTTCCCAGCAATGCTGATTAATATTTGAGCCGAATTAGAAGTCTGGATTTTCATATCCTGATTTTTGGTAAAAATACTGAATAACACTCAGTAACACCCTTGTTCCTGCGTGTACATACGGGGAAGTATCATGCCTAGCCTATCCAAGCCGGCCTTCCCGCCCAGGCAATATCTCACCTTCAGTAGGGGGATGTGGTTTATTATCTGGCTTCCCTAAAAGGGTGAGTGCCGAGGGACTTGGGCAAATTTTCTTCGGTATTGGCGTTAACGCACTTTAAACGTCGACTTCATGTCACATTCGGTAGCGACGTGGACGCGCTGAAAAATAAATACTTTTATTCACAAGGAACCTGTGTAAAAATTCACCGCCTAACCGTTTTTGTTTTGTGTACGGCGATCCTGTTTCGTCAACTAGTTATATTTGTTATTAATCATTTTTTAAATATATTTTTTGTCTGTCTTAAAAGTATTGCAAAGAAAAAACTGAAGAAAATACATTGCAGACGACATAAAATTCCAGGTGAGCACCTCTAAAGAAAAGAAAAACGATTTCTGACAATTTTTCTACAAATTCACCCCCCTCATATTTTTCTTAGTCACAAGGACTAATTCAGCAACATTTTCTGTTAATGTTTAGTGTCCGAAATACGAGATGTTCCTTACTATTTGTTAAGCGTTTTTCCGAAATTAAAGTAAAAAATGACACCCCTATTTTTTTAAAATTTACCAAATATCAAGGAATTATTCGATTTAAATATTTTCTACACTTAATTAACAGGTTATTTTATTAGAAAACTTTGTAGAGATATTTTTGAGACTTCAATTCCATCCCATTTCGATACATCGTGAATAATTGATGTGGTGGGGTGATGACATATTTTTTTTATTGTTTTATAAAGAAAAACTTCTGAAGATATATCAGTAAAATAATTTTGCAATATCTAATCAGAAAATCTTGAATATTTGTCTTTAACCTTACAAGAATGATTCAATTAAAACTCCAAAAAAAAAAAAAAAAGAAAACTTTCGTTGCATAAAAACATTATTTCAGATTTGACAAAATTTGAAATTTGTTCAGTTGCTGATGAATGATGACAGATCTTTTTTTATTAAATAAAGACTTGTTCGGGGAAGTTAAACATTTCTGCATTAAAAATATTTTTAAAAGAATTTTTATTTTATTGTTTTCACAGATGCTAGATTATTCTTAGTATGGATGTTCAAAAATGAAATAATTTTGAATTACCTTCTTTGAGTGACTACTCTTCTGTACTGGAAGAGTAACAAGATTTTAATATCAATTTATAATTATCTTAATCAACCAGTCAGTTTTTTGTGTTTTCCAATTCATTGATACAGGTGTATTTTTCCTTGTGTCTGTTTTTCTGTGTATTTAGTAAATATTAATTATTTTTCATACTATTTTTTTAATCTGCTGGTAGCATTTCCAATATTTTTAAAGAAGTCTGCCACATGTTTGGAAGTGTCTATAATTTTTTTTATAACAATAAACTATAAAGTCTAAAAAAGAAGTCAAAGTGAAAGCAATCAATACGATCAGTTTCCCCTTTTTTCAGCAATGTTGTCAGTGTAATGAATTTTCTTAAATACAGAATAATTGAAAAACTTCATTGGGTGCAATTAAATATTTTATGATATCAAATAGGTAAGAAAAATAAAAGCAATGAATTAGACTCAACAGTATCATAGCTTTTAATTAATTTATTCTTTATACTTTTAATGTATAACAAATAAAATTTGAAATTCTACTAAATTTCATAAAAGCATATAAAATAATAAAATATTCTTAAAATATTGGCTATGTAGTATTAAAGATAATTTAATTTTAAACATAAGTACCAATTTCTTGACTATTAGACTGCTTGTACATTGTATTGTTTTTTAAATGTTCTTTTATTAAAGTGTCAGGTATGACATTAGAAAATTACAGTTGTTTTAAGTAAAAAGTAAGCTTTATTTTTACACAACCCAGTTAATTAAATTTACTAGTTTACTTTGAAACACACCTCTAGGATAAATGTTGGATTTTAAAAGATTTTTAAATTTGTTATTTACATTCTTTTGTCTATAATGCTGGTGTGAGTAATGAACGTGAACATGTTTTAAAAATGTCTAAAACTTTATTTACACACGGAAATTTATTTTTCTTTTCATCTAATCCTAAAGCTATTTAGGATTAGATTCATCTTTCAAATAAAACCAAAGTCTTTCCAAAAAGGAAGCATTTAAATTATTTTAAATGTTTTTAAGTTTTTTTTGTTTTTTTTTTTTTCTCAAATTATGGCAGTACCTATCAGTACGAGTATTTACTAAAGACTACATTATGATTCCTTTTGGTAGGATTGTTAATATTTTTTATTTTGTTCTAAATTTTAGAAAATAATAAATTCATCCAGATTGTAGTCAGGGAGTCATTGTAAACTCTATCATTCTTTAATTAGCTGCATACTATATGCTTTGCCAGGGCTACATATAGTTTTGAATTCAGAGTTATCCTAGACTGGTTGCTACCCAAGGCTGAAGAGCCCAGTTTGCCCTACTATTTAACTTCAAGCTGGGAGAGGGATTCATACCTTTTCCAAGGGGGTTTGTGTGAAAGTGAATGTAAGGAAACTCGGATTGAATGCAAACTTGACTCTTTAATTTCTTGTTCTAAGCTGCTATCCATTACATCACCCGCACATCGCAGAAGGTTACAAAAAGATGTTAAGACATAAAAAAATGAAAACTCTCATCACAAAAGGACTTTCAAGACAAAATTTCTGTTTTCAAAGATTACTTTTGTGAAGAAATGAGAAAAAAAAAACTAAAACTAATATTAATGAATTTAATTTTACTTGTGGGGGGGGATTTCATTTCTTATTTAATTATTTAATATTATTTTCTTATCTTCTTTATTATTATATAATACAGGGTGCAGCTGGTAAATTGTCGCCATTTTATGTTTTTAATTTTGTGCATGCAGGCTGTTTGTTTTTGATTTTGCTGACTGCACAGTATAGTAGGGTCAGTTGGGCCCTGTTTGTGAGAAAAAGAGCACCATGATACAATTCACTCTGCCAGAAATTTGGAAATGGCATGCTATACTGCTTGGCATTCACACCAGAAGCTCCAATACAAACATTTCATAGGGTTTGGTGTCAATCTGAGGACAGGGCAGAGGATTTGGAAAGAGTCTAATTGTGATTACGAAGGTGTTTGGAGTGATCACTAGTGATGGCAATGTTATGTCTCCATTCATCTTTCCACAGGGCTTCAGACACAACATGGAGGGCTAGATCAAGTGCCTTGAGGAGGTAGTGCTCCCCTGGATCAAGAGGATGGCTACTGGAAGACTCTATGTCTGGCAACAGGACTCTGCACCATGCCACACAAGCAAGAGAACTCAATCAAGGTTGTCAGACAATTTTTGTGAACATATCACCTCTTGCATATGACTACCTAACTCCCCAGACTGTAACACCCTCGATTATTATGTGTGGGCACAGTTGAGTAAGACACCAATAAAATTCCTTGTAACACCAAAGAGAACTGTAGGCAAGGATTATGGCAGCATTCACCAACTTAAACAAGGAGATTGTCCAGAAGAGTTGCTGGAGATTCCGAAGTTATTTTATTTAATAAATTTACTCTTTAATATTTCATGATATTTTTGTGTAATTTTGGTAAATATATCTGTTAAAATAAGATGTCAGTGTTATTTTCATTTTTGCATAATTTAGATGACAATTTATCCATCGCACTCTATATATCTTTATTATTATCTTACTTGACTGAATAATTTTATATTCATCCTCTTATTATTCCTTCCTTTTAATTTGCTTTTTTGATACATACAATCGTTTAACATGTCATTCTTCCTGAGATCTAGCATAAATGAAAGATTTCTTTTTCTTAGCAATTTATCTAAAGAGTTTTCTATTTTTGTCAGAAGTACTCGGTAACGCAATCTCTTATATTTCAGTTAAAGATGGATTTTTTTTTATTTTTCTGCAACAACAATTGGAACAATACTTGTGTTTAAATGCTGCATTCTTGTTTCTGTTTCTAGAAGCTTATATTTAGAGAGTTTATCAAGTTCTTTTGTTGATATATTTTTATCAACTGGTATGGCATCCCCACTTTATACTAGAACTGACAACTAAACAAAAGACTAAATTTATCCTTTTGGCCTTAATCTATGACAATGCTACTGAGGTGATCTGTACCATTTCTCTAAAATCATTACTGCCTTTAATTTTCAAAATAAATCAGAAAGCATCATTTTTCACTTGATTTTTCCAAAACATTAGCTTCTAAAACTTTTATATGTCTTAATATAGGAAAAGCCTTTCAGTTTCATTACAGAAAATGAGTACAAGCAAAAAGAAAGAAATAGAAATTGTGTATTTAAAATCAAAACAGAAGACATATTTACAGTAGATTCTAAAAAAAAAAGTTCATTTTATGAGAGGGTCAGATAAAAAGCATAAAATCATGAATCTAAAACTTAACATGTGATTTAGCACCATCCAACTTTTTATTTTGAGGTGATCTACTGGTATGGTTATATCAATATCATTTATGATTTTTTGAGTTTTTCATGACCATATGCAGTCTGTTAGCTAGTACAGTGTTGTTAATGTGTATGATGAAGTTCCAAAGTAACACCATAACTGGTGGTATATTTTTTTTCATACCCCTTTTTTGTAGAGGGAAAGTTATAATGTAGCCATATCTTCCAATGAAGTATTTCCTTCCCCTATCAAGTCCTTGATGATTTCCAGACAGGCTTTTTATATGTGAAGAGTAGAAGAGAATCAAAACAATAAAAGTAATGATACTGGTTTAAATGACAAAGTTTAATATTTGTACCCACAAAAAATAGTGTGTCAAAAGGACAATTTTTTCTTGACATTATATACTCCCTTGACAATTTATTTCATTTTCAAAAGCTATCTTTAGAATTTTAATAAAACCCAAACATATGAAACTGGATTTATGCATTCTCTTTTTTCTTAAAAAAGAAAAAAAGGTAAGTATTTTGATAACAAAAGTATTAAACACTATTTTTTTAAAATAGAAATGTCTAATAAATAAATAGCATTTAACATTTTCATTGTCATTTTCAAGAAAAAATATATAAAGCCAGATACTTCACATGGCTTTCTTTCAGATAAACATTATGGCTTTTGTTTCTCAAGGTCAGCCACTAATGTGTTAATGGTTATTATTGAATTTGTCTATTAGGCTTTAGATAAGAATAGCAAGGCTTGGGCTGTGGCTTTAGATATCTCAATGGTGTTTGACAGGGTTTGGCCTTCACAAGCTTAAGGACTATGTTGTCTCTGGCCAAATATTTGATTTGATCCAATTCTTAACAAATGTAATGTGGTTGTGTTGAATGGCCATGCTTCTAGGTCATTTCACATTAATGCAGAAGTTCCCCAGGAATCTATCCTTGTACCTATGTTATTTCATATTTTCATCAATGATATTCCTGATGTCAGTTATCAAATATGTATTTATGCTGGTAACACAACTACTTACTCCTATCTAAATAGTAAGTCCAATAGTTATGACAAAGTAAAACTAGCAGCTGTTCTTGAAAATTACCTCCAATCAGGTGTTAGCTGGCTTGTAAATTTTAATGCCTCCAAAACAAAATGCTACTTTTAATCATCTTACAGAATCATTTTTTCCTTCAATTAGCATACCTGATGTTAATCGCCAGGAGAGCAACTTCTGTCTTCTTGGTCTCATGATTTACACTGTAATAAAATGGAGGTTATATTGAATCAATTGCTATGTCTGCTGCTAGGAAACCTGGTTCAGTGTGTTGTGCCAGACAGTTTTTCACCAGAAGCCATCTTGCACACTTATAAATTCACCATTCATTGAATATTGTTGCCGTATCTGGTTTGGTGCTCCTTTTATATATCTCAAAATTCTCAAAAAATCCAAAGAAGAGTCTGTAATGTTATTTGTCTTAAGCTGGCATCTTGTCTTCAGTCACTTTCCCATTGCTATGATGTGGCTTCCCTTTGTCTTTTCTATAAGTATTTTCATAGCAATTATTCTAATCAGCTCTCTTCCTTGGTACATTGACTGCATGAATTTAATCCTAATACTAGATTGGAAGATAGGTCTCATTGTTTTACTGTTGAAATAACTAAATGTAATCATAGGTCCTATTAAGAGTTTCTTTTCTCACTTTTGGAACTCTCTTCCAATATCTTGTCTTCTTGTCACATGGATTGTGAATTTGGTGATGTAGTGATTATGAGTTCAATCCCTGGCCAGGCACTACATACTTAGACTCAGTGGAAATGGCAAGCAATAACTGAGCAGTACTAAAAAAAAAGAATTAAATAAAGGGTTCAGTTCAGAATTCCTTGTAAGTTACCCAGATTGATATACATCCGAGGAAGGCTGGAGAGCACAACAACTGAAACATTGTAATAGCAGCTACAAAGATGAGGACAATAGTCTGAATATAAATAGTGTAAATAATCCTCATCCCAGAAATTCAGACAGAAACAAATTGTAGTTCATATATTTTTATAAAATTTTAAACAATCTAATAAAATAGTGTTTAATTCATTTGCTGTCAATACTCAAGAATAAAAAAAACCCAATGTATAAATCCAATTTCATATGTTTGAGTTTTATGAAAATTCTAAATTCTTTAAACCATTTTTAAGACAATAAAAATTGCAGAGGTGGTATACAGTAATACCGGTGTCAAGAGAAAAAAAAATTCTTTTGATACACCATTTTTTTTCTGCAGGTACGTATGTTAAACTTTGTCACTTGAATAATTTGTGCAATAATGTCAGTTTTAGAAAAATGAGGAAGATACTAAGTAGACTATTGGAATAATTAACTGTGCTTTATCTCAGAGCCTTAAACACAGTTTTCTTATGTTTCAGGTGCTTTGGTGTAGTAAATCATTTACAAAGCATTTTATAGTAAATCATTTCCAGGCACCTCAGTGTAGGATAATAGTAAAGCTTAACTGGGTTGAATATTACTACTGAGTAGTAAGTATGATCCTCACTGGGTGCCCCATACAAAATTGACATTAAATTAACCAACAAAACTAACCTAAAATCATTTTCATAGTAAAATTATTTGCAATGCATTTTTATAATAGTTATTTCCAGGTGTGTGGGGTAATGTTAGGTGAGGCTAGTCTGGTTGATCATTACTATTGAGTAGTGACTTCAATTCTTACTGGTTGATTCATACAACATCTGACATTAATACTCCAAGAAGGATTGGCATGTAAAATCAAACCATCCTAAAGTATTCATAGTAAAATCATTTGCAATGCATTTTCGTGGTAAAATCGTTTGCAATGCACTTTCTTAATAAGATCATTTGTACTGCCTTTTTATAGTAAAATTATTTGTTATCCACTTTTCATCATATGATCATTTACAATGCACTTTCAAAATAAATCATTTTCAGATACCACAATGTTGGATAATGGTTAGCAAGGCTAGTTTGGTTGACCATTACTGCAGAGTAGTGTGTTTGGTCCTCACTAGGTGTCCCATACAAAATTCAACATTAACTAACCCATAAAAAGTTTCACAACCTATCAATATATGTTATGATTTTTTCAATTTAGTAACCAAATGTTTGAAGTATGTAATAAATTGACATTAAATTTTGCCACACATATTAATTTCTTTGTCATTTGTAGAAAACATCAGTATGTAGAAAATGTTAAGAATTTTATTATTGACAAATAAAAGATTTAATATTTTTTAAAGATTTTATTTAATTTTTTCTTTTTCATGTGTGTCTGTTTTTCTCTATGTAGTTGTCTTAATTCAAGATGCATTAATTTTTGATGACTCATGTATATACTTCTATATAATTTAATATTTTGTGTTTGTAGTTTTTAATTATAAACAGTTTTAACCATTATTTACATATCTGCTATTGTTCTCATCTTTTTTGTTATCAGGTTTTGTTTTTCTGGCCATCATCAAGTGTTTGTTGATCCAATTAACCTACAGGAAATTTCAAGCTGAACCTTTTATTTAACCTGTGGCGGTAGATTGTTCTCATTCCACTAGGGATATCTTGTCCAGTTTTTATTTAGTACTGCTCACTTATTGCTTCCACTTAATCCAAGGATTGAACTCATGATTGCTATGTCACCAGTTTATGAACCAATGTTAATTAACCTTTAAACTATTGTCACATGGGACAATTCTAAGTGTGGAACTTAGAGCCTTAAACCTAACCTACCTGCTGATGAGTGCTTCTGCTTGTCATGCTTGACTGCACTCACTGAGGCTTCTCATTTTTGTAATACAGCTACTGTTGAAGCCTTGCTGTCATTTGTCTTTCTTAATTAGTAACAACAAACATGAGGACAACAGTCAGTGTGTAAATAACATAAATAAAGATAACTTCTCATTCAAGAAATTCAGACAGAGTGTTTACCCATATTGTCAAAAGAGGGCAGAAATATAAACTATCAAAAATGCTTTCTTGAATTTTTTGTTTATGTTCAATAATTTTTGAATATTAAACTAAAATAATCTTCTAATCACCACAAGATAATTATGATATTTATATCAGCAGAAGACTAATAACACACACACAAAACGTATATACATGTATACACATTGTTTTATATATGTGGATTTTTGATAGGATAAGGAACAAATAGGAACCATTTATAATTCTGATATGTTTCACCTTTTATTAAAGCTTCATCAGAGAATGAGATATGGAAAAAGAGAAACAAAATATTTAGGTATTTTTAATTTTTGTATTATTTTTCATTGGTTAAGCAGATTTCACATGCAATTTGTTTTATAAAGTATCATTCATGTGTAAATTTTTGTATTTTAAGTGCAGTTTGTCTATGCGAGATTCAGATGGTAATGTATATTCATTTGTTTGTCTGTGTTTAAGCATTTTTTATTTATATAGTGGTTCACATATTGATTTGGAGATGTTTTTACATAACACTGTCATGGTTTTAGTAGTAGGTAAACATATTTTAAATTCTGTAAGTATGAATTTTATAAAATATGGTGATGTAATATAGTATGTTTGATGTGTGTTTATAGATGGTAAGAGATTTATCAGAATCCCCTCAAAGTATTTCCTACATAAAGAATCCTTTTTTAATTCAGGTGACATTTATAAAATCAAAATGTGGATTATTATATAACTATTAATTCTGTTGTTGTATGTTATTTTACAATCTAGGGTTTCCATTTAACACCAAGCAAGTAATCTATATTTTCCTCCTTTTACTACAAATTTATGACATGATAATCATGAAGAAAGAATCATAGAAAATAAAAAATTCAAAGAAAACTAACTCAAAGCAAGACATGTATTAACAACCTGGTCCCATTTAGAATGAGATATTTTATTGTTGAGACATGTTTACTTTGATGTTAAGTAATACTGTGTTTTTACTATAACAATGGAATATCTTATTAAAAGGTAGTGAGTCCAGGTTGTGTAAGTTATACATACCACACACCCACATAT
This sequence comes from Acanthosepion esculentum, assembly GCA_964036315.1. Classification (NCBI taxonomy): domain Eukaryota; kingdom Metazoa; phylum Mollusca; class Cephalopoda; order Sepiida; family Sepiidae; genus Acanthosepion; species Acanthosepion esculentum. The sequence continues at coordinate 99,746,461 of OZ038479.1, forward strand.
ATTTGTTGCAGTGTCTTTTATATATAAAAATAGTGTATCAGATTAATGAAATGTTTGATTTATTTTCACAATATTTTATATTGATTTTTTTTCAGTGAATTAATATGTTGCCTAAACTGTAAAGAAATATTTCTGCTTTATCTTTTTTTTGTGGTTCTTTTCAGAGTGATGATTTCTTCCAACTGGGAAAAAAAAAGATTTTGAAAAATAAAAGTTTGAGGTGAATGATGGATCTATGCACTGAACAGGAAAACTTTCAATATGAAACTCATGCAAAAGTATTTTCTCACGTGATTGTATTTACTGATCATTTTAGAAATCGCGCAGATGAAAAGTCCTTCTCAGAAAATACTTCAGAAATTAACTTTAAAACAAGTTCAGAAGAGACACCATTTCAATGTGAAGTCTGTGGGAAGGCCTTTTCTAAAAATTGTAGTCTAAAAAGTCATGTTAGAACACATACTGGAGAGACACCATATCCTTGTGAAGTATGTGGCAAAGCTTTTTCTGAAAAGAGTAACTTAAGAAAACACATGAGAACTCATACTGGAGAAACACCATATTCCTGTGAAATTTGTGCTCAGGCTTTTTCAAGGAAGGATAAATTAAATATTCATATGATAGCTCATACTGGAGCATCTCCATTTTCTTGTGAAGTATGTGACAAATCATTTTCCAGAAAGGATAATTTGGAAAGTCATGTGAGAACTCATACTGGTGAAACTCCATATCCTTGTGAAATTTGTGGGAAAGCCTTTTCTAAACACAACCATTTAAAAACACATTTAATGACTCATACTGGAGAGACACCTTTTATGTGCCAATTGTGTGGCAAATCTTTTACACAAAAAGGTACATTGAAAATTCATTTAAGAGTTCATACAGGAGAGACTCCCTTTTCTTGTGAAATCTGTGATAAGGCTTTTGCATACAACATAAGTCTGAAAGCTCACATGAAAACTCACACTGCATCCTAAATTGAAGCTTTTATGATGAAAATATACTTTTTAATTATTTAAACAAATGTCTTTAATATTTCGTGCATAAAAAATTATAAATGATTTTGAAAAATGTCTTTTTATTAATATAAAAATATACATATAAGTTAGTAAATATATTAAAATATATATTTTTAGTAAATATATAAAAATTAAAAAGTATTTAGATGATATGTCACTTTTTCTACAACAAAAATGAAAATATCGTTGCTGCTTTTCCCATTGAAATATTGGCAATCTTGGACCTTTGTGTCTGCAAAAAATGTCAAAAGGATGATTTTTTTTTCCTTAACACTGCTAATATTTTAATTACCTTCACTCCTCAGCAAAGTTTATTGTTTTAGAATGTGATGATTAGAATTGTAATAAAACCTAAACATATGGTGAAAGTGAACGTATACATTGTTTTTTCTTTACTACAAAAATATTAAACACTATTTATTACATTGTTTATTTACAAGAATAATTTTATATTTACAACATTCTAAAAACTATATAACATTTGCCAAGAAAATAAATATGAAAACAATTATTTGTAAATTTATAAACATTTACCTAATTATTAAAATATGTGAACCAACTATAAGTAAATCCTTATTATTTACCATTTTATAAAGTTCAAATCGATTGGCAATTAGCCAATGTTTTGCCAACCATTCCAATAAACAATCTAAAGTTTATGGCTACATCAAATTGAAACATCAGTTTCTGTACAATCACTGAAGTTAAGCAACGTTGAGCCTGATCTGTGCCTAGATGGTTGACCACTTGGGGATACTAGGTGCTGTAAGCTTGAGTGTGTGGGTGGTGTAATGGGTAATGACTCAGAATTGTTAACCAGAGAGTCAATTTCCAATAAAGCTGGGTTCGTTATATTATGTGCAAATACGCTTGGGAAAGGTATGAACACACGTTTTTTCCCTCCAGCTATGGGTTAATTAATAAGTCTTTTATCACTAAACCATTATTATCCTCCCCACCCCAAATTCTTACAATCTAAAAATATTTTCTGTCTTTAAATAATTTGCAGGGTGTTGATAAGCTGTATAAAATGAATGAATTGATCAATCACTCAAATAAATAGTGTTCAATATTTTTCTTGTAAATTCTCAAGAACACATAAATATGTAAATTCTCTTTCATATGTTTAGGTATTATTAGAATTCTAATCATCACTTTTTAAAACCATAAACATTGCTGAGGAGTGAAGGTAGTTAAAATAATAGCAGTGTTAAGGGAAAAAACAGCCTTTTGACTGTGTATATCAAATGAAATTTATTTTCTGATGATTTTCCTAAAAATGTTTATAAGTTTTGCTTACTATAATTGAAAAAATATCAACAAAACTGCAACATCATAATCAATAGTAGTAGTGATATTACCAGCAGCAGATACCTACTTCCAGTAAACACATGAACATAGCAGAGCTCATTTTGTGTCTGTATGTTCATAATACTCCCATTCTTCATTCTGTTTTCTTCAGCATGACAGAAATAAAAAAAACTGATAGACAAAAAGGTTACAGTAATGTTTAACCTTTGTGTTGACCAAACAAATGTGTCAAAAGGACAGTTATTCCCTTGAAACTTTTGACTCCCTCAATAATATTTATTTACAAGATTTTTTTTTTTAAGCATTTCACTCCAAGCAAGGTGGGAGTTCCACCAACACACAAGGGGTTACAGAAAGTGGGAGCAAGAGTAAAGAGTCATGATAGAGGAAAGGATGAAGAGAAGGACAGGGAATAGATTAAGGCATCTGGAGGTGTCAATTGACATTGCATTTGACTATTTGGAGATTATAGCTATCAGGGAAGCAAGTAAGAGGAAAAGAGTTCCACAGACGGGAAGTGTGAGACATGAAGCTATTGGAGTAGAAGAGATAGCTATATTTAACCATTTCGACAGTGAAAGGGTGGGACTGAGATGCCAATCTAGTGGCACATTTAAATTCATGCAGTTTGGGAACTAGCGAAAGATTTGAAGGATGGGCGAGGAAAACTTTCTGGCGCAACAAGATTTAAAAAATATGTGAACCAAGTTCAGTGTGATATTTATTGTTTACCTTTTATTGAGATTTATTTACCATTTTATAAAGAAATAAATCTGAAAAGAAATATTTTTATTCAAAAATTTATAAAAGATTACAATATGTAAACCAAATACAATGCAATATTTATTATTTACCATTTTATAAATAACTATGAAAACAATTTTTTTTATTAATCTAATAAACAAATTGTGTTTAATATTTTTTGTTGTCAATTCTCAAGCATAAAGAAAATATATAAATCCATTTTCATGTGTTTGGGTTTTATTAAAATTTTTATCATCCCTTTTTAAAAACAATAAACATTGCCGAGGGAGTCCAAAGTAATGGCAGTGTCAAGGAAATAACTGTCCTTTTGACACACTGTTTTTTCACAGGCATGAAGAAAAATTTAATTGCCAAGGTTATAATGGCTTTTTCCAATATATGAATCGATATTTTATTATAAATAGTAATGATGCCATGTCGCGATTGTACAAGTACTGCTAGTCATGTATTCAGAAATAAGTTACCATTTAAAACTAAATACAGATAGTCTCCTCCTTATATAGGGTTAAATACTAAAACTGAGATAGAAAAATTGCAACTGAAATGCACTTTTAAACCAATACAAGGCCTAAGAGACATTCAAGGTAGAGGGTTACAGGGTAAGAAAAGTAGTTCATAGGATTATGTAGGAAAGATAACGGATAACCTCAGACTTGAGGAGGTCAAGATTTTGATGATTTGGAAAACATCCTGTTGGGAATTTGTTCTACAAAGCAGCAGTCCTTGGGAAGAAGCTGTCCAAGTGGAACTTACTTTTTATTAATAGAATACAGCCACATCATGTTGAAACACTGGTTACCATACAATCAACAAAGTTAACCAATGTCAAGCCTGGTCAGTATCTAGATGGGAGGTTTTCGTTGTTTCACCTGTGGCAATGGTGTGATGGGTGAAAAAATAATTCGCCAACCATAAGGCTATGTAAATGCTTTTGAAGCCTGGCAAGTGAGGACTAGGCAGCCACAGATATGTCAGCAATACTCCATTTTTCGTCTGATCTGGCTTTTGTAAAGATAGTGAGTATAGCAGAATTTGAATACTTACCAGAAGAGTACAATGAACCAAACATCTTTCCAACATCTTTAGCAATTGATCATATATATGAGTTCCATTTGGGGTCTGGGGTGAGCTTGAGTCCCAGTAGACGTACCAGGCAAGGAGCAACCTTGAAAGAAGACCCATCCATCATGAGATTAAACTTATGTTCAAACATCATCATCGCTGTCTCCTTTGACAACAGAACTCTGAAAAAATTGAACACTTTGATAAAATGCCATTCAATCATGGATAATTGTTTAATCAATTTTCATAAAATTTATATAATTAAAATGAACAATTGGAGGAAAATATATTTATGCAAAAATTTTTCTTAATGAAAAACAATAATTTTTACAAAAGTATTTTTCTAGAAACAAACTTTTTTGTCTTAGAAATTTACATACAAAACCCCCAAACAACCAGAATCAACTGAAAATTTCAGTGGCAAAATACACACACATTTTGAAATTCTACTAACATTTAACTAATTAATGGATTTTAATGAAATTTTCAATATTGATTAATTGATTACTGAAGGAAGCTGTAATTTTAATGAAAAAATAAATATTTTCTTAAGGAGTACAACATTTTATTATGGCTATTAAAACATAATTTATTGAAGAGCAATTAAAAAGATAAAGAAAAAAAATAAGGAAGAAAAGGTTATTATTAATATAAACCACAAATAAAGAAAGGTTGAAAGTTGTAGAGACCAGATAAAATTTTTACAGCAAAAAAAGGATTGGCTTTTGGGTCTCAATGTGATTTTTATGCATATATTGATATATTATCAATATATATGTATATCCTATCTTCATTAAGAAATGTTTTCATTTTCAGTCACTGCGCACATCTGTTTTAAGTCCTCAATCAAACTCAGAACAAGGAGAAACAAAAAACAGGTTTTTTTTCTCATTTGTTATGAATTGATTTTTACAGTAATTATAACCTTTCCTTTACTTTTTTTTCTTTTTCCTTACACTTTGATAAAATGTTTTTGCTTTAATGTCCATGATGAAAAGTTGATTGTAAATTTGAAACATTCAAGTCAAACAATTGTATCAGGAATAACCTGTAAATTTCTTTTCTTAGTATTATTAACATATAGGAATTTGTTTTATAATTAAATTATGGTGGGATGTCTATGCCCTTCTTGTCAATATGAATTCAAATTTAATTAATATAAAGAATTTGTGACTATTGTTTTCTTATTAGTGTAACCTTTGTAATGTAACTCATTTGGTACCTGTTACTTTGCTGATGGCAAGATGATCACATTTCAAGTCTAAATTCTTTGCCCATTTAAAATACTACATTCATTAGAAAATATATTCAGTTTAAATACAGAAGGAATCATAAAAATGACTTCAAAGTACTGCAAAGTTTGGTTTATACCAAGGTGATCCAAGGGCTATGGTTTACCTTGGCTTCTACTCTTTTCCTGTCACTCAGGAATTGTTGCCAGACAGAAATGGAAATTAGCCATTGTGATACAGATGTCCATTTCAGTTTCATTCAAATTGTTTATGTATGTACATACATGCATGTATTTTTCAATTCAATGACAGACCTAAAATATTTCTGCAAATTAACAAAAAAGCTTCAAAAAATAGTTTTATTTATTACCAAATAATTTCCAAAAATTTCAATAAATTTATAAGTTAGAGTTTAAAAAACGAACACTTCTTTTTCTTGTCTCTAACTTTATTTTATTGTTCATCCCAGGGTAGGGGTTATCCAAACAGGGAAGTATTTCAATATTTAATTTCAAACTCAGTCAAATTGTGTATGTATATATGGAAAACTTTCCACAGATATAACAACACTTTGAGCACTTTCATCAACATTGTATGTGTAAGTGCCTGATACAAGAGTATTGCAGTTAGCAAAATTGGCAAGTATTGGATTCATGTTTATGAAACATCAACTTAGATGTTCTGATAAGCTTATCTGCCTAGAAGATTCATGCATACCTAAAAAGGTTATGAATGGGGAGTTAACACAGGGAAAACAAGTGCAGTGTAATCCACACAAGTTCTATAATGACGATCTGAAAGACACACTCAAAAAGACACATATAGACACCTGGGAAGAACTTGCATCAGATCGGCAAACATAGAAAAATATCATTGCTACTGGTGTCAAGAATGTTGAGAACTTTAATCAAATACTGCAATGATAATAATAAATATCAATAGAGGTCATTATTTTTATCTCGATCCAACACACTCGACAAAGAGATCTCTTATAGACTCTTGAAGGCATGTGATGCATTTGGTAAACTTGAATTGAGGCCTTGGTCACAATCAGATATAAAAGCAACAACAACAAGAGTCGAGGTATATCGTGTGTGTGTTAACAATCATGCTATACAGCAGTGAGACATGGACAATTCAGTGAAGACATATTCAGTGCTTTCATTAGCGTTGTCTGCGTAGTATTCTAAAGATCTTGTGATCACATGTGCCTGATACAAGAGTGCTGCAGTTGGCAAGATTGGTAAGTACTGAGTCCATGGTTATGAAATGCCAACTTAAATGGTCTGGTCATTTTGTCTGCCTAGAAAACTCATGCATGCCAAAACAGGTTATGTATGTGAAGTTAGCACAGGGAAAATGACCACAGTGTAAGCCCTGCAGGTACCATAAAGACAATCTGAAAGACACACTCAAAAAGACACCTATTGATATAGACACCTGGCATCAGATCAGCAAACATAGAAAAATATGATTGCTACTGGTGTCAAGAATGTCAAGAACGGCAGGATAGAATGTGCACAACAAAATTGTGCAGGCAGATATATGAGAGGTGTCAACCCTCTCCAGAAGGTGGATTGAAGGAATCTTACATGTGATTAGTGTGACTGCATTTGCTTTTCAAAAGCAGGTCTTCTCATTCACATGTGGAGTCATCGGGATGTCAACTACCAGGTATGACATCCCAGTGATCATACCTGTACAATCTGCCATAAAGTGTGTCCATCAGCCAGCTGACTCGCACAACATTTCCACAGCCAGCAAGGCAAGCTGCAGCAGGAGGACTGACATGTCAGCAATGTTGGAAGTACTGCAAGACTCCTGCAGGTTTCAAAATGGTCTTACTCAGTCATGAGTTGACTTTCACCATAAATGTAGATGTGTATGTGTATTCATTAGTCACCACCAAAATGGATGTGTTCTTTCCAAAATGAAAGCAAGAAATCACTACCCCACTGTTTTAAAAGGTTTGCAAAAAATCAGGGAATTATCCAATTCAAACAAAATTTTGAATAATGAATGAATATTATAATGAATGTTGTTATTTTAGAAGACTTTGTAGAAATATTTTTGGTAGCCAGTTTTAAACATTTACTTTTTAATTTGGGAGGTGTCTGTCAATTCTTTTCACAGGTATATAGAGAAAAATCTCCGAAGATGTTATTTCAGTAAAAATTTATGCAATATCAAGTGTGAGCATACTAAAAATTCATCATGAACCTTGCCAAAAATAATTTAAAAAAATCAAAAAATCAATTTTTTTAAAATGTTGGTGCTTGCATAATTTAATAAAAGACATTATTTTCTTTCAGATTGGACAGAATAAAACATGTAATCTTAATATTCATTTTTAAAAATTATTTGTAATTTTTCAATGCAATTTTGAAATTCATTCTGCTGCTGTTTTTTACTAAATAAAGACATGTTTGAAGAATTGAAAATTGTAAAGTTTAATACCATTTTCGATTGTGAACTTTTAAAAAAGAATTTTAATTCTTTTTTTCATTTTTTAGCAACTGTTAGCTTATATGATGTTCAAAAAGGAAATAATTTCGAATTACCACCTTTGATAGAATATTCTTCCATACCAAAAGAATAATGTGATAATTCAATGATTCTTAAATTCAGAATAATTACAAAAGAACCCATTGGATGCAATTAAATATTTTATGACATCAAACAGGTAAGTAAAAAAAAAAAAGTAAAAACAAAGAATTAAAAAACTCAACGTATAGTTTTTTAATCAATTTCTCTTTTTATATTTCTAAAAATGTAGTGAAAAATAAAATTATTAATTTTAATTCTAAAACTTCATAAAAGCGTACAGAATAAAAATTTATGTGGTTGAATAAGGTTAAAGATAATTTATTTTTTAAAATAAATACCAATTTTTTATCATTGCACTGCTGATTTTTTTCCAATTTTTCGCATTCTTTTTAAAAGTGTCGACAAGAGAAAATTACTGTGGTTGAACTTACATGACCTTAAATGACAGCTCACATACTACCATGCGCAAATAAATGTTATTTTCATTTTGTTTTAACTTTTAAGTACAAACTAAGCAATATTTTTACAAAACCCTGTTAGTTAATCCTTAAATTTGTGACTTTGAAACACATATTTGTGACAAATATTGTATTTTTAAGAGATTTAAAATAAATGTTTACATTTTCCGCCTATGATGGTGGTTCGCTTTTTAGTCGATGAATGGTGAGTGAACATATCAATGTTTTAAAATGCCTAAAAAAACATTTTTACATATTGAAATTTTTTTCCTAGCGTTCGTTATGCTCTTTCAAATAAAACCAAAATTTAATTCCAATGAGGACACTTAAATTATTTAAAATGCGTTTTTCGTTTTTTTGTTAAGGAAATCCGTGGTGGTATCGAAGTGTGTATAAATGGCACAAGCTGAAGCACATGTAAGTCACTCACGCACAACGGACAAACCGAAACGCTTAGAGTAGACATTTAGACACGCATGCAAAGTGACATGCACTTTCTTTGTGTGACGGACAGAAAATCAGGTTTTCTTTTTCAATATAGATTTTAAAATGTTAAGAACTGCAAAATAAAATTTTAACACAGAAAAAATATTTGTTATGAATCCTATTTCATTTCTGTTGAGAAGCTGTTGAATGCATCTGTTTTCAACTTTTCGTTTTTTTTTTTTCTCATCATTCTGGTTTGGACACGTTAGACTCCAGTATATTTATTTTTAATTTATAGAAAATGTGTTTTTGTTAAAAAAAATTTTCTTAAAAATTACTAGATTCAAATGCAGTTAGCAATGATGCAGACACAATTTCAAATTTGACATAAATAAAATTATAAATAAAAAACATCAACAACCCCTTTTTGAAGTAAGGGATCAATTTGAGTCTGTAAATATGGCTCTCAATAGTTTTTGATTCTGATTCAATATCATGTCATGTATCGAGGAAGGTGTGAATAAAATGCTAATAAAATTTATTATTCTTTTCTTTTTTTACGAGTAGACCAGTTATTTTTCCTTAATACCTTTTGTTTTTAAAAATGCATTTTAAACTTGGGTGTCGCTTTTTTTCTTTTTTGGTGTGGGAGGCAGGGATACAAGTACCGACATAAAAACGATACGTAAGTTTAAAAATTAAAAATGAATTTAAAAATATGAAAAGTCTAGATTCTCTAGAAGCTTTCATTTAAGTTCTAATAATTTCAAACGAATAGATCATTAAAAATTCTCAATAAGTAAAAAAATGTTTCTGTGTATTATTTCAAATCGAATTATTGATTGGAATCTTCTTTTTTCTTATCAGTACTAGTGTAAAAATCTATAAATTTGTCCATAAACAGATCTGTCAACACAAAGCAATTCTTTTTTTTAAATATCTTTCAAAAATATACTTTTCTGAAACTTTATTTGAAGAAATTAGCTAATTTAAAGTAGGTATCTCTAAAATTTACTAAAACGTCATTAGAGAATATCAAAGGATATTTTGGTGGAAATTTTTTAATCCTTTTTTTTCACTGTTTTCAGAATCTTGGAAATTTTGGTTAAAAATTTTGTTTTTCTGGTGTCAATGTGGCACCATACGGGAAATAAGAATATTTTTCTACCGCGAAAAACACATTAATTTGGAAATTTTTACAAAAATCAGATAATAGTCGGATTTTGATGAAACTTTCAGGATTTATTTAGAAAATGAATTAAATTATTTTTGAAACGTTTCTTTTTTTAGAAAATCTTAGCAAAATATTTTTTTTATATCTTTATTTCCCACCTTTGAAATTTTAAGAAATTTTTTTTTTATTGTATTTTTTATTTTCTAAACACAAACATTTCAAGAATAATTTTTAAGTAAGTCCAGAAAGTTTCATTAAAATCTTGCAATTATTTGATTTTTGCAAGAATTTCCAAATCATTGTTTTCCCCGCAAAAAACGCTCAAATTTCCCGTACAAATTCAAGGTCCCGCGTTGACTTTTAAAAGAACAACAAAAAGATTTTAACACAAAGCCAAGTTTCTAAGATAAAAAAATATTTTGATCTTTCCTATTTCTAATAACACAAAGATTTTGACAATAATATTTACTTTTTATTATATTTTTTAGGTATTTTTTTCAATGAAAAATTTTCATCATTGTATTCGATTAAAAATTTTATTTGTAAAAATGCCTCTTTTTTCCCAAAGTGATACCTACTTTGTTACTTATGAATACTTTCACTGTTTACCCACTCTTCAAGAAATTGTAAATATCATTTAGTTTACAGAAAATTCTTTTCATCATTCATTGCGGTATGGAAAATTTTCTGAACGTCGATGAAAGATAAAAATGAAAAATAGACCGTAATAAATAGACGGATCAGTGAAAATGCGACCCGCCAAGTTAAACATACAGAGAGAAACACTTTCATTTTTCACCCTTGTGCTACATTTTTTTATTATTACTTTTGCATTTTTAAAATTATTATACTGTTATTTTTCAGCTTAGTGTTACATTTTTATTTATTTATTATTTAAATTGTTTTATTATTATTATGGGAAATAAATATAGTGTTATTTTCTTTTATCATGAGGAACTAGAATTGCTCATCACCGCCTTTACGCTTTGTTTTTACTTTTTTCTTCGTCTTTTTTTGTATTTTGCGGTTTTAGTTTCACTGAGCCATTGCGTTTAACTAAAAGAGAACTTTATTTCTCTTGGTTTAAAGTTGAGCAAAAGGCGAATTCAAACGACAGAGTAAGGAGAAGAAAAGAAAAAAAACACAGGTATGTATTTAAACGATTTAAAATCTAAACTAAATTTTTATTCACTAAAATATGCTTGCTGCTTTTCTCGACAGCAGCTATTTCTACCATAATTTTTTCAAATTTGCCAATACTTAAAAATTTGATAAATACGTAAATGAATGAATAAAATAAAATAAATGTATTCAATTTTTAACCTCAGAAATGATATTCGCGTAGAAATTATTGAATTACTTCTCTCAGAATTTTTTTTACTTAACCTCATAATGAGCACAAATTTCTTTCTTCCATGAATAAAAAATTTAAATATAATTCAGCTTTTTGTGAACAATAAAACTTGGAATTTATAAACTTTACTTAGATTCATATTCCGAGCACACATTTTGTAACACAAAAAATTCAGACATTGGATTTCCTTTTTTGGATGATGTTCTTGTTTTGTATCCAACGAAAATTCTTATCGTGTCGAAAAATATTAATTAGAGAATCCTTACAATTTTTTTATTTTCACGACAAACATAAAAGCCCAAAATTGCGTTTGCAAAATAAATAAATAAATAACACTTTTAATTAATAAAGATTAAATTAAACAATTATAAAGTCAAAAATTTTTCCATTGAATCGGCAAAATCACAATGGCCGCTATCTGATTGACAGAAAATCGATATTGTAAACAAATATAATTGTAATTAAAAAATAATCGTAACATAAAGACTTTTTCATGAGAAATAGTTACTTTAATCTTTACTCATTTTAACTAGGCCAAAAAATTGCTAAATTTTATTTAAAAAACCTTTTAAAATATAACATCGATGATTCGCCTAACAGACAGCAACAACACAAATTCGCGTTGACAGCTCAAGTCTGTATGGCTTCTGTTTGCAAGTATGGTGGCCCGTAATAAAAATCAATATTTTATTTTTTTTGTAAACTCTACTAATTTTTAGAATACTACTTAAAATCTAGAAATAATGTTGATATCAGATTTTTTTTCCATTCTTTCAGCTTTTGATTGGTAGAAAAAATGACTATGAAATTAAGTTTTATTATATTTCATAGCTTTTTAACTCGAGTGTTCAATTTTCCGCCATGAAAATTGATTTATTTGAGGTACCTAAAGTTTTGCATTTATAATTAAAGCGAAAACATATAAATATGTTTGTGTGTAAATGTAATGAATAAATAATAACTACAAATTTCGCCGAGTGTGCAGCCACAGAAACAAAGAAAAAGGCATTGTTTACTTCGAGATTTCATTCAATCAACGTATTGATTCGAATTAATTAAGAATAAATATTGCATTCCAGACGTTATTTTCGTTTTAGTTACAACACTGTAAAAATTTTACAATATTCTTTACTCTTTTTTGTACAAAAAAAGTAATGTTGACTTTAAACCATTTTTTCGCATAACAAACCACAACAAAAAAAAAACAACATTGAATTACTTTACGAACTCGCCTCATATTCTGAGCTCTGCTTCTTAATGAATTTATTTTAGGAAGACATACTTCAAGAATTTTATAAACTAAAACGAAAAATAGTGTACGAAATGCCATAATTTACTTAATTTAAGAAAATGGCAGATATTTATTTCCACCCCCATCTCACATTTTTCTGGCATTTTTCATTTCTTTTTCCGACGGTTTGTATTTTAGTTCTAATTTTTTTTTTTTTTTTACAAATTCTGAGAATTACTGGTCACAAATGTTGAATTATATTTCTGTTTTTACTTATATTAATATTGCATCTTGGGTGCTATTTTTCATTTTATTTCTAATGCAAGACTTAAAGTCAAAGAAGTTACTCAGCACTGGAGACTGGTTGGAGATCTGTTTTAGAAAGAAGGAAGTTAATTCAGGGTTGTGAAGAATTGTTTAGTTTTCGAGCGATAAAAAAAATCAACATTATCTCTACATTTTCTGATTCTTTATTAATCCCAATATTGAATCTTTCTAACAGTATTTTCTTTTGTTTGAGTGTAAAACACCATATACATGCCATCAAAATAATGGCGAATCTAGAGAGAACAGCATTTTTTTTCTTGGTTTATTAGTAAAATGAAGTAAAATGAACATTTAATTGCGCCGTTTTTCTTTTCATTCCATCAAACTAGGTACCACCGAGGACTTACAAAAAAAAAAACAGACAAAAAAAAATAACAACTTAAAAAAGCATTTTAAATAATTTAAATATCTTCTTTGAATTTAAATTTTATTTTTATTTTAAAGAAAATAGCCTAAAGCTGTGTAGAAGCAGCCATAAAGTAGTAAATAGAAAAATATTCATTTTTTTATAGAATTCTATAATTTTAAACTAGGCAATGATCTTATTTCTTGCAGCATTCATAGGTAACTATTGTTGTCATCTGACATTTCACATGGCTACAAATTCCTTGAAGTGAATAAAAAATTTTATGGAATTATCTAAATAGGTTAAAATAATCTGTTTAATTAGATTTTCTTAAAACTGCATCGAATTATTTAACCAAGTGAAAAAAGTTATCTGGATTATTATTATTATTATTATTAATAATAATAATACAAACATTAGAAAATTATTTAAGTGTTTTTCTCATAGTTGTATGTATAAAAACAATTCAAGTAGACTTAGCATAATGACAAAAGGAACTTTTGAAAATAGATGTCTTACAAGAAATGTTTATATGGAAATTTTAGTTAAAGAGAACTTTATGAAGTATTTAGTATATTAAAGGAAGGTTACAAATAGGACTCCTCTTGACCATTGTATCCTTCAGCAAACCAATAGAAATATTACTTAAGTTATGAAGAGAAATTAATCTAATGGTCAGATTATATTTTGGTCATCAGATGATGGTTGTATCATAACAAATTTATTAACCATAATTTTGTATGCAAACCATGATGCAGAAAGCTATATCTGTTCTTTGACCAAGAAAAATGCTTGAAAATCATCTTATCTCTGTTCTTGATACACTGTTGAAGAAGTTCAAGAAAAACAGCTGAATTTTCCTTCAGCTTTAGGATATGCAGTTGCTACCAGTTACGTGACTACGCAATTCCTTTAAGATGTCAATCCTAAATGGAACTACTATTTTCATTTTTTAAAGTTTTGGCAAATGAGAGATAAAAAAATAAAGTTACAGGATTATCTTAAGACTGACTTAAATCTTTATGCAGTTATAATTTCTCTGAAATTGTCTTCATAATTAAAGGTGGCCATAATATCTATAAATACATAAAATGTGGCACAAGAAGCCCAAACATTGGAGAAGGGGGATAGGCTGGTCTTCATCTCTCCTAACATTTAACTTACCTAGTCACAATCACTAACCTAAACATTCAATAATATTCCTTGCACCAAAACAACACATTCTTACTTATCATTCTTACTATAATCACCATAATACACAATTTCTCTATGAAGTTTGAACTAGTTCTCATACAATTGTCTCTAGTGATCGGGAAAATAATAACAATTAAAAAAAATATCTAAACCACAATGTGTATTTACAATGTCAATAATTATTTACAAAAAACTAAACAAAACAGTATTAGTAATAAAAACTCCCCCATCACAATCCTGTGATAAAAAATATAAATAGATGAAAATAATGTGAGACTATATAATAATACTTGATGTCAAGTCACTTAGTATTTATAATTATTTGTTAAACAAAGGGGAGACTACTCTGTTATTATCCATACTCCAGCCACGTTGAATATTTAAAGTTAGATTTTATTTACCTCTAATCAGTAGGAGTCTAGTGTTAAATGATTTTCAATATATATAGTTTTCTTTTTCTTTTTTGTTTTTCTTTTGTAATAAAATGTGCTAATGCTCAAAACGAAAGTGGAAAATAAAATTTGGATAATTTTGGCATAAAATAAAGTACCTGTGAAATAATGATTAATGATCTGTTTATATTTCTGAGATGAGGTATTATGTACAGTATTTACATTAGTTGGACTATTGTCCTCATCTTTGTCGCCATATTTGTCACAACGTTTTGGCCGTTGTACGCTCCGGCCTTCTTCAGGTGGTTGGAATTTCAAACCGAACCCTTTATTTCGATCACTGGGGTAGACTGTTCTAGTTCCACGAGCCATGTTTGATGGATGTCAGTTATCAGTTTTCTCCTGGTAATTTTCCCTCTGAATGTTCTCCACTGCCTGAACCGGGTATTGAACTCACACTCTTTGGGTCTGTCACTGGATCTAACCAACGCCGTTATCCACTGTGCCATGTGTCCTTGAGGAATGATTAATGATTCTTTTATTTTGTAAAAAAAACAATGTATATTTAATAACAATAGTTTTTTTTTGTTTTTTTTTTTCAAATAAAAGTATCATTACTTTATCAAGCAATTAGCAATCATTTCATTTCTTTTCCAATTGTTCTTGTTCTTTCACTAAATTTAAGCAGTGTTGTGTCCAGTCAGTATGAGAGGACTACTTGGGAACACCGGGTAGAGTAAGTAACCTCCTACAACCTGAAATATGTTTTGACTTCAATAACCCACAAAAGGTTGATAAACTGGAAAAAAAATTGGTCTTTTCTGCTTTCAATTTTGATATTTAGAGTTTTTCTAATAAACACAAAAAAATTGAATCATTATTATCAAGGTGAGTGCAAACATGGACTCCATACTTTTATTAAGTTGCAAATTGGACTGAAAAATGCTTTATTCTTCAAATTATAGTATTTTAATAGAATTTCCTTTTACAAAAGTCTTACTATAATGTATAATTTTTATGTTATGGGAACAAACACTTAAAACAGAAATTGAATCATTATATTATAGACTAGTGTATCTATGGCATCAAAAATGACTAATTGTTTGAAAGTTTTAATACTAAGAGGCAATGAAACAAAAGCTTTGAAACAATGTATTGAATTTCAATGAAATGAAGATCTAGAATTCACAACTAAAATAGAGATCAGTGAACCATTTAATTAAACTGTTCCCTTTATATTTTTAGACTGTCATTAGTATCTATGATTCATTGATTACACTTGGCATTATATGAATTGCTTTTTGTTCAATATCTTTTATATTAAAAATTTTATGTTTAACAGTGACTCAAAATGGAAGCACCCCTCAAAAGAAAAAGAAGATTAGCAACAGAAGAACTAAGACAGTGGCAACAAAGCCTATCTCACGACCATGTTGAGTCAAGATGATCACTTAGTAGAAAAAGGTATTTGAGTGCCGCGTAAGAAAGGCGTGAACGAACAAGACTGCAGTCTAGAAACACATTAAGAGAAGGGATTAATTAAATGGTTCGTTTTGTTTGGGACCTAATTTTGTCTAAATAAAGATAAATATTTTATTTGTACAGATTATTGAAATGACTATAAGAAATAAACACTCATACATTTACTCACTTAAGTTGATTTACCTCCCTTTCTCCTATAAGGCATGAAATAAAAGATATAAATAAATACACAGTGGTAATTATTATGTATTTGATGTTTAAGTGTGTAAAAATAAATGCTCATCATGTTGAAAGGTTTCATTCAGTTATGTTTCTTATGGGATTAATAATAATGTTTTAGCATTTGTTTGATTGTAAGGAATATTTTTAAGCAGTTAATGTATTGTTAAAAATTTGACATTATTTCTTATTACTATAAACATATTTAATGCTAACCTTATTTTCATACCTAAAATGTAAACAGTAATTTTTAAGCTGTTAATGGATCTTTTTAAAATTTTTTAATTGCTTAAAAGGTTAGCAAACAAACTTCAAAAGGTCCCAATAACAAAGGTGTATTTCTTAAGTTGGGGTAATTTAAATTTACTTTGCTTTGATGGCTGTCTGTGGTTCAGTCATAAAGCACCCTTAGCTTAAAAGTGGCCTCTCAAATAAAAAAAGGTGGGGGATACAGGTTCAATTCCTGTTGGAAGCACATTTTTCTTTAATTATACTTTTGATATTTAGACCAGTAGACTTTAATTTCACTGTTTTAAAGAAATAGAGACATCTACTCAAACACCTATACCCACTAAATATAATGTTTATATTAATAAGAAATTGTAAAGCTATTAAAAAAGGGGTAAACATTTTTTTGCTTTACTTACAGATTGAGACTACCTACCAAGATTTGATGATGGACTCGTACTGTGAAGATGAGAAATTGTCCTTTTCTGAAAAAACTTTATTTGCTGAACATCAAATACAGTATTTTGCAGATCCAAAACGTTATCACTGTGGTATATGTGAAAGGGCATTCCCATCACATGCTGCCATGGAAATTCATCTGAGAAGCCATACTGGAGAAACACCATTTGTTTGCCAATTGTGTGGCAAAGCTTTTTCTCAGAAGGGTAATTTAAAAGTTCATACACAAACTCATACAGGAGAGACGCCACATTCTTGTGAAATCTGTGGCAGATCATTTTCCGTAAAGTGTCATTTGAAAAGTCATATGAGAACTCATACTGGAGAAACTCCATATAATTGTCAAGTATGTGACAGGTCTTTTTCTGAAAAGAATACTTTGAAGAGACATATACGAACTCATACTGGGGAAACTCCATTTCCATGTGAAATATGTGGTAGAGCTTTTTCCCAAAAAGGTCCCTTGATAAGTCATATGAGAATACATACTGGAGAAACTCCATTTCTTTGTGACGTATGTGGCAGATCTTTTTCTAGAAGGGATATTTTGAAAAGTCATATGAGAACTCATACTGGTGAGAGACCATTTCCTTGTCAAGTTTGTGGCAGAGCATTTTCTAGACAGGATAAGTTAAAATTACATATAAGAACTCATACTGGAGAGATGCGATGTTGAGTGTATATAAAAAATTATTTTAATATTTTGAAAATGTAGAATTTTAGTACATGACAACTGATTTCATTGCAAACTAGCAGTTTCTATACCAATGGCTAAAATAAAAATTAAAAAAAAAAAAATCAAATTTTTTTTTGTTTTGTTTTTTTTTCTATAAAGGCTACTTAGGAAATTTACTTTTAAATTTATATGAGAGAAAAGTAATTTCCTTCTATTGTTTGGACTGATAACTTTATTTTATAACACTTTGGCTGATGTGTTTTTCAGCCTTCAACAAGTTTGTTACATGACTAATCCTTGATTGTCATCCAGTATATTTTTATAAATCTTGACACCTCTTCAAAATACTTCATAGTTCCCAGCTTTTATTCTGATATAGAAAATTTTGACAGTCTGAAAAAAATAAAGCTTAAAAAAAGCATTTAAATTATTTTTTGTTATTTCATAAACAACACAAAAATGGAAGGCTTAACAAATGGATATACAAACCTTATGATGATTGAAAACAACAAAGATAATACAATTTCAAAGTATATAATAATAGTAATTTTTCATCTCAATTTCAGAAATTAGATCATTTTTTTTTTTTTTTTTCTTAAATAAAAAACTGTCAGTCCAAGACTTTATCATAAAATGCAATGCTAACTATTGCTGGGTAGTACTTTTTACTTGTCAGCTAGAGGAACAATCCAAGCTGCGAATTATGAATTGGAGACGCTAAAATCAAGCACGTACAAAAATTTAAGTATCTAGGAAGTTTTTTAACAAGGGACAGAAAATGCGACACTAAAATCTGAAGGCATACAGGAACAACCAAAGATGCCTTCCAAAACGGGAAAATTTCATTGGAAACAAAGGAAAGAGTACTGAACTATTATGTAAAATCAGTCGTCCTATATGACAGTGATTGCTCCTCAAAGATGAAGAAAAGACTTGAAGCAACAGAAATGTGGTTCTACAGAAGGATGTTGAGAATACCATGGACTGAACATGTAAGCAACGTTGGAATTTTAGAGGAAATGGAAACAAAAAGGACACTGAAAATCAGTAAGAGTGAGTTGAAATTTCTAGGGCGCATAATAAAGGACGGCTTAGTTTGACACTCACTGGTTATATTGAAGGCAAGAGGGACAGAGGAGAACTGCATGACCTATCTAATGAGCTTTTACAAATGGTTGGCAGAACAGAGTTTAGAAGAGATAGCAAAAAGACAACATTTACTAAGCTACAAAAGACAAGAAATTGTGGATAGCCATGATCTCTAACATTCTGAAAAAACATGGCACTTTGAAGAAGATACTTAGAATCAGAAAAGGATTGCATTGTGGAAATTAGAATTTTCTTATAGAAATAATATTAAGTTTGCACGATTCATCATGTGTATTTTAGCATTGCCTATTCAGTACAAAGAGCTTTTAGCACCTGTATATGGTTTCAATATTAGCAAGTCTAGTGAAAACATACTCAAGCCGTCCTTAAATACCCAAACTACATTTGGCAACAAGACTGCAGATCGGGAGATTAGAGGTTTTGAGGAATGTAGAACCACCTCTTAAATGTTGCTCCACCATGAGTTGGGTGGTAGAACCTGTTAGGGTCCCAGCTCTGGGCAAATAGTAAATCCCCAAACAAAAATCAACAGTACATTTGTATAATAAAATGACCAACAATACATTTTTTATAGTGAACAATCAGTACAATACAAAAATATATGAAAATAAAGTTTAATAGTAAAATTACCAGCAATATATTTTTATAAAAATTAATTCCAATACATTTTTGTAGTGAAATTACTAGTAATACATTTGAAAAAAAATTACCAACACTAACCTTTATCATTAACAAACTATATATTAAAAAAAATGTTTACCCTGAAAGTATAAAATTATGTACAAAATATCTGTAGTTGAAGGCATAAAATTGCATTCAATATATTTGTAGCTGAAGCCATGAAATGAGTACATTTAGATTTCGGCATTAAATAACCCATGGAGGTTGGTACAAACGAATCAACTTGAATAATCTGGTTACTAAATGCAGTTTTTTTTTTTCACTCATAGTTTAATTTTATTTTAAAATTAATAGATAGGTAAAAAAATGAAATAAAAATATATTAAAAATATTCTATATAAGGAAAACATTTTTGTTAAAAATATTCAAATAGAAAATAACATTTCTATAACAGATATATAAAAGTATTTGTCACTCTAATTTCTGCAGGATAGAAGGATATTTTCCTGATCACTACAATCTTGATTTCTTCAAGTTTATGATTAACCACTATCTTACCTATATGACCTCATGAACTGCACTTCATATGCTTATAAAATACCACAGAGTAACCCTCTACTTTGAGTGGCTGTTGGGCTTTATATTGGGTAGCATTAGTATAAAAAATAGCAATATTAAAAGATCTTTAGAAATTGATAAATATGAAGGTTAAATATCTATTACAAAATTTAGTAAGCAGAAACATTGTAAAATAAAATTCACTAAACTATGAATCGTGTCCCTTGCTGTTGTGGATGATTATTCTCCCCATCTTCCTATCCTTTCTAGTTTTTAGTACTGGGTTTTATTCCTCTATCTTTAATAATTTCATGAATCAATGATTTGTTTTGTACTGCATTCAGTTTTGAAACATTTTAAGTTATTAAATTTTTTAAACCAATGACCTTGTCTCCGGCTTAGTATTGGGTTTCTGGTTTCTTCTAAAGTTTTTTTCATTCTCTTTCATCTCAAGTAGCTGTTTATGTCTTAGTGGCATTATTACCTTGCTTGGGGTGAATTGATTTAAAACAAAAAACAATCAGAAGTCCAACTTTTTCTAGCTGCTGCCCCCTTTGGCTCCAAGGCCACACCCTTAGTGCTCACCTTTCCATACCCATTTCAATAGGTTGTTCTTGGTATTAGGTATACAGTCCAACCTCTTTCATCTGGTAATTCCCATGCAACAGCGCCATAACTTTTCACAGTAGGGTGTTTTAGTGATAGGGTCTTGATCATTTTTTTACATATAGCTGTCCATATTTACTCATTCAAAATGCTGCCCAAGTGGGCAGGAGGTGCAGATGATGGTCCTAGAGGTAAGAAGCATAAGCATAAATATTTATGCTTGAAAAGGTGGAGTTACTGCATGAAACAATAAAGAAAACCTTGTTTGGGGGCATTAATGATTGTTTCATTTCCTGTTTTAAACTTTGTTTGACCTTTGATAACACAGCAATATATATGTGGAATGAGCCGGCAAGACTATGTTAACATAGAGGTGTTTTAGGGGCGATTTCTCTCATCTGGCATTTTCTATGGTCTTGCTGTGGCCTGGTCCCAAGGGTACCAGATTAAAGAGGTTTGACTACTACAAGTTCAAAACAGCAACTAATCTGACCTTGTAAACATATTTTGGCTTTTCTTGAATGCCATTAGAATAGATGCCGCCATTTTAAATGCACTTAGAAAACTTTAATATTTCATCCATCTTTGTGGGGAGCTTTTTTGTTGACAGAGAAGAGTACATTATGATGCTGAAGCACATCTTGCTTGGGGAATTGAGTTTGCACATTATAATTGTGGATGTGAGCCATTCTTCTTTCAACAGTACTGATGGAATTTCCTGTGGTGTGGTGAGATGATTACACTCTACACACTTTCCTTCCAAGTACTAAACAATGGAAGCGAGTGAGAACGTTATAACTTAGTGTGTATGTGAAACAGAGGTCAAGGTCAATCTGTGTAAAGTGGCTTCACTCTGTGTACTTTAGCTCCATTACCATAGCAACAGTCCTGATACTTTTTGATCAGACCATGTGTGTGTGTGTGTGTGTGTGTGTATATATATATATATATATATATATATATATAAAATGTGTGTGTGTCTATATTTCTGAGATGAAGTACTGTAACTATTTACACTATTCAGACTGTTGTCTTCATTTTGTTATATTCATGATGTTTCAGTCATTATTGTAGTAATCCAGTGACTTGACCCAAAGTGTTGTGAGTTCAATACCTGGCCACAGCAGAGGTGCACAAAAACTTGGAGTGTTGAGTTTACTAAAGGGAATTAACTGAAATTGAGATATCCATAAAGGGCATGGCACATGGAACTAGATCAATCTACCCCCGCAGACGAAACAAAAGGTTTGGTTCAAAATTCCAATGTATATAACCTGAAGAAGGCCAGAAACTCCAATGGCTGAAATGTTGTGAATATGACAACAAAGATGAGGACAAAAATCCAAACAATGTAAATAGTGTAAATATATGTGTGTGTGTGTTTTGTTTAAGAAAACTGACAATGTACTTTTGTTATATTTTTTCTTGTATGTGTATAAGTTTTTTCTTTTAGGGAGTTAATGAGTAAAAATCGTCCAAATGTTTCTTGATTTCTAGCACTTTTAGTTAAACTATTAATCACTTTCAAGGATTTTAGTTATAGTACTATAATAAACAGTGTATTCATGCTATTGCAGTTGTTTGTTTTCTTATAAGAGCTTCCATCACTTCTAAATGCTTTTTGCAGTTGGATGTATGTATCACATTCATGTTCTTGACAAGTATGTTGAATATCATGGTTGGTACAATTCTAGGCTTGTTTAAATGTATCTGGTCAGAGAGTAATAGTCACCTTTAGTGTTGGGTGGTGAGGTGTCAACATAATTATTTATGAATTTGTTTTTATCATTGTTGGACACATCACCACTTGCCGATACATACACACATAGTGCATGAATTCATTTTTAACTTAGTATGAATATAATGAAAATGTGAAAATCCACAGCCAATTACTGAAAGCTCTTGTCAAGTGGACCAAATGATTACAAAAAGGTTTGTGTATGAAACTCTTGAAATGAGGTGCTGAATATAACATCAATCAGCTAAGTGAAGCTGCTTGACACAGTTTGACCGTAAACACTGTCTCTAAGTTATAACGTTCTTGCCCATCTTCATTGTTTATAGCAGTGCTTGGAAAAAAAATTATGGAGAGTGTGGTCGTTTCACCACACCACAGAGGTTCCATCAGAGATCATGGCTTGCAACAGTTTTTAGCAAAAAAACAACATTCCCCATGTTTGACAACTACCATATTCACAAGATCTCGCTCCTTGCGACTTCCTCTATTCAAGCATCAAATTCTAGAAAAGAACAAGGTGAAGAGGCAGCTGCTCGCTATCCCCAAAAAGAGAGATCCAGGAATGCTTCCAACAACGGGATGATGCTGGATAAAGTATGTGGATTCAGAAGGGGACTACTTTGAAGGAGATTAAATGCGGAATTGATATGCGTAGTAGTTTTCTTTTTATAGCATCAGTTCTGATACTTTTGATCAGATGTCATATAAGCTAAGCTTAGTTTAGCTCAATAATGAATGGTGGTTATTGTGTTAATCATGTGAGTGGAGAAAGTTTACCTGATTTGAGAATCAACATTCAAAATTTTACCTGGGATTGTACAATGAACAGCTTGCAAACTAATGCACCATATTGCTATAATAGTTAAAGTTTATTCATCCTGTAACAAAATGATGGCATATATTAGTTTTCTGCAGTCCTTATTGTTGTACTTTTCTCTTTCACCGAGTCTGTCTTTTTTACCTTCTAGCTTCATAAACACCTTAGAAAGTTTGCCATTGTAAGACAAATAACTCAGGTATAGCCAAAACTTATAGGCATTTACAGACAATTACTGAGTGTCTGCCACATGTTTTAAAGATGTGACTGATGGTGAGTGTGTTTTTTTGTTTAGACTTTCTTAAAAATTACAAAAGATTATTAAATAAGCAAAAAGCAAAATTGCTATATCCTGTTTAAATAATAATCTAACTATAATGAAAAAAATATTTTTGCCAAATTTTGCACATGTGGTTTTCGCATATGTACAAAGGGTGTATATTTTAACAAGAGAGACAAGAATATTATCAGTATATAAACAGCTCCTGGCATGCTTTCTTGTTTGTTCATTTACATAAAACACCTCAAAGAATTAAAAAAGGAGAAAAAGAAGGAAAACCCAGGTGTTCATTTACCGTGGGATTGATCAGAGGCTTCTATTTTAGAACCGTCTTCATTTGCATAGAAAAATAGTGAAAGTTTTGGTTTTGTTCTGACAAAGGCTATGAAAATCAATTTTTTTTTTCTTTATTCAAGTCTTTGCATTTCCGCACCATTTTCTTTCCCGAGAAGAAGAAAGAAAAATCTGACAAATGCTGTTGGGTATGGATCAATGCTTTATAAAAGGTTTCCATGTTTTTTTTTCCCTTAGTAATTAACAATTTTACAAAAATTAGGGTGTCTTTTTTTTTCTACCTATGAGTTAAAATTTTTAAAAAAGGTCATTATTATTATTATTATTATTGGTAAATTTGCTTTTTAAGCCCTGCAAAGAAAATCTATTATAACTTTCCCAAATCGTCATATTTCTGTATAAATGTATATGCTGAACTCGAAAATAATGCCCAAATTTTGATAAAACCTGTTTTGAAATTATCGACAATAAAAAATTAATAATAAAACAAATAATAATTAATGAGCAAACTTTGCCCAAACTTGGAAAAGAGCATGATCCCTACCCCATAACCTTAACCGTTAAAGTTAAGGGTTAGGGTTAGTATCCCTAACCCCTAACCATTACGGTTAGGGGTTGAGGTTAGGGGTTAAACCACAAACCTAACCGTAACCTAGGGTTGAGGTTAAGGTTGCTAACCCTAACCCCTAACCCTAACGGTTAGGGTTTAGGTTTAGTTATCATCATACTCTTTTCAAAGTTTGCACATTAATTATTATTTGTTTTATTTTTAATTTAAAAGAAAAGCTTTATTTTATTATTTAATTTGTTTTTTTTTATTTAAAGAGAAAGCTTTATTTACCACTTGTCATTGCTTTCTGACAGTGCGCAGTAATTTACACGAGTAAGTGCAGTAAAAAGGGCCGTTAATTAATCTTCCGCGCGCAATGTGTTTCGCAATGAATGTAGTTAAACAAGGCCAGTAATGGCGGACGAATGAACGCGACTGAATCCGAATTTTTATTGTCGATAACTACAAAACGGTAGGTTTTTATCAAAATTTGGGCGTTATTTTCGAGTTCAACATGTACATTTACACGGAAATATGACGATTTGTGAAATTTTTAATAGATTTTCTTTGCGGGGCTTAAAAAGCAAATTTACCTTATGACCGTTTTTTAACTTAATCTGAAATTATGAATAGAGAAAATAATCGTTTTTGCACGTGTTTTATAAAAATAAAGTTTGGCTCTCTTGAACTTCCACCCAAATATTTTTACAAGTGAAAAACTAAAGTTTATATTTTCCAGTAAAATTTTAATTTACCTTACCATAAAAATCTTTTAAGTAGAGATTTCATTTTTTTACACGATAGTGCTGTCTTCCTTCGCAAAGGTTCCCCGATCATAATTTTTAATTGGCACCGAAAAAAATAATAGATGAAATAAAAATAATCTATATCGTCTTTTAACCTTTTCGGGTATCATCGAGTTAAGCCTCTGAAACAGTTTTTTTTTCGTAGACCAAATACTGAAATTACCTCCATTGTAGTTTACCGAGCCTCATATTCTGAGCAAACACGTTTTCTCCACAAATTATTGAAAATTAAAAATACCTTTTATTATTTCTAACCGATAAACTGTCAAACGAAAATAAATCAAATTAAAAATAAATGGGTACTACTTAAGTAGACTGGTCCACATTGTAAAATATAGGGAAAATCTTTTTGGCAATAATTTTTTTTTTTTTGGACAGATTTAGCATTCTTTAGTTTTGGCTTTCCTTATACCACGACAGTTGTTAGAATCCAAAAATATTGATTAGTTATCGATTAAGAAGTGGGATGGTTCATTAAATAGTGAATGTAAAATCGATCCTTAACTTTGGAGAATTATCGGAAATAAGGGATTTTTTTTTTTTTTTTTTTTGACAAATGTCTCGTTTGAAACTGTTATTGATATCTGCATTGCCTTTTTTGTTTTTGTTTGCTAATTTTAAATTTCAGTCTCTTTTTAAAAAAAGATTTTAAACATTTTTTTATGAACTGGATAACTAATCAATATTTTTCGAATCCGATTTTGACAAGTGTTACAACCTAACTAATGCTAATCTAAAAAATATATTTTCTTATTTTTATAAGTGAACCAGTCTTAAAGTAGTGCCTAGTAAAAATGTTAAAAATATACAGTGACTAGTACAGTTGACCTACCAATTGTTTTTCTTTTTCTTTTTTTCAAGCACAAAGGTTAAAATATTGCTTTTTTTTATTTCTTTTTCTTTTTTTAAGGGAAAACAATTGAATTAAATTTCCTAAATAACAATTAAAATTAATATCATGCTCAAATAATTAAGAAGAAAAAGTGATGTAATCAAACTTATTTGTGCAGATAATATGTTTGTAAAAAAAGATAGTTGTTTTGGCTGTGAGTAAAAAGAACTTCATTGATTGGTGTTTTTTGCTTCCTCTACCCATTTTCTGTCCTTGGAAAAAAATTACTTGTAGATGCTTTTTGATATTTTCAGTATACCCTGTAATTAATGTCTATCCACCATGATGACTTTTTATTATGTTTTTAATATGGTTTAATAATGTTTTAATAAGGTTTATAGTGTGAATAGATATTTGCACAGAAGGGAAAATCAGTGAGCCAAGTTTATCGGGTTATCTCCTCCTCATTTCTTAACCCTTCAACAGGGGTCTCTCTCCCACGTGTATAAATACTGGCTGACCCTTCTCTCTTCCTCTTTTTCCGGCTTACACCTCGGGCAGCCATCTCGCGGAGAGATGAGATAAAAAAATCTCTTTTTCAACTCAGGCCTCGAGCCACAACCTCGCACCGAGGCGAGGTATAAAACTTTCTCTTTTCCACTTACACCAATATGTGACCTCTCACACAACCAGCGTTTCCCATATTCTGGGAACACGCTAAAAACAAAATACACATCCGTACGGAAACTCAAGACACACACAACTTTCCATACAGACACTGTAACATTTTATTCATGTCTTCAATGTATTTGTAATTCGTGTATTAATCTATTTGTTATTAATATATATTTGTTGCATACATATATATCGCTCTTGTTTGTTTATTTATCTTCTTTGGACTCCATTATAGTCCAACATTCCTATGTAGCTGGACCGGCCAGCAGGAAATCTTAGCTCAGAGATTTCATCCTCATATTCACCCCTCGGTCCTCTACAAGTTTAGACTCCGGGAAACTTTGGTGCATTCACTTTTGTAATAACTTTAGGAAAAACAAGAATCGATTTCTTCACTTCCCTCCAAGCCATAGATTAAATAGCAAGGTAGATTGAGCACTCTAGCGTCAGGTGACAACCAGTGTGGAAGAAGGAAATTTCTGAATTCAAACTAGAGAAGGAAACTGGAACCGACTTCTCTATTTCCCCCTAAAATCCATGGTCATTCAGATAATAAATAAAAGGAATATCCGGAGAGTCATGATTGCTTATGTCTTGAAGTGACATGACATTTGGGGAAAAAATAAAGCAAAGTTTCATTAAAATTTTAATTTTAATAACTACCTGAAGTGTAACTTACTGATATTTTTCTTTCTTTAAATGCCTTTCAGGACATAGGTGACTGGGGCTCTCCACAGATTCCTTTTCTCTTTTATTTGTTAATTGCCATGCCTTCTTGGGGGAAAATAGGAGAATGATTTCCTGTTACCTTTTCCATAGTTTGGAATTCAGATTTTTCTTTCTCTTTGATTGGTTGATATTCAAGACTAGAGAGCTTGGTCTATCCTGCTGTTTAACCCATAACTAGGGAGAGAAAAGATGAGTTCATGTTTTTCACAAGGGAGCTCGTATGAAAGTGAATGCAACAGACTAACCAAGAATTGGAA
The DNA here is from genome assembly GCA_964036315.1 of Acanthosepion esculentum. Lineage (NCBI taxonomy): Eukaryota > Metazoa > Mollusca > Cephalopoda > Sepiida > Sepiidae > Acanthosepion > Acanthosepion esculentum. Next base: position 99,774,236 of record OZ038479.1, read on the forward strand.
CTTTGCTCACTGATTCCACTTTCTGCACAACTTCCAGTATAATTTTCCACAAATATTTACTAAAAATTTAATGTAGAGACCAGTGATTCCCAAAGTGGCACATCTCTTTTTAGCATCCCTTAACCTTTTAGTATTCAATGCTATATATCTAGAGATCTTTGATAAAATTCAAAGAAGAATCAGCAATATTATTGGTCCTGATCTTGGTTTCACTTTCCTACTACCATAAAGTTGCCTCCCTGTGTCTTTTCTATAAATATTTTCATGGCAACTGTTCGGATGAGCTCTTCACCATGGCACCTTGACTTTATGAATTTAAGTGCAGTACTAGACTGGTGACAAGGTCTCATCAATTTACAGTTGAGTTGGCTAGATGAAACCATAAGTTCTATCCTAACATCTTCCTTTCCCACACTTCTCACTTGTGGAACTCTCTTCTAGCTTCATGCTTTCCAGCCAACTTTAAACTTCAAAAACTTAAATGTGATGTCAATTACTTTCTACTATCCTCCTGATTACTCTTCTTTCATTCTTGCTCCTTAGTAATGTTTCTCTTTTCTAATTCCTCCACACCCTTTGTGGTTTTACTGCCTTGCTTGGGGTGAATTTGGTTTTAAGAAATTATGGCATAGTATACATGGGTTGGGTTACAGCAGGTTGAACATTGAGAGTGGATATTTATTGGGCAGGTTGAATGCTAAATAAAGTATTTATTTAAAGTATTTATATTTATGTCAGAAAAATAATGCCTTCCATCTCATTCTTTGCTAGAAACTGTTCAATTTTTATGTAATAAAATCAGCATGTATTCATGCCTGCCAGGTACTGGGATGTTTTTCAATGAGCACATTAATTCGAACTCTTGCATTGTTAATTTCACCACCATTTACTCAACTGTTGCCATGTATATATAACAAACATACAACAGTGAAAGAGTCTGAGCAAATTAATATGTATATGCTGTTAAACACACAGGTTACACAAACATATAGATGTGCTATCAAAAATATACCATTATAAAATACTCAACTGTACAGCAGGAACGAATATGACAATAAAACAGTTTATCTGGTCAAATCTAGACTTGCCCAGAAAATGGTTATATAAAAAAGTGCTTGATACACGATGCAAAAAATCAACAGTGCAGAGCTGTTAAATATTAAAGTGAAGGAATACAGACCACTTGTGCTACCATGGTTTCAACCGATAAGGTTTTGTCAAGCAGTAGAGGCTAATTGTATTTCCTAAAACCTCTTTTATTTATACATTCTTAATGGGAAGTATGATGGAAGGGAAGGGGGCAAAGCAAGAGTAGAGGGACTGGAAGGAAAAGTGAAAATAAAATATATATATATATATATATTTTTGAATTGGACATAGTCTGACAATTTATTTAAAGACATTTATATATATTATGTATCTATAAAAAGAACGTTAAACATAATATATATAAATGTCTTTAAATATATATATATATATATATATATATATATATATATATATAATCTGATGGGTGCATGGCCAAGTGGTTAGAACATTCGCTTTCTGGCCATGAAACCCAATTTCACATTTCACCATGGTCAATTTTGGGAAGCACCTGAAAAATATACCACACCATCCAATTGTGCTAGCATGCTTACAAATTGTCATGATCGAGGGTTTGAGCATACTGGCCTTGTTCAAAAGATTTCTCTCCTACAAACTAAGATCTGCTCAGCATAGTTACAATATACATCAATGGGTTGGACAGTATACATCAATGGGTTAAACAGGCGTTTGTAATAGGAATTAGTTAGCCGCCCTGGCAGGCGTGTGTACTCAGGAACGAATGGTAGCCAGACATATTGTAGATAGTTAAAAGTTGCTAATTTATTGAAAAATAGTGTTCAATATCAGAGATAATGCATCTATAGGTATAAACAGTATGGACATCGGAATTAGCACTGAATGATGACTCTTGGTTTCACACTTCAATATGATCATTAGAATAAGTTCAGGTTTGAAGGTTACATGAAAGCATGAAATTCACCATGCAGTGTTGATTCCTGTGTCCACACACACACACACACACACACACACATATATATATGTAATAATAATAATAATCAAGAAGAAAACCTTAAAGATTCATTTCAGTTATAATTTATTTTGTGAATATCTATATATTCATCTCTTCAGGCCAAAATCTTTTAGTAAATGGAGACAATTCTCCAGACTGATATATTATATTGGCAGGGGGAAGGGAAAGCAAGAGAGAAGAGAGGAAGAAGAAAAGTGAAGTTCTTTTAAAAAGTGAGATAGAAAGAGGGTAGGGAAAGGAAAGAAAGAAGTGAGTAGCAAGCCTAAAATAGACTAACCTGGCCAAGAATTTTTCCCTTAAAGTGTGGAACTTTATACATCAGGTTTTACAGCAAATTGACCAGTGTGGCCTGTTATTTTCGGCAGGACAAATCAACACAATTCCAAATTATTCTAATAAAAGGGCCCTTGATACAAATAATAGATAAAACTTACAATAATGATAATAATATCAAATATAAATGAAGGGATTTTAAATATAGATGAATAATAAAGGTAAAAATAAAAAACTGAGTAAAGATGATGCGTGGATAAGAATACAAATGTTCATAAAGAACAAGAAATGTTGTATACATTGGCAAGACAGTCATAGATCCAAGTACATATAAAGAAACACACAAAAATACACTAAACCATGTGATACACAATAGAAACACATGTCCACACATATACATACATGCATACATATGAATATATGTACACTAGGGTTAGGTTGATTTTCAACTTTTTTTTTAATATTAAAAAGTATCAGCCGGGGAAAGTTGGGTATTGGTATGATAAGTACTGATACTAAAATTAGATTTCTAACTTGCACCAATTTTTGAACGTTTAGTTTAAAAGATCATCTAATATGAAGCACTAGAAAACCCTAGTTTTTGGTACATTTAGATATGAAAACGAATATATCAAAAGCAGTAATTAAATTGAAATTATAAACCCCCACCGCCAACAACTCAGATAAGCTGCGTTTTACCCCATTAATTGAGATACGTCAATAATAATATTACAAGATATTGTAAAACAGTTATTTTTTTCTGTTATCAATGAAACAAAAGCCAACAAAATGATGAACTTTGCTAGGAACAAATTAAGGGATGATGATTTTTATATAAACTACCATTTGTAATTTAAACACTCATCTAAAAATCTACTGGTTACTGACAGTGGGTCTTTTAAGTTTCTCTTTTATATACTAATTGTAAGGCATAAAGTTATAAAAGGCATGACAAAAATACATGAATGTTGTGAGAATAATAGCAGTTTTTATTATTGCATCATATTAAACTGCTCTACATAAGAGCTTTTTGAAGCAAAGGAAGGCCTCATTTCATGGCATAAAACTTTTGTAATGATGTGCCAATGCCTTGCTTCAATTCCATAGACTGATTGGGAAGCTGCAGTTGTTAATTTTACTGCCCTTTCAATACTTTGTGAGTGTGAAGGCAAATCAGGCAATTCTAATTTTGTTCCACTCATTGATGACTCCTGAAGTTCATAATCTGAAAAAAAAGTTTGAAAAGTCTGAAAAAGTTTGTGAGCCTGGATTCAGAAACTCCATTTTGGGACAGGTCAATCAACTGAGACCAATGTATTGCATCAAAATTTATCTTTGATATTTTTTTAAACCTTTTTCTGGTTGACTCTCAACTCCTGAAAAAATTAAACAAATTAAATCAAAATAAAAAATTAACCTTACTTGTCTTAATTTTTATTATGAAATTAGGATAGTACTTTAAAATGAAACTATAAATCGATGAAATCATTTTAATCAATATTATGTGAATTACTTACCTAATGGCTAAAATTCTTTTTATAGCTTTTTCCCTCACTTCCAGTTCATCTGATTTCAGCATTGCATACAACATATTTTCTGGTAGGAGACCAAAATCATTATGTTGAATATTTTTGAATGCAATCTCCTGAATTTCAGGTGGAAGTTCCTTAATTCTTTGCAACATATTAAAAATATACAATTGCTGGTTAGGAAATTTATTGTCCCTTTTAATTTTAAACCAGCTAACTGCAAAAACTCCAACAATGAACTGGATCAGGTTGTGTAGTTTTGAAAATATATTTTTAGGGTAAATGCCTCAAATCCACAAACACATTAGCCTGGTAGCTAATGTCAACCATCTTGCTTGATTTAAGGGACCAATTTTCCATGCAGCATATCTAGGGTTGACTTTCCCTCATGAAATCCCTACTGCATACTCTAAAAGGAGTATTTGATCACTACTCAGATCATGTGTCTGTTTGATGCTAGAATATTAGCTATCTAGAGGACTAACTATGGGTACAAATTTGACCTGGGGCAAATTATGATAGTCATTTGCACACAATCTCCCAAGTGGAGCAATAAATGATATCAGACTTCTTGTGCTGCTATCAATGTGATTAAAAACAGCTCTGAACGGAACCTCGTTTTGATGTAGAGAGCAACCAATGGTGTGTAATTTTCTTTTTATTTGTTTCTCTAGAACTGTAACTAGCCCAGATTCACAGCCAATATTTGTATAGGTGTTGTCCAGTAAAACAGCCTTTAGGGTATCAACACTGTTATACTCTTCCAAAACACTAGCAACCTCCTTTGCTAGAACAGCACCAGTTGCTGCAGTAGTAGCGATAACTATGTGAGTTATTTTCCACTTTCACCACAACCCATCTCCTTTGTGAATGTCAAATGGTATTTGGCTCCCTTTGTTTTCTTCAATTGTTTCTTTCCATTTGCCCCCACAATCTCTTTATCATATCTTCTGTTAACACCAATAAAAATAATTTTTTCTGTTTCATCAATGTGTTTTTGATGGGCATTTTGTTTTGTTCTTTCTTTTGCATGGTCTATTTTAGATTTATCCAAAATTATGTTTTCGATATTAACACTCAGGTTGAGAAGGCCCATAACCTGCAAATCTAAAAGAAAGGCATTTGCAAATGTTGCTCCTAAGTTTAATGAAACATCACCCCCTGATCAACTCAGTAGCATACTGAAGAATTTTTAAAAGTCTGTAAGCACCCTTGGAATGTCTGTCAATCCCATACTCTTCATATATTTCTAGTCCAACATGTTGGCCTCAACCGGTCTAATGTGGGTTTGTAAAATCAATGCCTTAACATCCATACCCTTTTATGGGGAACCTCTGGTTCTACCCCATCCTACTTAACTCCCCCATTCCACCTGGGGTTTCCTCTTCCTCCCACCTGCTTGTCTACCCCCCAACTCTGCTCTTGTGCCCTTCTTACCTTCTCCAATACCCCCTGGCTAGCCTTGGCCAGCGCCGCCGTCAGCAGCTTGATCGGTGCCTCCTTTATAATGTCATGGCGTACACACTCATTCTGGAGCGCCTCTATGTATAAATTTGCCAGCTGGGCTTGCATAATGGCATTACTCCTGACCTCTTCTAGAAAGGCCAGAGCAGCCAGCTTCTCCACCCTAGCTCCTAGCGCCCTGGGGGTTTCGTCTGTCAATTGGACCAACTGCATGAGGACTTCGGTAAGCAATCACATGAGGTGTATCATGACTGGTGGCTGGGGTAAACTCTCTGCCATCTCTCTCTCTCCTGTCTTTGTCTCTGTCTGACGAATTCGTTTTGTGCATTTTCATTTAATGACATTCGATCAAACTGGCACAAGGCACAGCGCATGGGGGGATATTGGTAAATCCCTTTGTTATCAGCTTACTTCATAATTTTGGGGAATTCCCTTCTCCCACTCTCTCATATTGTAACATCTTCATCATAGTCAGTCTAACAACGGAATGGACACTACAACCAGCAGCTTATTGTCTTCTAGCAAGGTAACACAACCCAGGTCATTGTAATATTTCCATAATTCCCTAGTGGGGCCCACTGGTAACCTCAAATGATGGGGTAATTCAGTTTGAATCTTTAGTAATAATTCCCTCAAGTGCTCAGGTGTTACTCTGCCTGGGGACAGGTGTCCTAAAGACAACATATCCAATTGAGCTATCACATGCTCCAACAAAATCATCAAGGATTGACTCGTCTGTCGTATTTTATTAGCAATGGTTAATGGTTATCAACTGAAAATACTGTTGTATAAACCCACTCAATTCTTGCAGCTTAGCTGTTACAGCCTCTGATCTATTAGCTATATCTTGTCTTAGATTCCTCAGGTTGTTTATTAACCAATTCATACTGGCTCTTGTCTTGACCTCATTACATTCAGTATTGATACACTTTCTCTAGCCACCTGGGCCAGGATTCTTTGATCCCTTTTCTACCTTCCTCGTTTTTCTCCTTATAACCTTGATGTCATCTTCAGTTACTGTCCCAAACAGGACATTTAGTGCTTTTCCAACTATGGGAACTACTGCCCTCTTGTCTCTTGTTTGTAGCAGTTTGATTTCTTTTAGGTAATTCTCATATTTTCCCATTGGGTTTCCAATATAGCTGTTTCTAATTCCAAAGAGCACAATAGTCTAAGGTACTTTCCGTCCCTGGGATACTTTTTCACCAGCTTCAACCTGTCTAGACCCAGACCTTGTATCTCACTCTCCAATTTATCTAATAGTAACTCATATGGTTTCAAATCTCTCACAAAGGTGACCAACCAGTTCAACCTTGTTATTATCACTTTGCTAGTTTTCTTAAAAATTGTATTTTGGCTGTGTTTCCAGGCTCCTGTCTTTATCATCATCAATAGTATCACCCCTCTCATACCAGCCATTCCTGCAAGGGAAACAAGATTTCTTTGTTTTATTCCATTACCCAGTCATTGTTAGTTTAATATTTTATTAAATTATTCCGGGATGCTCCCACGACTTCCTTCTCTTCAGTTTCCCCTCTTCAATCTTTTTTCTTTCAATCAGCCTTCAGTGGGCCGATTGGTTCAGACAGGTGTGCGGTGCTTATGCTCCAAAGGTTGTTTCTCACCAGTACTACTACCAGCAATACACGGGCCCTGTGCCAACCACCGACAGCACTAACAAGTAATTCTCTCAACCTCTAGGATGCGCATTCCACACCCTACCCTCTCCAACCAACCCCACTGTTTGTTACTGAATAGGGTTTCAAATGAGCCCAGTATCATTGCACACCAACACCACTGAACCCATCTATCCCCTTACTCACAGCCATATTTCCTTATTGAGATTCAGGGTTCACTGCTCCTCTCAATCTCTTCTTAAGGGGTAATTAGGATTCAGTCTCTACCCTTTCTTCATTCCTCCGCCCTTCTTGGAGTTAAGAGAGAGGCATCTCCTTTTCCACCTCCCACTCACTTGACTCCTCCTTTGGATTGGAAAGTTTCAAGCCAGAACACTGAACTTCATCACTGGAACTCTTTGTTTTTTGTTTTTCTTTTATTATTTTATAAGGGTGTGAGGGAGAGGTAGTGACACCCCTATGGCCTTTTATGCAAAGACAATGATGATGAATGAACACTTGAGTCACCCCACCTGGATGGTTATGTCTAGCTTCTACCAGTCGATGACTTATCTCCCTTTCTTCTTCCTCCCCAGAATCTTCATCTGTCTCCATCTCTTCTGGCTCCACAAGGGTTGCTTTTCTTGTCTTGGCCATTTTTGTCTTAGGCTCGCCCATTCCCCAATCAGCTATTTTGGCTAATTTTAGGTCATTAGTATGCGCCCTCTTTGTTTACCCTGCCATCTGATCCCAGATTATAAATAGCACAGGTCCCATCTGTTCTATTACTCTATAATACAGTTCCCACCCCTGGTTCAGTTTTCCTTCTCTTACATGAATTTTGTAGTACATGGGGCCCCCAACCTCCAGTTCTACTTCCTTTCTGCCCTTATTCATCTTCTCATTCCTCTTCTTTTGCACCCTTTGTATTCTCCTTCTGGCTTGGGTGAATAATCTATGCTGCTGTTCTATTATTAACTGGAGGTGGTCATTTAGAAATGTGTCTCCCAATTTGGCAGTGCAATTGAATACCACAATTTTTTTCTGGCTTTCTGGGATGATACATCCCATGGTGAGGAATGTGCCATGTTACCATCTTTTCCTGTGTTGTTAGCTTCTTCTGCATCTCCATCTCTGAAGATGCAGTCCATAAATTGAATGTTGTCTTTCCTAAAATTGAAACTTTTAAAACATTTTGCCTTTAGGTGCTTCAAGCACACTTCAGCTAGATGCTTTTTTTTTTGGAAGACAAGGACACGATCGGAATGGCAAGGGTATTTCCAGATGCCCTTCATTATTGTACTGAATCTTCTTGTTCAATTGCTGGAGGAATTAAATATCCTCTTGGGATACAGTTTTTTCTCTTGGAAATTGGCTTCCAGTGCTCTGATTGTAGAGGCAGATGTAACTAGTGGAAGTTCCTTCATGGATGTTCAGTGACAAAATCCTGTGACATTTGCTAGATTTCTCAGAAGTGTTCAGGGTCCCATTATACACCATTTCAGACCAGTTTTTATAGTAAGTGGATCATGGTCTTCCCCAACAATAACCTTTTTTGGTTTGAGGGCCTTTCAACAGTCATATCCAATTAGGAGTCTGAGGGAACAGTTTAACTGTTCTGGCATTTCCTTTGCTATACTGAGAAGGTGGTCCCATGCTTTACCTGTTTTGTGAGTTGGAATACTGTTCCTTTCCAGGGTTGGGGGAGTATTCTTGAGTATATACTGGTGGTAGTTCAATCAAATCTTGTGAGAGATTCCCTCTTACTTTCAGACCTGCTGCACACTCACAATTCACTATTGAATTTCTGTCAGTCATTGTTGATAATTTCAACATAACGGGTTCTATATGTGCATGGATCATTTCACAAATGTCTTGGTCAGTAAATGTGTTGCTGCTCAGGGTGTCTAATAGAGCATAGACCAGAATTTCTGGGCTATCAACCCTTGTGCAAGAGATCCATACTGGCAGAGTCATGAATGTATAGCTGCTGCTGGTCATCCTCTTGCTGCATAGGACAGTGAAAACATCTTCCTGCTGTGATGCTTCATCTCCCATACTATGATGAGGTTCTTCATGAAGTGGAAAACAGAAATTGCAGATGACTTTCTGTAGCAATGTTTTGAAGAGTGGCCTGCTCTGAGACAGCTAAGGCTCATATTGTTGTCAAGGACAAACGTCTTCCTCTCAGACAGAGGCACTGTTTTGAATCCTTCACGTTTATAGATAAAGTGGTTCAGTTTGCAGAAGGTACAATTTATCGGCCTTTGGGCTTGCATATTTAAATGACTAGATTTGGAACTCTCATCATTCTCTTTCCCACTGGGATTTTTTTGCCTTCTGCTGCATCAGTGATGTCACAAGAGCACTAGCTTTGAAATGCTTTTACTCCTTTTATCTGTTTTAAGGCATGAAGAGAGGAAATAAGATTGCAAGCAATTCACAATTCCTCAGCCACAAAGTCTGTAAATTCCTTGGAGCTTGGATATGGTCTCTCTTTATCCAGTGTCTCAGAGATGTATTGGTTCAGTCTGGGAGCTTCTTCAGTAATCTTTGATTTTCCTCACAATCATTCAACACTTGTAGACCCTGTACATGGGGAACTGCATTGTTACAAGCTGTGAGGAAATCACTGAATTCCCTTGCTTCAATTTTAGAGCAACTGTTGAGTTTCCCCCTAAATACTCTCTGGATAATAATGGGGTGACCATATCACTTGTTTAGGATGTCCCAAGCCTGGGTGTATGCCTCTTCATCTGTTCAGTAGAATATCCCTTCAAGTGCTGTAAGTGGTTCACCACCCACATATTTTTTCAACTAAAACAGTCTGTACGCTGAGTTGATACAACCTGTTTCTATGAATCCAGTACTCCATTCTATGAATTTGAGAGGGTCTCCTATGAAAATAAATGGTTCCAGTGCTGGGAATTTAGATGTTCTTAAGGATTTCCTTAACGCTTGAATGAGAGAGTCATCACTCACCGGCTCTGGTGTCATGGATCGATTGTTAATTCCTAAGTGTCCTGACAAAGGAGTATCATGAGCTATACTCAATATATATTATCGATATACCTTCAGAACTACAATTTGATAGAAAAACTTCCATTCTTCATCAGGATTTGCATCAAGTGGCTACCATTTCCCCATTAAGATGCCAGTGGTTAAATAAAAACATTCACTAATTTTTTCTGCTTCTTCAAGAGGAAGAGTTCTTTTAAAAATTTGAATAATATCAGAATCTTTTCTTTGTTCGATAATTAGCTTATCTCCAATGTTTTCTTTTCTAACATTTTGAGAATATTTTGAATATTACTAGTTTCCACATACTTTTCAACAAGAGGTATAAAAGTCTCATTCAGTTTTAAATAATCACCTGAGAATGATATATTTTCTGTATCATTTTCAGTTTGTTTTTTAGCCATTGCTCTCATAATAGAGCAAGCTGGATACAAATTCTGAGTTTTTAAATCACTGACATTATCATCATTATATCAATGACAATAGGATTCACTGCAACTCTCTCCCTTACCAAGTAATATAGAAATTCCTTTGATAGGAAGGGTCAGACAAATGCCTACAATAACTGGATGCGTTATCCAGTCTGATTTTAGGTAAATGTGATGGGGAGGAACATTGATGACACCTAGCTTGATACCCAGTAATAACACTGAATTACCAGTAAAAGTCTTATGAGATAACAGTAACACACCTTCCAACAACAAAGTTTGAGAAGCACCAGTATCTCGTAATATCTGAATAGGTTCTAAACAGACCGTATCATCCGTAGAGACAGATCCCTTAGACAAAAAGGGCTTATAATTCTCCAACAGACGGGAATTTTGTTTAAGATCCTGCTTAACAGGAGTTTCAGGAATGAGGAAAGCCTTTTTATTAGCTTGAAAAGCATGGGGATAATAAAAGCTATCAACTTTATGTTTACTTTTGAGTTTAAAACAATCAGGCATAATGTGATTACCATTCTTACAATAAGGACATGCAGTTGGTGAATTTCTTTCAAGAGAATTATGAAAATGACCAGTTCTTTGACCTGGACACAAATCCTAAACAAGGTTTAGTTTGTGGAGGATGAGACACTGACTGGTCCATCAATTTATTAATATAATTTTCTAATACTACCAATCCTGTGTAAATTCTTTATGTGTATTATATATTTTCATGTTCACACTTACTTTTTCCTTCTTTAGTATAAGAGTCAGAGATGACTGTTGCTTTGCTGACTTTTTTAATATCTTTGTCATTTTGTTCAGATTATTCAAATGCTTTGTAATATCCATGATAAATGCTAAATCTTGCAACCATTCTGGTGATTGAAATTCTAACACTGATTTACTGTTTTTTGCCATAAATTGTTCAATTTGTTCTCATAGATTAAAGAAATGCTTCAACACAGCACCTTGGCTTAACCACCTTACTGCTGTATGATATGGCAAGCCATAGGTAATGTCTATATTGCTGAGAAGATTGTCAAACTGATGATGATTCAGACCTCTAGTTCAGATGCAATTAACAGTTCAGATAACCACTACCATGACATGATCCATTTTTAACAACTTGCAACACAATGCCTCCTAGTGCAAAATGCAGTGAAATATCCAAAAATCATGTTTTCCATTTGCACTTTGTACTTTCTCTTTGAACTGTTAGACAACACCTGCGTTTTTCTCAATCATTGATGGCGTGCCTTCTGTAGCCACACTGACAGCATGGGCCCAGTCCACTACGACCCTGTCCTGCACTCTAACAAGAGAAATAAAAATATAATTTCCTGTTGTGGTGTCCATGAAAGGAACCAACTCCAGGAATTCCTCGGTGATGCTCAAAGCCTCGTCTACACCACAAATGAATATGGCCAGTTGTACAACATCCATAATGTCCATGCTCTCATCAATTCCAAGGAAAATGCAATAAATGACTTGACTTTTTGCTTCAGTTGCCTGTTCAAATATGCAGAAAGACCTGAAATTCTATCTACCACAGTGTTTCTCATCAGGCTGATGTTGGCAAAAGTCTGCTGCTTCTCAAGGCATACAATTTCTGCAGCCTTCACTATGCATATTTTCATGAACTTACCCTCACAGTAGAGGTTTGAATCTAATGCCATTTCTCTAGTAACAAGGTAGCTAGCTTTTACTGCTGCTTGACTGATATCTTGGCCTTGGGTTAAAGCGGACTTGTTTCTTCAGATCCGCTAACAATTTATTTACCTTCTTTCTTCTCATTTGCCCTTTCAAGTTATTATATATGTTGACATGATGAGTCTCATAGTGGCACTGAATGTTATATTCTTTGAGTACTGAAACCTGCTGTGAACACACCAAGCACACAGATTTCCCATTCACCTCCACAAATAAATAAGAAAGGATCCCTTGTTTTGAAATGATCTATACTCTGTATCTACTTTTCTCCTTTTTGACAAAGACATTTTGGATAAGGTAAAGCAGAGTGACATGTTGACCTAAAAAAGAAAACATGTTGTTAGTCATTGAATTAATTTAAAAAAAAAAAAATGTAAGTAAATATATAATATAATTTTTATTACTTTTCAAAGTCATCTTATGGGTCAGATGAAAACCTGCAGTGAGCCAGTTCAAGCCCACAGGCTATATGTTTGACATCCCTGATATAGTATGTTTGTGTCTCTTTGGAGGCCATCACTATCATAGCCATGTTTCTTTGTTTTTCTTTGCTGAAGCAGGACCAGAATTAATCTTGAACAAAGCAAGGTGGGTCCTGCTTGACAGAGAATCTCTACCTCTCCACATATGCCTTTCACTAGCATCAGCTAGTTCTAGGCCCAATTTGTCCCTGTCCTTCCAAAAAAAACCTCCTTCCCAGTCATCTTGAGTTGTCCTCTTCCTTTGTTGTCCTCAACTGCCACCTCACATACCTTTTTGATAGGTCGCTTGCTGTGCTCAACCTGGCCAGCCCAGAGTAGTCTATGGCTGTGAAGCAGTGACTCAAGGTCATGAAGGTCTAGTTTCTTGAGATGCAATTCTGATCTGATCTCATTCTCAGTGGACACATCGCACACATCCAGCATATCATGCTACCTAAAAAAATAGCAATGGTCAATAAATGAATTGTGCAGACTGTTTCAACAATAATGGGTTCTGTCTGCACTGGGTTTCCTGCTATTTTGACTTTCTATCAATCTAAAGTAAACTAAGTAAATATCTGCATATCTCCTTGGGTATGAGTTCTCATCTATGCATTTTCAAGTCGCCCTTTTGTAAATTAAACTCTATTACCACACTCAATAGATTTGTAAAGGAAGGCTTGAAAAGTTGATCAGTTTTTCACACTTACTTTTTCCCTCTTTAGTATAAATTCTCTCATGAATTTTCAAGTTATCTTTTTGAGAACAGAAAAGCTTTATCATCATTTCAGAACAGTCCTTTTATCTAGGAGGCATGGTGGAGTAATGGATAGCAGCTCGGATTGAGGAATTGGAGAGCCAAGTTCAAATTCCAGTCAAATCCATCACATTCACTTATGTGCTAATACCCTTCGGAAAGGTATGAATCCTTTTCTCCCCCAAGCTATGGCTAAATAGCAGAACAGACCAGGTTGTATAGCCTTGGATAAATTCACTTTCATATGTTTAGGTTTTGCAATCCTAATCATCACTTTTTAAAATCATAAATTCTGTCAAGGAGTGAAGGTAGATAAAATAATAGCAGTGTCAAGGGAAAAACTGTCCTTTTGACACTCCATTTGTTTTCAGGCACGAAGATCCAAATTTGCAAAAACTACTTTCTAAAATATGATTGTGTAAGTTGAAGGATAGTCAAATCTGGGATTCCAAATTAAATTTGTTTCTTTATTCTTGCAGAAATCCTTCCAGCAAATAACATTTCAATCTTTGGAAAAAGATTTTTTACAAATTTCACACTGAAATTTCCTCCTATACAATTGTATGAAGACAAATTTTAACTTATGCTTTCAAGCAACCTAATTATTAAAGAAAAAGCTTTGTTGTGGGTTTAATATTTAACATGTATCAAAAAAAAATTCCAAACAAAAGGTCTCCCCCTCCCTACTAGCAATTGGCACATAAAGCCCAATGAGACAAAATGTTTTCTTCTTTATGGTGGCATCTACTACACATACCATACCCACCAGGTTCACAAAGACACATTAAAAGGTTGCTTGAATTTTTATCGAAGTTTGCTGAGAAGAGGTGAAAGCCCTTTGACAACATATTCTCATAACTGTCTGCAATAAGGTGGGTCTCCTGCACACTGAAGTACTTTTAGACTCGGACCTCAGTTGTTCAATGTTGTTAAAAAGAGACATGATAGTTACTTACTGGTGTTGCTCACCTGTGAAAAACATGCTGGAAATGCAGACATCAATGGCTTGTCCTATTGATCCTATGCCCATTTCAAATCTAATGAAGGCCTCCTGAGGCAATCTACTAATGTCCCATGGGATCAATAATTTTGCTGCCCTATAGAAAGATGGGTGGATGTAGATAGGATTCCTTTTACAATAATATTGTTTTAAGTTCAGCAATGTACCTGATCTGATCCTAAGTACAGTCAGGTTCCTCTGTGTATCTGGGAAATTTAGGGGGTCTTCCATGCTTTTAACTCCTGGCTCAAGAGTCTTTCAATTTTGGATGACCTGGAGTTCCTTTTACTTCAATTGTTACAACTTGGGCAATTCTAATATATTTGTCTCCAAATGGCTTTCAATGTGTGACATTTTTTAATCTATTCTTTTTTCATACAAGTTGCTCCTCTTTTGCATTTTCCACAAAACAGCTCCTTTGTCTCTTCTGCTTTGGGAATTGGTATTGTTAGTGGTGGGGGTCTTCGGATGGATGAAAAAGTAGACGAAGATAGTTTGAAATACTTAACTTTCTTAGATTGTTGAGAGAAAATTCTTTTAAGTGCTGCATACTGATGACAATAGATGGCAATAATATAATTGGCGAGTAAATTTTACACTGGCGAGTACTTCAACGCTGGTCATGAGGAACAAAAATGAAACCTTTCACATGACTTCAGGCACTTATCATTAATATTTCTCCTCATTTTATATCAAAAAGAATTTTACGTAGGATCACTACTTTCGTTCCTTCTTGGCTCACTGGCTAATTTCTGCGAGCAACGAATGCTCTTATTTATCTTAAACATTTTTAACATTATTTTTTGTCAGATCTGCTGTATGAACATTTCCTCTTCATGAATAGTAGGTCAAAATTACAGACTTTAAGAATTGTGATGTGTTTTCCTGAAGCGAATTACTGACACTACTTCAAGTGTGTAAATTCGTGAATAAATTCCTTATCTTATTTCATTAAAAATTACCGGCGTGTTTCCTCGTCATTACCATCCTTCATTAATCTTCTTGACGTGGGTAAATCAACTGTTCATTTCAGCCCCTAACTAAAGACTGAACCTGGCCGAAAAATGCCGGAAGTTTGCGGGACCAGAACTTACTTATTTATGAATATATTATAAATCTACTAAAATAAGACAGGCTTATAAAAAAAATTAAAAAGAAAGGAACGCAGGAAAATAAAATAATTTTGGCCAATCAAAAAATATTATCACAATGAAACTGTTGATGTTAACCGAAACTAAGATTAGCGCTAGGGTCTACGACCTGGGTCAAAAGGGCATAAGCTCAGCTCTGAGCTCGAGCAGGAGAGTGACAGCAACAGAAACCATGAAACAAGAGGCGTGACTGCTAGAGAAACCAGCCATGAGTGACGTGTGAAATAGTTAAGAGGTTATCTGTTAATGATATTTCTGCCCTTCTTAGTGACGAAAAAAAACAAACAAAAAAAAGACAGTAGATTGACACTGACCTATTTCTAAGTCTAAGATGACTACTACTACTACTAGTAAAGTATGACTTTGAAATTACTCACTACCGAGTCGAAATGGACATTTCTTCAGACTGCTCCCAATATCTGCCTTTTTGCTACACCAATATCAAAGGACTCACTCTAAAATCAAATATTATTTATATTATATTGAGTCGGTTCGTTATATTTCAAAGTTAAAATTTATTGCATAAAATACACAATTGTGGCAAAAGACCGAAAAGGCGGGGATGAGGTTGACGTTGGTCGTCATTTACTATCCTATACCTAGCTAATCCGATTCCCGACCCATTCATTCGTTACAACTGACACATTCACCACAAAATGTCATCTATCGCCAATCAATCCTCCATATACCATAATACCGCATACTCTGGGGTGGGGGTGATTTCATGATTATGAAATACTATACATAAAAATTTGTACATGATATTGTGGTGGCACGGAGCAAGCGAAGGACCGGATATTAATCCTCAGAGGTTTAGACAGCAAATGACCAATACTGGTCTCTGCGCATCCGGCTCCACGCAGAATTTCCGGTGGAAAACTAAAAAGAAATAAAAAGAATGATAAGCAATTTTCCACCAATTATACGGCTCCGCGCCATACCCAACAGTTTGTTTCAGCAGACTGACTCTGATCCGAAGGACACACATAAATAGAGCGATAAATTCACTTCTAGGAGAGAAAGCTTTGAAGTACCGTCAGTGAATGTCGCTACGCTTTCCTCACCCATCAAACCCGATGCCTTCAGCCTTCCTTCACCAACGGAGATATCAAAGGACTCCTACCAACCCATTGACCTCACCTTTCATCTCCTGTGACCAGCACGTCATGAACTTAAGTATTAACAAAAGACACTTATATTCTTTTAATAATCGGATTTCTCTTCTATGAATGAACATTTTGTAACGGACTTTGTGCGTGTAAATCAAGAAACATTGTACTATTCATTGATGTTGCATTTAAATACAAAGTGTTTTTGATATACCCTTCTCTTTCGTATGTTATTTTGTTTATGTTATGGTGACTCCAATTTGATTGCTTGTTGAGCCTTTAGGCCAAACTAGCGGCTGTCCCGAAGGACTGCTACTATTTATCTACCTTCTGATACAAGCAACAATTAACAACAATAACTCTATCCCCCATCACCATAAGTGGTGACCAAGACGTGATTTTAACACATATATATACACGCACGCACAAAAAAAAAATTGAACTGTCACAAAATTAGAATTTTTATTCAACACAAACCAAAAACATGGCAGATGACGCTGAAGAAACTACAATTAATCAAAACCAACCAATCCAAGCTGTTGCGATAAAACCACCAAACTTCATTGAATCAAACGTAATAGCTTGGTTTGCGATAATGGAGGCGCAATTTAATATTGCAAATATAAGACAGACCAGTCAAAAAATTTTTAACACTTTGGCAGCTCTCCCTGTGGACGTAGTAGGAAATATACAGCCAACTATACTGCAATCAAAAGATTACGACGCACTAAGAGAAGCAGTGACGGGCGCTTACGAGAAAACAAAACCGGAGATGCTGGACAAATTAATGTCGTCATCGACTGTAACAGGTCGTCCCTCAGTATACCTGAATGAACTTATGTCATTAGCAAGCCGAATTGGCGTAGGGGACGATATCGTACGTCACAAATTTATTCAAGCCCTACCTCACTCCATTAAACCAGTGGTAGCGGCACAAGTCGATTTAGACACAGATCGCCTTGGAAGAATGGCGGATGACTTACTATTATATTTTAACAAACAAGACACCGCACATATTCGACAGATTTCGGGGAAGCAAAGGGATGAACAGCAAAATAAAAATGAAACTAAAAGGATACATAGCTGTTCCCACAGTGAAAATAAATTCCCTACCAGTGTTCGCCCTTTTAACAAGGACCAAAAACCTCTAATTTGCCGAGCGCATTTATACTTTGCGGAACGTGCAAAATTTTGTAAGCCGTGGTGCAGATGGCCAAATAAACGGAATGTTCAAATGCAACCCAACTCTCGCCCAAATTCACCAGTTCCTCGTGAGATTTCGGAAAACTAACTAGGCGAGAGGTGTTAGCTTCCATTTCCTCGCCGCTTCTCATTGTAGCCGCACGGTTAGGAGCTCAAAGTTTAAATTTTATTGTGGATACAGGAGCTGCCGTATCTATACTTCCGAAGAGATATTTAAGCGGAGCTGTAACATACCCAACCAATATCTCTTTAGTGTCTGCCAACGGTCAAAAGATTGAATGCTCAGGACAAGCAGTACTGAATCTAACACTACGGAACCTCAGACGAGAATTTACCTGGACATTTATAATAGCCGAAACTGCTCAGCCACTCCTAGGATACGATTTCCTAAACCATTTCGGGCTAATGGTGGACTGCACAAACAATAAGCTGATTGATAAAATGACTAATAGACAATCCGATGCACATCCATCGTCTATTATCATGAATATAGATTTAGTACCGAATAAAGATGCTAACAAAATGGTACGAGCAATTCTGGAGAAATACCCAAACTTAATTTCTCCTCATCGCGACACGAATGCAACAAAACCAAAGATATTCCATAGAATAGAAACTGGTAGCAACCCTCCTACTTTCTCCAGAGCCAGACAATTATCAGCTCAGAGATGTGAAATTGCAAAAGAGGAATTCAAGAAACTCCTAAAGGCAGGAATAATTTCCCCTTCAAACTCTGAATGGAGTTCAGCCTTACATATGGTACCGAAGTCAGACGGCACATATAGACCTGTTGGCGATTACAGACATTTAAATACCATAACAAAAGCCGATCGATATCAAGTCCCAAATATAAATTCCTTGTCTTCGAAGCTTCATAATAAGAAGTTCTTTTCAAAGATAGACCTGTCGTCTGCTTATCATCAGATACCTGTACATCCGGAGGATGTTTGCAAGACAGCCATCTCTACCCCTTTTGGGTTATTTGAATATAACTATATGCCTTTCGGACTACGGAACGCATCATGTACTTTTCAGAGAATGATGGACAATATCTTTCGTGATACTGATTATACCTTTGTATATATCGACGATATCCTTATATTCTCAGAAGATGAAGAAACTCATTCCAAGCATATCGACCTAGTACTACAAAAACTGAGTGAGTACGATTTTAAAATTTGTCTCTCCAAATGCATATTTAGTGCTAATGAATTAGACTTTTTAGGATTTCATATTTCTGCTAGTGGTCTCAAACCCAGTGCTAAAAAGTTGAATGAATTAAGTGAATTTCCTCAACCAAACGATTCCAAATCACTACGCCGATTCATCGGAATGGCAAATTTTTACAGAAAACTTGTGCCAAATTTCAGCGATATCATACTACCTCTCACGGAAAAAATACGTTTAAACCAAAATTCCAAGTCATTAACCCTAACAAAGGAAGAAATTGAATCTTTCGAAAATATGAAAAAGTCTTTATCAAATGTAACTGTTTTGGCTTTCCCCAGCTCGAAAGCTAACAACTATCAACTTGTAACAGACAGTTCGAATTATGCGGTGGGTGCAGCACTTCATCAAATGATTGATAATCAACCCATCCCCATAGGTTTCTTTTCAAAGAAATTATCCCAAACCCAACAAAAATATTCTACTTTTGACAGAGAACTACTAGCTGCCTATCTAGCAGTACTCCATTTTAAACATTTAATAGAAGGCAGAAATGTAATGTTACTGACGGATCACAAACCACTTTGCAGTGCTTTTAAAAGCCAGTCTTCCTTAAAATCAGATAGACAACAGCGTCACCTCTGTTTTATCAGCGAATATGTAAATGACATTTCACATATAAGAGGTTCACAAAATATAGTAGCTGATTGTTTATCACGACCTGTCAACGCGATCACTATTGATATATGTGACTTACAAGAAATAATGAAGCATCAAGCTACTGACAATGAAATTCAGGCATTCAAAGATCAACTGAAACCATACACAATAAATCAAAATGAAACCATATTATGTGACACGACATTACCTTTTCCACGACCTTTTGTGACTGAAAAGCTCAGAAAATCGGTATTTGACAGTCTGCATAATCTATCACATCCAGGAATAACATCTCCAAGAAAAATAATAAAATCCAGATACTATTGGCCGAAGATGGACAAGTCAATAAAAACCTGGTGCACAGAATGCCAACACTGCCAACAAGCAAAAATAATAAAACACACAGAGCAAAGTAAATCCATTTGAATTACCTTCCAGTCGTTTTGAAACGGTGCATGTGGATATTGTCGGTCCCTTACTACCAGTAAAGAACCAAACTGACCCTTATTTTTCACCATATCGATATTTATTAACATGCATTGATAGAAATACGAGATGGATAGAAGCATGCCCAATAACAGAAATTACGGCAAAATCAATATCAACGGCTTTTGTCAATCTGTGGATCTCCCGATTCGGGGTTCCTCTTCATGTCGTTACGGACAGAGGAAGCCAATTTGAATCCGAATTATTCTCAGAACTATCAAAAATAATAGGCTTCCACAGATTACGAACAACGGCGTACCATCCGCAAACGAATGGATTAGTTGAGCGAGCACACAGAACTTTAAAAACGGCTATTATAGCCAGGAAAGAATCGTGGTTGTCAGCTCTTCCTATCGTCCTTTTGGGAATGAGGATAACACCTAACGAATCAAACTATTCTTCATTTACTGCAGTAACAGGGAGTCATGCGCAAGTCCCCCGATTGTTAATTGACTCTATCAAGAACGAGAATAGTGAAATGACAAACTCGCACGTTAAAATTCTAGCCGACGAGATGCAAAAATTTGACATGGACAAATTATCCAGGGGACACCTGCATACAATACCTAATTCTTACATTCCAAAAGATTTACAAACATGTAAAAGTATCTGGCTAAGAACAGACAGAGTAAGAAAGCCATTGGAAGCTCCATACACAGGTCCATTCCAAGTATTAAGTCGTCATGAAAAATATTTTACTATTAAAAGATCGGATGACGTACATAGTAATGTTTCAATAGATAGACTAAAACCTGCATATATTTCTGAAAATATAAAATCAAAAGATTCCATTGGATCAAGACCGGATTTGGATAACTCCCTATCTTGTTCCGAAGAAACTAATGATAACAAACCAGAAACTAGAACGAAGTCCGGTAGAACGGTTAAATGGAAGAAAGAAAACACATATTTTTATTACTAAAAAAAAACAAAAAAAAAACAAAAAAAAAAAAAACAACAACAACAACTCCGTTTACTGGGGCGAAAGTTATGTGGTGGCACGGAGCAAGCGAAGGACCGGATATTAACCCTCAGAGGTTTAGACAGCAAATGACCAATACTGGTCTCTGCGCATCCGGCTCCACGCAGAATTTCCGGTGGAAAACTAAAAAGAAATAAAAAGAATGATAAGCAATTTTCCACCAATTAAACGGCTCCGCGCCATACCCAACAGTTTGTTTCAGCAGACTGACTCTGATCCGAAGGACACACATAAATAGAGCGATAAATTCACTTCTAGGAGAGAAAGCTTTGAAGTACCGTCAGTGAATGTCGCTACGCTTTCCTCACCCATCAAACCCGATGCCTTCAGCCTTCCTTCACCAACGGAGATATCAAAGGACTCCTACCAACCCATTGACCTCACCTTGAACGTCATGAACTTAAGTATTAACAAAAGACACTTATATTCTTTTAATAATCGGATTTCTCTTCTATGAATGAACATTTTGTAACGGACTTTGTGCGTGTAAATCAAGAAACATTGTACTATTCATTGATGTTGCATTTAAATACAAAGTGTTTTTGATATACCCTTCTCTTTCGTATGTTATTTTGTTTATGTTATGGTGACTCCAATTTGATTGCTTGTTGAACCTTTAGGCCAAACTAGCGGCTGTCCCGAAGGACTGCTACTATTTATCTACCTTCTGATACAAGCAACAATTAACAACAATAACTCTATCCCCCATCACCATAATATAAAATGAGAGGGGAGGGGAATGAAGCTAAAAAAAAAAAAAACTAAAATATCAAAAACAAATTAAAGATAACTGATGTTAGTTGGACCCTTTTTTTAGCCCTCAAAAAGGACGCTTTCCCAGATTTGCAAATGTTGATGACGGGAATGCCAATTCTAAAAAAGATGTCTGCAGGGACGGTCCCCGTACTTCTCCACCCCAGTAAGGCAGTAAAGCTAACATATCCCATGGACGTACGGATGGAGACGGAGATGGGCACAGGGAGCCTAAGACAATGTATTTGCATTTCAAAGTTTCCGGTAAATAAATGCTAAGAATATCCTAAATTAAGAATTGGTGACCCAGGAAGAATAAGCACGGATGATCGGAATAATTGGGCAGATACTGGAATTGTTACTTCAGCAGACGAAAATAACAGGAAATATAAAATAGAGACTTGGAAAGGGTAAATTCATAGAAATAGAAAACACCTAAAATACTAAAATAGTTAAAGAAAGAAAAGAAAAAGAAAAAAAGAAAAAAAGAAGAAGAGATGTACCAAACGAAAAAGATGAAAACAGCTATCAAAATGACAATAATAGGAGAGAGAAACAGTATGTTATTAAAATCAACTTTGAAAATACGTAAACCTAGATATTTGAATGACTATGTATGAGTTGATAAAATAAAAAAAAAATTAATGACAAAAAGATTTTTAAAGATAATATCAGTCAGTCAGTCACGTATCATGCGTGATACACGGTGAGGTGATCATGTATCTTTCGATACATGACTGACGAGGCATATTTTTCCCCACAGTAGGTTGCCATTTCTTTCTGTGGTAGACCAGTTGCCAAGCAAGGCTATAGAACCCGGTCTGTCCTGCTACTTACCCATAGCTCAAGAAGAAGGGGATTCATATCTTTTCCCAAGGGTATTAGCACGTAAGTGAATGTAATGGGTTCGACTAGAATTTGAACTCGGCTCGTTCAGTTCCTCAATCCGAGCCGCTATCCATTACTCCACCATGCCTCCTATAATATCACTAAGGTAGGTAATTTGAAAAATGAATAAAAAAATATATTTCATTTTTATTTGGAAATGAAAGGGAGATGTTTAGTAATAGTAAAGTTGGGAAATAAAAGTTGCCCCCCCCCCCTGCATGTATCATTCACGGTCCTTTTTTTAATGAGTTATTAAAATATTGGTGAGTTAATAAACCGTCTTCCCATTTGTGAGACGCTTTGCACTTTAAGTAACGGCTTTAGTGTTTTACTGCTATCAACGACCCACTGATGATACAGATATTGGCTCAGAATAAAAAATTGGACAGCCGAGTTCATTTCATTCATTTATGCACAGATGCCATCTTTTCTCCCCCAGCTATGCGTTAAAAAGTAAGACAGACTGGGATACTCAGCCTTGTTTGGTAACCATTCTACGAGAAGAACAATTTTGAATTCAAAACCTGTGGGGTGCTGATTGGGGACTTTGTGACACTAGGTCTCTGTATTCATTTATTTTGAAAAATGTAGATGGTTCTGTCAAAGTTGTCACTACTTGGGAACACAAATAGTAGCATATTGTATTGGGTCTGCTGGGTCCTAATATATATGCGTAATCAAAGCCATTATGAGGGGTGTTCCGACGAGCGACCTAATGCAAAAAATTAAATCAAAGAACACCATGAATTAATTAATAATAATTAAATAATGCAAAAACGGTACACTAGTTTATGAACTACATTAATGAAATTTAAAACTTAATTTATAAGCTGAACAACCGATTTCTGATGATCAGAAAACAGTTTAAAAATATAGCCTCGCATTTGCACATACGCAGTACACATGATTGGCGCAAGTAATTTGCAATTGAAAAAGACAATACAATCAAATTTTATAACGAATAGAAAATGAAGAAATTTTTATCCTTACAGAGTTTGAGAATTATTGTCAAAACTTTATAAAATTTCTGGGAAGATGTTCAAGAAAAAAAAAAAAGTTTACGTAAGCTTACATACTTTTTTCTTGGGCAGATTATTACAATATAGAATAAAAATTTATCTTAACCATGTGTTATGGTTGAAAGAAAAGGAAGGGTCTACGACTCATTTAATTTTGCTATATGGGTATATCAAAATTAAATGGGTGAAGGTTTGAGACTTTTCCGTCGGTATTCAGAAGCCCAGAAGTAGTAACTACCATCATTACGATGAGTTCTACCATAAAGACGGTTTGAACTTCTGTATTTTATTCGTTTTTTTTAGTTTGCAAGACAGAAATCGCCATTTTTCACTAATCTCATCGAAAAGCGAAGGAAGCAAAATGCTGCCTTTGTGTTCGTATTCAATATTTCCTGCACCTTGGAAAAGTTCCTCAGGATTACGACAAGCAAGCAAGAACAACTCTAGAAGACAACGGATTATTTACCGAAGAAAAGCAGGTAGGTTTAAAAATAAATTTCATTCATATGATATTGAAATTTAAGGAGTAATTTTTCCCCAATCGGAGAAAATACGAAACCATATTGTAAATTATTTTAAAATTTGTGTTTTATTCTACATATGGTATAGACATCACGTTGTTTAAGAAAGAGTAGTTGAATTGAGTAATAATAATATTTTTCATTTTTCCTATATTGTGTTTTTATTGTTTTACATTGACGTTTATTTTGCTTTCCGATGCGCTAAAAATAAAATAGACACCTCAGAACTTTAAATCATTCCACTCGCCTAGTGAATTAAAAAAAAAACAAAAAAAAAAACGAACTACCTTTTTAACAAAAAAATATTTAAGTGATATTGCGTTTTTTTTGGGTTTTGTTTTTCCAATTCAAACTTTTCTTTAATATTGGGATAATTTGCAGTGTAATTACCGCGCTCAGTTTCTAATAAAAAAAAAATTCCCGAACAATAGTTACATAGGTGTACAAATCTACATGCTTAATCCGAAAATATCACCTGTAAGCTAAGCAAGTAGGTCGCATTTCGAAGTTAGTGTCTATCATCAAGCTTTACAAATATTCCATTCCCATTTTTATTTTATTTTCTTCCGATTATTTTTCTTTTCGTCCCTATCTGTAAGTTTTTCAATTGTTTCGGGTGACCCCAACCCACTACAGAAGACAGTGGAAGAAACTCTTGCCATCTCCTATGTTGGTTAGGGCGAGTCAAATACTGATCCCTTCTTTTTGTTTATTTTTCTCAATTTCTGGTTATTTTTGTCTCCTTCCAACAATAAATTAATATTTTTTTATTGTTTTTTATACTGTCGATCCAATTGTAACATTGTTTTTTTTTTGTTCTAAGTATTGTGAATATAGTAACTTTAGAGAATCTAACTCAACAAAACGGTTTTGACGATAAAATTGTTTTTGTGCATTTTTAAATTTTTTTTCATTGAATTTCTAGCTAGAGGTACCAAAGTTTTTGAAGGTACATGTACATTGTGTACCACCCAAAAATGCGGTCTAAGTTTAACTTGCATTTTACAAAATGGAGAATCTTTATTGAAGCTTTAAATTTTAGCTTTAGTTTAATTAATTCCAAGCTAAACTTAATATTCCCAATGAGCAAAATAATTTGCTGTATTTCAAACTGAATTTTAATTGATTCCTATTTCTCAAAATTTCATAGAATTAAATGAGTTGGGGGATAACAGATGTAAAAAAACAAAACATATACAAAATTTTCTAAAGAAACGTTAAAATATTTACTTTATTTCTGAGTAAGACCTGAAAGTTTCATTAAAATCCGCCAATTAGCCGATTTTTGCAAGAATTTACAAAGAATTTTTTTCACCGAATAAAAAATCGCTCAAATTTCCCATACAAATTACCGAAAAGTAAGATCTTTTTTTACCAAAACTTGTAAGGTTCTTAAAAAACAAAGGATAAAAACAATTTTGTGCATAAGAATCATTTGATCTTACCTGTTTAAATCTTTATTAACAAAAATTTCGACGATAAATTTGTTTTATTAAATTTGGGGCGTTTTTTTTATCATGTATCCTCCGTTTTTAGCGATTTTTTTGAGAAACTTCTTTTTCTTTGTATTTCTCTCTCTCATATATAATGATTAATGTGTTTGTGTAAAAATTCAGATATTAATAACATTAAAAAGAAAATGACAAGAGGGAAACCTATTGACGTGTTTCACTCTTTGATTTCAACATTTTCCTTCCTCAAGAAACGAAATGCGTCCGCATAAAAGGTTTTCCTTTTTTGATTGACAGGGGTGTGCAAAAGTAGGTACACATTAAATATTATACAAGTATTACAATAGTGATTCTAGGATTCATTTAATACGTTTTGCTTTTTACTGTATACATACATTTGCATTCTCTGTGTGCTTATATATATATTTGCGATGTTTAGAAGGTAGAACGCTTGTAATTATAAACAGTGTGGCCACAAAAATCAACACTGCATGGTGACTAGCAATTTTTGCACGTTAATTTACCATCAGGTAATGCTAAACACTATAACATTCTTAATTTATTTATATACATATAGGTATTTGCTAAACTCTATTATTCATTTGAAAAAACGAGACAAGTAAGTTAGATTATGTTCAGGAATGTTGGTAACATGACCTACGCTTAATAAACTTTTTTCTACATTTTTTTTAAATGCCACCGATGTTCAGAGAGCTTTAAAAGATTACTTGGTTACTTATTTTAGTGCTTCCTCTTACAATTGTTAACACGTGGCGCATTAAACCAGTGATTCTGGAAGTGGGCGATACCGCTCCCCATAAGGGCGGTGGAAAGATCTTGGTCTGGTGAGAAAAAAAGTGGGCAGCCAGAGAGTGGCAGTGGCACAGCTGAACCATCACACACTACCTGAAGTGAATCTTTCACTTTTAGTGTATCGGATACACTCAAAAGTGTAAACCGAAGGCATACACGGTATCCCATTTATATAACAATTACAGTGTAACCCGGATATAAGAGAGTCGTCGGGACCGGAGAAGTCTCTTATATCAGGGTTTGGTCTATTATATATGCATTAACACAGGCTATAATTTGGGACCAGAGAAAATCTCTTATATCCGGGTTTCTCTTATATCAGGGTCTCTTATATCCGGTTTACACTGTACACACATTTGACATGCAATAGTAACACCAGAAAATTCAATCAATGGTTGAATTTTGAACGTTCGGGTTTGGTGCGGAAGGGGACGACAACCTCCCTCCACCCCAAAAATGTTTGTGAACAAAATAAGCCATAAATAATCAAGTGCTTTTTTACATAGACATCTGTCACTTTTTATGGCCATCTTTTTATAGATAATGTATTAAATTTCCAACATAATTTAATGGTCTTTCTTATGCGGAAAAGGCTTAGATTACGGCGTCGCGCGTCATCCAGGTCGCTGTCACTTTCTTTAACTTCCGCTCTTGCCGAATTTGAATAGGTTTCCTTCTGTTTAAAAATGCAGTGCAGCAAAGTGAACATAATGATCAGGACTGGGTACAATCACGGCAACTTGTTGCGGCAACAAAATCCAGCAGATAATTACAGTTGTTATAAACACAGCAAAGATGAGCATCACATGAACAAATACTTTGCTTTGTTTGTCCTGCTGTTCGAATGGATCACGTTTACCCTTCTCTTCCGGTTCACTCTTCTCAACGAGTACTCCTTTATCCTCTTGACGAATGAAATCTTCCTGGAGAGGTCCGAATAATGCAGTTTACTCCTTCCTGCGTCTGGTCTACATTAGGACCTACTCCAGAGTTACCATCCTGAACCTCAGCCTCTCCATCCATCTGAATTATTATACTCTCCTCCCCAAGGTTAGCTGCCGAATTGTCTTCGCCGACAGCAGCCAATTTATCGTTTGCTTTTATCGTTATATTATAATCCGCAATCTCCAGACCGTCATTGACCGGTCTGTCTTCTGTTTGCGTACTTCTCCCATTTTGTGGCTGGATTTTATCAGTAGAAACATCTTGATTGTGTTCCTTTGGAAAATCCAGTGATAATTCTTCTACTGGCGAAAGTCTAGGTATTGACTGGAACTCCATCGTCTTATTTCGGTTAGAAAGTCAAAAACTCGAAAGACATTGAGCTACTTACTTTTTCGTCCCACAAATGACCTCACGAGGATATGTTGATCATTAAATATGTGTTTCTTTTATAAATTCTGATCAGGTACATATTTTTTAACTATAATCAAGCCTGCAGAATGAATCGGATACAATTTTCATTTTTATTTTCTCCTTGTTAATTTTTTTTTATATATTGGACTGTTTGCCTATGTATTTAACAGCATATTTTCTTTTAATAAGAATATATTCTTATCATTTTCTAACAGACATCGCATTTTTCCAGACAATAGGAAGAATGAGCCGTGTTTGTTTGAAAATGTTGAGATTCAATTTTCGTAACGTCGATGACACCATAATGCGTGACGTCAGAGGCAAAAAATCACGTCAGAAAGAATTCGCATTGAAAGCCTATTATTATTACTCTTCAGGGTTTTCAAGATTTGTCGACCTCTCTGCCTCCGAGCAGAGAGGAACCCAGACGAGGCTATACTGAAGGGCAAAGTCTCGTCTTTGAAGGTAGACAAACCAGACCCGTAATAACGGTCTACGGGGAAATTTTGCCCGAGCCTACGCGCTCAGAAAGTCCCACATTAAAAAAAAAACAAACCCGGCATTGTGTTATATCCTGGTTTGTAGGGAGGTCTCGAGTTAATACCCACAGTTAAATTGGCAGAGAAGATAGTATTTACCTGACTTCCCCTTTGCACTAAGGCAGAATGTGAAACAAGGTCTTTTTAACGTGTGTGTGTGTGGGGGGGTCATACACATGTATATGCATCTAGGCAAAGGACAAAAACTGCTCAATCCCCGTGACCACTGTCTCGCCGGCGTCAATATTACACCGACCCTACATCTCTTAGTGCAATGAGGAAGGTGCTACCGCTGAATTGGATTCATCGGGCGCTTTCTCTCATCTCATTTGAGGAGAGAAAAGATACTACGCTTCCATCCTAGCAGTAAAAACGAACAGTTGAAATGTTTTGAATTTACACACACACACACACACAGAGACAGACAGACAGATACACACACACACACACACACACACACACACACACACACACACACACACACACACACACACACACACACACACACACACACACAGAGACAGACAGACAGATACACACACACACACACATATATATATATATATATATATATATAGTCACAGACAACTTACCCCCTCCCCTCCTGAAGATGGTCTCAGAGGAGATTGAAAGGACTTGGGGGAAAATAAAAACTATTTGAAAGAAAATTTTGGTATTTCTTTAATCAATTTTCTAAGGCTACCAATAAATTAATTCATGAACTCGAAAGGATCAGAACGAAAACTAATCGATATATGTCTAAATTATTTAACCACACCTGTTTGAAAGAAAATATGCTGCCGAAATATACAATATATATATATATATATATATATATATATATATATATATATATAGTCAAACCTAATGAGCCAGACAAACCTACCAAGGTTTCACTTAGGCGGGTCGGCTGGCTAAAGAGGCAACAGTGAAACGGTGTATATATAGACGACAACCAAGACAACAGCACGTGACCAAGGAAGAAGAGAAAAAAAAAAAAGACAGAGCAAAAGAAAAAGCAACACCGGGGGGGGGGGGGTATAGATTTATTCAACTAACTAAAAGGAGAGGGGATATTTAAGAAAACACAAACAATAATGATAACGCTACAATCGGGAGAGAGGGCTTATTTCAGTAACCAAGCATTTCTGTGTCTACATTTGTTAAGAATCTCGGTTTTAGAATTTAGTAGATCATCAGGTGTATTATATAAAGCTATAGCTAATTTTTCCTCGGTGCATAGCTTACAGAACTTATGGCCCGCTTTATACTTAGTGCATCTTTTTAATATTTCCCATTTCAGGATGGGGTCCTTGCTACCTTGTCTGATTTTCCATATATAGCTAGATAATGTAGTGCTATGTTTAGTCTTTTCATTTTTGAAACTACTCATGTGATTATAATATCTTTTTTTTAAGATATCCTGAGTAGCTCTTATATATACTTTAGGGTTTATGTCGTCTATATCCTTGTATATTTTGGCCTGATAGACCACGCATTCTTGTTGACATTTACCCTGTAGGGGACATGTATCTTTATTCCTACAATTGCAATATAAAATTCAATCACCCGGCACATATCATAAGACATATTCCTAAAAATATTAGCTATAGGCTTTCAACTAATTCATCGGATAAACGCATTTTCGATGCTAATAAAATAGTTTATGAGGAAGCCCTACATAAGTGTGGACACAAAGAAAAATTGGAATATATTAACATAGACAATAACACTGGAACTCAGAATAAACGCAATAACCGGCATAGAAATATTTTGTGGTTTAACCCCCCCACATTTAACATAGCCGTAAGAACGAGAATTGGTAAAATATTTTTTAACCTACTAGAGCAAAATTTTCCCAAGAAAACTAAGTTGCATAAGATATTTAACAAAAATAATGTAAAACTTAGTTATTGCTGCATGCCTAATATAGAGACTTTAATTAGTGGACTTAATAAGAAAAATACTAGGGACAATCCACGCATTAGTTTCCCCAGTTGCAATTGTAGGAATAAAGATACATGTCCCCTACAGGGTAAATGTCAACAAGAATGCGTGGTCTATCAGGCGAAAATATACAAGGATATAGACGACATAAACCCTAAAGTATATATAGGAGCTACTCAGGATATTTTAAAAAAAAGATATTATAATCACATGAGTAGTTTCAAAAATGAAAAGACTAAACATAGCACTACATTATCTAGCTATATATGGAAAATCAGACAAGGTAGCAAGGACCCCATCCTGAAATGGGAAATATTAAAAAGATGCACTAAGTATAAAGCGGGCCATAAGTTCTGTAAGCTATGCACCGAGGAAAAATTAGCTATAGCTTTATATAATACACCTGATGATCTACTAAATTCTAAAACCGAGATTCTTAACAAATGTAGACACAGAAATGCTTGGTCACTGAAATAAGCCCTCTCTCTCTCCCGATTGTAGCGTTATCATTATTGTTTGTGTTTTCTTAAATATCCCCTCTCCTTTTAGTTAGTTGAATAAATCTATAAACCCCCCCCCCCCCGGTGTTGCTTTTTCTTTTGCTCTGTCTTTTTTTTTCTCTTCTTCCTTGGTCACGTGGTGTTGTCTTGGTTGTCGTCTATATATACACCGTTTCACTGTTGCCTCTTTAGCCAGCCGACCCTGACGATCTGCCTAAGTGAAACCTTGGTAGGTTTGTCTGGTTCATTAGGTTTGCTCTACGTTTGTATTGAGCTCTTTAGTTAGTTGTTTACTCGTATCGGGGTTTTTTCTTTGGGCCTTGAACCTGTATCTGTGCGATTATTTTCGACAGACTTTCATGTTCCTGGCTCTTTCTTTTTTAAAACCTTTTTTTCCCTTCGTGATTGATTTGGCTATTGTTAAATCAAGGGTTCGAAGGTTTTTCGACGCGAGTATAGTTACCTATATATATAATATATATATATATATATATATATGATGAGTCGTAGAGAAAGACATAATGATTGAATATCAAAATACAGTGCGCGAATGATTGAAAGGCAGGTAAAGATCAGCATCAGCTCCATGACCGGGGTGGTCTTAGGGTGACTGTGCACATGACCATCTGACCAGTTCTCTTCACATATCTGGGTTGGAAGTCGGAAATATTCGTTAATGCGTAGCTTGGCGAAACCCATCACTTTACAGGTCAGACCACAACATATGTTCTCCAACTGCTAGGCTCACCTTAATCACGGACACGTAGCCGTTGATTTCATCAGAATCTGTCTTAGCCGTTGACTTCAGTCTAGGAAGCCCTCTGTCCAGCAATACCGTGTCATCACCGCACCGGCTGATTACATAGCTATGGAACACATTTTCCGTCACTGTACTAGATGACCGTTGATTCTACAGGAAGGTTCATCCGCCTTTTGACAGGTCTAGTTTTTAATCCTGTTGAGTGTCTGAACACCCTCCTGGACAGAAAAGCCTGGTTGTCGAACAAATTCAGTTGCCGTTGATCCGACTATATGCCAAGCAGCGCTAGGTGACATGATACAAAAGTCATTCGCAATGACTTGATAAAAGATGCCTGGCAAAGATGGGTGTAAAGTATCAATACCTTAAATTTCTATATGTTGAGAAAGATAGTAGACAATATCTGCGAACTTCTTTGTAGCATATCATATTATGGAATAGTTCCCCCGCTCTTCAATTAGGATTACGGCCATATGTTGAAACACTAATCCCCGTATGATCGATAAAGTTAAGCAACGTCGTGCCTGGTCTTTACCTAGATGGGTGACCGCTTGGAAATACCAGGTGCTGTGAACTTGGATGCGCGAGTGGTGTAAAGGGTAACTATTATCTAAAGGAAAGAATTCTAACATTTTAAAAATATTTCCCGGCTGTAAATAACCTGCAAACGGTTGATAAGCCATAGAAAATGAATTAATCAATTCCTCAATTAGCATGTACCGCGTTTGGAAGGTCATATGACTTTCTTTTGTATCCAACAAGGAAAGTAGACTCGTAAGTAGACAGTTTTGTTTTTGATTTTTGTTTTTTTGCAACATGGCGTACCGGACTTGTGTGTAAATACAGCCTTTTGTAACATCCATTAGTTTTCCTTTTCAGGGTCTCAGAGAAGGCATGCAATAATTTCAATATTCTGCCATCATGTTCTCTTTCTGGAAAATATAAATTTCACTTAACGTTCTTCTGACTTTTTCCTAGCCATGTTTTATTTATTCTATAAATGTATTTTTTCAACAGCCAAATACTATCAGGGTCGCATAACATATATTTAGTAAATCAACAATACCAATTACACGTGCAATAGCTTTTCTTCTCCATTTCTCGCAAATTCTTTGTATAGCAACAGCGGACAGAATAAATCTCTAACCCTTTTGTTTACTTCTGACCAGCCTCATTGTAGATGTGTTGCTCGAAATAAAGTTATAAAACAAGTATTTGTGGGGAATACCTACTTGCTTCACACGCTGCCATCACCTCGGATAAATAATGGGTCATTCCGTTTTGATGGCGAGAAAATCCGGAAGGAAAAGATATGTGAGAGACGCTTTTCGATTGTGCAAGAAAAGAAAACACACATAGAAAGAAAGTGAAGATAGAAGAGGCGATAACATTCTTGTGCATTTAGCGTCTGCTTCGGCGAAACTGAAAACCTTGTCAGTTTTGAATCTTTTAATTTGCACGCTTTCATTTCGGTAAATAAATTTTTATTTGTTTGCTTGGAGCAAAATGATTAAAAAATTTGTTAAAATTAAGATCAATCAATGCGATAGAGAAATTTTCACTTGTACTTTTCAGTCGTGGATTTTACTCAATCATTAAATTAAAAAATTTTCTTGATGTTCAAGAGGTAAAGAGTTACAGAGTAAAAGGCATCACTGATACGAAGTGGATGTTGGTTGGAGTAAAGAAACAAATTAGACACTGGTTTGGAGAAATGACCAAAGATTTATTTTCATTTACAAGATATGAAAACGTCTCTGATAAGTCGTATAGAGTAGCGTTCGAATGTACGGTGTACGAGGTGTAAAATGAGAACGTGTAAAAGGAGTATGCTTAACCCAGCTGACTGCTTGTTGGCTATCGGTTTGGACTTGTCGAGGGGATAGTGGAGTCCGTTCTCTTTCTGTGTTCACAGCACAAGAGGTCGTTTTCTCAGCTTAATGGTCGGACGACCAGTCAGCCATGCTCTCGGGTAGCCTCTTTGGTTAATGTGTGTGTGTGTGTGTGTGTATGCGTGCCCTGTCCGGTTTCTCTTTTAGCCTATATAAGGAAACGTACAGACATAGTTGTAGACATCTGTGGCAAGCGAGAATCGCCTCGATAATATTTGTGTTTTAATTTTTTTTTCAGTAGAGTGCGTCGTGTATGTGACTTAGCTAGACGAAAATTGGTGTTAACGATATGCTTTCTAATAATTGTATAAATTTAGCTGTAATTTATTATCTCTATGTGCAAATTGTGTTTTTCGGCTACACCACCACAAGCAAGGTGATAATGTGACCAAAACGCAAGATGCTACCGGAAGTTTCCATAAAACATGGGTGGGCAAAAAAGATTGGAAGAAATAAAGAAGAAAATGAGAAGACACAGACAAAACATGAGAGAAGAGCAGAGGCATGAGATAATGGAAAACTGTCAATATTGGAATGTCAGTAATGATTGATATTTTATGCAAGAAATTAGAATAACTCACTAATAACTTTACAGCATTCTGTATTTATTAAGCTTTGTCGCGGTGTGCCCGATCACCACTCCCACTTTTTGTAAACAATCCCGTATACGCCTTCGGCAGAGAACGGTCACGACCCAAAAGAAAAAACACAAAAACTTAATTTTCGCCACAAAACCAAAACAAAAGACTTTTAATTTCGTACCGAAATTAATTTAAATACAGTCAACAAACACCGAATACACTTTTGACTGTAATTAATTATAGTCACTTATTGGTTTAGCGGGACCGCTGCTGTTGTACGGACTGTTTCCATAAATACCATCGATTTTACAGCAATCAAGAGAGACGGCTAGGGAGCCAGGAGCCTTCCTACATCGCGACTTTGACGCGCCCTGTCAAGTCAACCGACCCCAGCAGCCGGCGGGACCCAGCAGCAGTAGCAGCAGTTGTTCAAACAGCCCTTTTCAGGGCTAACTTCCGAAAGTCATTCTAACACGATACTCGCTTCACTCTCTGCTACTGCTAACCTCCAGCGCCTTCCAGCAATATCCAGCTCACTCCTGCAGCTTTCAACGGCCCACAGCTCACTCCTGCAGCTTCCAGCTAATTCCCGCACTTCAACAACCACACACCGTCGGCACCGACTGGAGCATCCACACATCAACTCTCAACCGGGACGTCAGCACCTCAACGTCCAACTCAACATCGCAACGCCAGCCGCCTACTGCCATTGATGCCCAGCTACCGACTCCAGCGCCCGTCGATATCCGGATCCCGATACACGACTTTCCTTCGTCTCACCATCTACCGCACGCTAAACAAATAAATAAAGACACGATACCCATCGTCTTCCAACCGTCGACACGACTGGAGCAGTCAGACAATCATCAACAATCGTCAAACCGTCGACACGGACCGGAGCAACCACACTCTACCGGAGCATCAGCAACAACCAACCACCGACAATACCAATATACATCCTATTCTCCTTCATATAATAAACCCCTGCATAATTCATACACATCTTCGTTCTGTTGTCCATATTGTTTCACCTGGTCAGATCACAAAGTAAAAATGTGGCGGGCTCCCTGTGACATCGTTCATCTACGACTCGGGGGGCGCCCGGGCCATCGCGCCCCCCCTCCGGGGTGTCCGCAACAGCTTTATCAAATTCCATCTCTATCCCATAATAGTTGTTACATTTCATGTATGAACTACGTATGCAAATGTATCAACTTTTTTGGAACAGCAGTATAAAGGTTTTGTTCCCTTTTATATTTTACTCCGACGTCATTTTTTGTTTAATTTTACATATATTCCATCGATTTTAATCGTCAAGGTTTAAAAATCTTTATTGTCGATTAAATAAGACCGTATATATAAGAGTACTATGGCTGCCACAGAGATGAAGATTATGAAAATCATCACACGAAGGTGTTGGGGTAACAAACTTACGCAGACACTCACAATTGTTACAATCAAAATAAATACAATCACTAAATAAGCAGATACTTTTCGTTCATACTTATCCATAAGCGACGCTCGACTTGTCTGACACCAGCGTACTGTATTATCTCTGCCTCTTGTAATATCATCTCTAGAAATGTCATCATCAATATCGGACTCTGATTCGTCTACTTCTGGTTTCTGGTCAGCGCTAGAAATTAGCTCGTGTCTTTTGTCATCTAACTCTGGCTTAACTAATAAGACTATTTTCTCGGTGTCCTCTTTGTCTTCCGTTTCTGTTTCGACGTCATAATCCCTCATCCGTTGGCTATCACCAACCGAATTGTTTTCTGCATGTAACCCTCTGTCATCTTGTGGCAGACTTTTCTGTTCTTTTTTCTCTGTTGTCGGCGAACCTTTCTCTTCTGGCATTGGTTTTATTTCGATTGAAAAGTCGAAAATCGAAAGCTCTTGTTTGATCGATTCGTTCTGCAAATCACTTAAAACGGTTGTTCATTTCATTTATCTAAATATCGATCTTTGTCGCAGTTAGAAACATTGATCAGACATTTTGACGCTTATTCGTAAAGCTATAGAACCAGCTGAAGAAATTCATGGCAGCGATCATTATTTATTCTCATTTGTCTAACACGTTGCTCGTGAACTTAGAAGTTGAAAAATGTTGTGACATAAGGATATACACGCTGTTTTGTGATACTGCTAGAAATGCTGTTATAGAATATTAGACAAGAGGAAGAACGATCCGAGTAATTTCAAGATTGATTTTCTTTTCTTTTATGTACAACATTACACATCAATGACACGACAATGCATGACGTCATAGAAAGCATTCGTCTTGAATAAATAACATTTCATGAGATTCAATTACTTTTTTCTATTTAATTTTAAAAAAATTTAATTAACGCCATAGATTTCATAGATATCAAACTCTGCATGGCCCTGTTGAATGCGGATGCAAAAGATGGTCAGACATCATCAAAGAGGGAACGGACATAACAATGCTGGAACTCTTGAGAGCCACCGGCAACAGATCATCCTGGAGGAGGTTGCCTGTTTCTTTTGCTCTTATGTCCCTTCTCAACGATTGAAGCAGTCAAGGAACTGACGATGACAGATTTCAAGCCGTTGTTGTAACTTGAAGTGAATCCGTTAAATACAGCTCAGCATTAATTCAATTCTCATAAACTTATTTTAGAACCAATAAGAAAATCTTCTAAATCGGACTTCAAATACGTCCGAATTTTTTGCGATAGTTTGAAAGGAAACGCCTTTATTAGACTTATTGACCAATCGAATCGATTCATTTGGACTCTAGAGAAAATAGCCTGTTTGATCCTACTAGCGTCTATATAAGGAACGATGTCTACCAGTTTAATCAGTCGAGTTCATTCGTCTCTCTGACGCCGTTACACACACATACACACAAGCATTTAACCCCAAGCAAGTCAATAAAGCCGCAAGGGGGTTTATTAAGTGTTAGAGAACGAGAAAAACAACACTATTAAAGAGAGAAAACAAAAGACCAGGAATTAAGAAAACGGAAGATAATTTTAGAAGCAAGAAGCAGGACGAGCATTCCACAAGCGAGAAGTGCGTGAGAAGAAACTGTTTTATAGAGCTTACGGTTACATCTACTTATTTCAACTGTAAAATGTTGAGACCTTGTCACCAAACTAGTACTCTAAATATATATTAGGGGCACCAGACCAGATGTGGCAGCAATACTGAAAGCAAGCACGAACGGTAGACTTATAAATATGTATAATGGGTTATGAATAAGTTGTTTCTTACAATATTATATCGGTATAATTGGTTTGGATGTATATTGGCCTTGTGTAATGATTAAAAGACAAAGAACAGTTTGTTGATAAATACAAAATAAATCTTTATATAACACAATATAATAATAATACGGAAGGATAAAAGGTGGAAGTTGAAGTTTCAAGAGTTCAAGTTCTGTTGCATGGGAGTAAGAGTGTGTGTGTGTGTGTGTGTGTGTGTGCGTTTCCGAGTGGAAGTAAATGTATGTATGTGCTCAAATGTAGTAACCGTCGCTTGAAAATGGAGTGAAGGAAGGTATGTTTGTTTTCAATGTAGCAAGTTCGGTTTAGCCGTCTAAGGTTGTTAGCTATTCGTGCAAATATTGTATTTCGTCTCTCGCTTTGTCACAATGAACGCGGTCATTCAGCATGGAAGAATTGACAAAATTAATTTATCGACCCTGATTTTGAGTTTTTTTTTCATCTGGTTACATACACATCTATAGATCCACTTTGAAAAAGGGCGCGTTGCTTCTCATTGGTTTACGGCCTGTATCCCGGTTGTGAGAGCTTTTTTGATTGGTTGGTTGAGATGTTGAAATTTTAGTCTCCTTGTTATTATTTATTTACTTCTCTATCATCACAAATTAATATGTCAGTCCGGCAGTTATGTGCCATGCGTAATGTACACGTAGGCGATAATGTATCTTTCGATATGACTGACTGACGAGGCAGATTCTTTTTCCCGCAGTAGGTTGCTATTTCTTTCTGCGGTAGAATAGTTGCCATCCAAGGCTATAGAACTCGATCTGTCCTGCTATTTACCCATTAGGGGTGGGGAGAGGATTCATACCTTACCCAAGGGTATTAGCACGTAAGTGAATGTAATGGATTCGACAGGAATTTGAACTCGGCACTCCGATTCCTCAACCCGAGCCGCTATCCATTACGCCACCGTGCCTAAATTAATATGTACTAGCCAGAAATATTGATTAGGTTGACACATTGGGTTGACACTTGACTATGAAGATTCATTTTCAGTTTTTCTTTGCTGACCATCGCATTATTCATTGCTTTCTCGAGAAATGGGCTTACGGCCAAATCACGCTAAAAAAATTGTTTTTCTTTTGATCGCCGAAGTTGAGTAGTTTCGAACCCGGTCAGTAATTAGATGGAAGACTGCTTGAGAACACCGAGTACTGCAAGTGACCGTCTACAATCTGAAATATATTTTGTCTTTAGTTACCAACAAAGTGTTGATCTAACTATCGACGAACGGTTGAATTTATTTGGACGAATTCGACGCACTATTAAAATATTATTTTTACTTACCATTATTATTATTATTATTATATAATCTGTCTATATTTCTGAGATGAGGTATTATGTACACTATTTACATTATTCGGACTATTGTCCTCATCTTTGTCGCCATATTTATCACAACGTTTCGACCGTTGTACGCTCCGGCCTTCAAGTGGTTGGAATGTCGAACTAGAACAGTCTACCCCAATGAGCGAAATAAATGGTTCAGTTCGGCATTCCAACCACCTGAAGAAGGCCGGAGCGTACAACGGCTGAAACGTTGTGATAAATATGGCGACAAAGATGAGGACAATAGTCCGAATAATGTAAATAGTGTAATTATTATTATTATTAATTATTAATTATTATTATCACATTATTATTATTATTATATATTTCTTTATTTGTCCGTTGAGTTAAGAGTGAATATTCCCGTTGTAAGATTTTTGTATTTACACTTTATGACACAAAACATTTTGTATTCAGAAAATAAGCAAGTAATAGTAGTTCCGGGGTGACAGTTTATACCAATTTTAGTATTTACCATATTAGGTCATCCCCACCCACAAAAAAATCCCATAAATCGTCTGCTTAAGGAAATTCCTATATATTGAAATAGCAAAAAATATATGCTCCTTTTTGTGCACTTAGTTTTCTTTTTTTTTCAAAATAATAATTATATTTTTTATCCATACTTATTTCTTCTTCACATTTCTTTGAAAATATGTAACGCCGACAAACCACTAAAAACTGACTAGCACATGTAACTAGAAGGGGAAATAATGATATAATCAAGATGTTGACTTTCCACACTACCTTAAACGCAAAGTAAAGAAGGAAACTCCCGTCAATGCTAGAAAGAACTATAATAATGGACGAGAGAAGACTATATTTTTTGAAAATCTGTTTTAAGAGAAATATTTTTATAAATTTAAACCGACAGGAACCCTAAATGTTCGGTTTGATGAATACGAATGTTTTCTGCGTGGAAACGGCTATCCTCTCACTACTACCTTTACCATTGACTCTTGTTTTCCTGTTCCTGTAACTCTGCTTGATATCATCTACGCTCTTATGATATTTTGGCATTGTCTTTTTTTCCTTGGGAAGATTTCTAATAATTCTTCCTCTACTAGTAAAGGTTTAGGAATAAATATTTATTGTTGTAAAGTAGAGTAAATGTGTCACAAGTCCAAAATGGGGATGGAAGAGAGGCTGGACTTCCCTTGTCCTACCTTTAACCTAGCTAGTCACACCTCCCCGATCTTTGGAACAAGAGTAGAGGTTTATCCCTTGTTTCCTGTTTAGAATTGCGTTTCCAGTTCCTTCTAAAGTCTTTTCATTCTGTTTCACTCCTAGTAGTTCCTTGAGTCTTAGTGGCGTTATCACTTTGCTTGGGGTGAAATATAGAAAAAAAAAATCATTGACCCTTCAGTACAAACATTATTCCTTCCACCATTAAAGCCTTTAGTGCGATATCAGTTTTCAATTCCAATCTAAAAAAAGTAAACTTTTTTTCCTCGCATTAAAGGGCTATTTCAAATTAAAGCTAGGTTATAATCCTGGAACAGTGATAGGCCTCCTATGATCATTCTGGTATTGTTAATTTATTGTTCGTCTGAAAGTCTGTTGTTTGATAATTTAACGTCTATCATTGAATTTCCAACTGAATTTCATCAAGAAAGTAATGTGAAACAGCAATTTAAAAAAAATAATTCTGAAAACCTCATTTATTAATTTATTATTGCGTTTGATCTAAGTAATATTGTATGTATAACTATGTGTGTAATAATAATTATTACGATAACTTCTATTGCAAATAAAAATTAAAGTATGTGTAATTATAATATTGATAATGTTACCTCATCATTTTGTATAATGAACTTCTTTTAAAAGAAACTCAACGTTTTTCTAGGTGGTGTAGTGTCTTTTTTTGTTTTTTTTTTTTAAACGAAGTTTTTCACAAATTCGACAAACATTTCGCAACAGTATCATTACATAACTAAAACTAAAATTATTTCTGGAGATTAATAACTGTTATTTAAGACGATAACGGAAAGTACAACGAAAAATGAACAACTAAAGAAAAGGCCACAGTAAAACTTCATATCGTGGCCATAAAGAAAACAAAATTTCTATCCGTTCGCTCATTCAAACATAATGTGTTGTATACATCGAGTTACTTCCCCTTGGTTGTGATTACTCCCACTATCACCATTGCCTGCAACCTCCTACCACATAATCACGTGTTATACTGTAGTAGTAAAACTACTTCTTTAGCCGTGTTTAATAAAATCTTGTTGAGTTCAGACCTATGTCTCTCTTCATGTTGTCATTAACTCGTTACTAACATTATCCTTCAACAACATACACCTGTATCAGCACAATATAAAATGGTGTCAACAATATAAAAATATGGTACAAGAGAAGATTTTAAGTGGGAATCCCACGGAAACAAGAGATTGATAACAAAAATGGTCTAGTTCTTTCAGAACCACCCTTTTCGGGGTACCCTGAACTCTCTCCCTTTTAGTGCAATAGAAGAAATTCCCCCGGGGAGTGGGACGTTCCCGCTTACCCGCAACAGGACTTAATAGAATTGTGCTTCCGATCTAAAGAAGTGGCCGAGAAACGGTAAGTGTTTAACTGCGTGCTCACTCAAACAGAATGTTGCACAAGGCCGAGTTTAAAGTGAGTCCCCTGCGTACACAGGACCTGAGACCAAAAATAGTCCCGCTCCCTTGACATTGCCTCTTTTGAGAACAGGTATCAGTGATTAACTATCGCTTGTGTGAAGGTATTTCCTGGAATAGTAGCGAAGTTAGAAGGTCGGTTCACTCCGAACGACACTTTTATGTGAGCGGCAATTTTGAGTCTGCTGTATAAGTCTGTATAAGCTGTATTGAAATAAAAGCGGTTTTAATGTCGGGACACTATTCATAGTTGAAGGACCTTTTCGATTAATTTAAACTATGGTATATGTATTTAAGCGATTGTTATCTTGTCCGAACAATAAACATTATCCAGTTATGTATTCAGGGCTGTTTTTATCATTATTGACAATGTGGAACCTGTGAACGGACTGTTGTGGCCTTGTTAGGGTCAGAAATAAAGACACAGAGAGGAATTGAGTTAAACAGAAACAGTAATACAAACATATACAAACGAGTGTTACAGCAAGAATGTTCGGTTCGACTGTCAGAGCTGACTGCTGGAAACTTCACTCTCCAAAAGGCTGTACTGCTCCTATTTATCTCTGGGAGACTCCATGTTAGCGTGGGTAAATTACCATAAATTACCTAGGATGAGTTCTTTTAATGTCACAGCACCATTGTGCGTGAGACACACAGTGGCGCTGTTAATAGTTACACACATATATGAGGGAGTCACTGTGCAATATGTTGTATTTTTGTGGGGGCTAGGAACTGCACACACTTTAGCTACATCACTGTTTTTTTTTGGGGGGGGGGACGAATCCCTGGGACTGAAGTTAAAGTTTCTCTATCAAAAGGCCGACAAGAGATTTCATCCCTCAGTCGTAATTGATCCAGCATCACACACGCTTGTTCATCTTTACACCATTATCTGCGCTTTGGTGATGACTTGTTATCGGCTCACGGACTGCTTGAGGTTCAACCTATCATTGTATTCCATGTGTGAGCCTTGTGCGGACAAATTGAATGAACCGTGATACTATCTAATCCAATCGTAATCTGTTCTAATAATATTAGTGAAAAGCGTTGATTGGAAATTTACTACATGATCGTAAAACCGGTAGTGACGTCCAATTCGGCTACACGGGGTCTGACAAGGAAGGATGAAGAAAAATTTGATTAATTCCATCGAAAACAGTTAAAACATGATACTTTTTAAACATTCATTTCACGCCAAGCAAAGCAACAAATCCACTAAGACACAAGGGGTTATTGAGTGTTAGAGAATATAAAAAAAAAACTATAAGGGAGAGAAGTCAATAAAAGAAAACTTAAAAAGACGGAAGATGACGATTGACATTACCTTAATTTTTAAAAAATCAATGTTGACAAGAAAGCGAGAAGAGGTATAGAAGATTTACTCTTATTTAACACACTGTTACAGAACCGCCAGTAGTCACATAAACTAAATTTGTTAGAGTCTATATGATACCTCATTCTATCAGTAAACAAAAACTTAGCCTCTTTGAAGACATGTTTACAATTATTTCGAGCAGACACAAATAGACGTCTGTTGTGATCGAAATTATGACACTGGTACACTCGGAAAAGTGATTCCTGTGGGTTATAGCGGCTGAATAGGCCTCCACATCATCTCCAGTTCCAACTTGTATAAAAGATGTGAAAGATACTCGATATCACTTTTCATCCTCCGTTTACGATGGAAATTATTTGGACATGTGTTGTGATTAGATGTGCAATCTCCTTCTCATAAAGGAATGCTGTTTTATTTCGAGAAGAACATGAAAGACCGCAAACAACCATAATATAGAAAACTTCATCATTCCTCGTAAAAGCCTTGAGGTTTTTGGAAGACCTACAGTACTTCTGTGAGTTAATACAGGACATGGAGTTTTGGAGAACAGTGATAATTACAAAGTTGTTGAAGATTGAAAATGACGTTGATCTGCAATGTGCCTTCAAATTGAAACGGTTTTGAAAATTTTTCAGTTAAATGTCCTAAATGACACACGAGTGAATCACGTCTCCTTTCTACTGCCCCTGATGGTATTGCAGGTATCTTTCCTTATCCAACCTCACAGTTTTAGACGACTCTATGTAAGACCAATTCTTTGTTAACTGGACATTCACTGTCGTAATTAACCTACGTACGCGAATACGCCTGGTATTTTTATCCTTATTTCTCCCTTTTTTCGATATTAATTTCTAGTTATTATTATTATTATTATTCTTTCTTCATTTCAGCCGCCTTCATCAGCAAAACTTTGTGATTCTTAATCTTCAGCAATTTAGTAAATATATCTTATCAATCCTCTTCAAACACAAGTGGCATATGCTAACTCGCGAAAGTGCTGCATTCCTTCAAGAATGTAACAGAGAGAGTTTGGGAACCACACACACATTTTTTTATTGAAATTAGAGTAGATCTGAACAGCGAAATTAGATCAGAACAGTTTTGTTTACTGATGGGAATCTGATCAAGCCCATTTGGAATTGGGTCATTAGGAAGACAATGGAAGATGATCGAGATAATTTTTATCGGTTAAAATTTGAAATAGAGCTTACTAAGGCTATGAGGAACTTTGAAATTCACATGATTTGGGGTTGAAGGCAGCACTCGTGATAATCGGGTGAGGGCCAAGGGTCGATTTATGATCAGCCAGGTTTATCTATATAAACGCACACAGAAATCTGTTGACAGAGTGGTTGGCTCGTCTGCTGTCGAGTGCAGTCGAGCTAGGCAGAGAGAGGTCGGAGACTGGAAGTGACGTCAGAGATTGGAACCAAACGCCCGCTAACATATTTTGTTGATATAAGTACGAAGAAGCGAATTACTCCTCCAACAATCTAAGACTGCTACTGCTGCTATTATTACTACCACTGGAAACGGAAACGTCGAACAAGCTTCAGTAATCAAAGAGTTGCATTTGTCTCGTCTGTCGTCGAGTGCAGTCGAGCTGGGTGGAGAGTTATCGGAGATTGAAAGTGAGCAGAGTTGAATTGAAGGCTCCAAGAAGTATGGAAGTAACGTCAGGGATTTGCAACAAAACCCCCGCTAACATGTACTGTTAATATAAGTACCGATGC
Source organism: Acanthosepion esculentum (assembly GCA_964036315.1). Lineage (NCBI taxonomy): Eukaryota > Metazoa > Mollusca > Cephalopoda > Sepiida > Sepiidae > Acanthosepion > Acanthosepion esculentum. The sequence goes on from OZ038479.1 coordinate 99,818,623, forward strand.
TTCTGCTACCACGAAAAATTACTACTACTGTTACTACCGCCGAGGAGGATCGTAACTATAAACTTTAAGCCGCGCACAGAAATCTTTATCCCTCCATCGCAAGAGTCGTATATCGTTCTGAGACGATTCCACAACAAGCTACACACACTCACACACACACACACACACACAGCCTAGAATCCAGTGTATGAGTTTTTACGTCAATTATTTTCTTTTCTATACTATTCTTTTCTGCTATATAAAAGACATTAACAATTCAACCATTGAATAGTTGTTTGTCCGGCTTTCTGCGGATATATATATATTTTTTGGTGCATTCTAAATTTCTTAGCACAGGCTCTCCAGCCGTGTCTACATCTTCAGTCGACCGTGGATGGATGAACATCACTTCTGCTTTCTGGATCAAACCAATCACAACGTGGGCTGGAAGCAGGATTAAATCAGTGGACCGGTCGAATGATCTATGGATGTTCAGGGGACCTACGGTCACTCCCTTAAGTTGGGTTAAGACCGAGTAGACACCTCAACCCAGAGAGTAAGACGTCAGAGGTTGAGGGGCTGGGGCGAAAGTGTTAGAGAGTTATGGAATTTTATTGATAGTTCTTTTGATGTTGTTGTTCAAAGTGTATACTATTGTTGTTCGTCCAATGTTTATGGATGTTATTCTTCCTTTTGGTTATGATGAGAAAACTATTTCCATAATATTTACAGTCTGGTTCTAAAGCTTAACTTGTACAGTCTAACTCCGATATTAATATCGTCCTTTTTTATTTGCTTTCTTGGAGACAACATCAATCATTCTTATAAGTATGAACGTCCGGAGCCAGTAATTCTTGCTTTTCTTTTCTTTTTTTTTTCTTCTTCTTCACAAGTCTTAATATTAACTGTCTCGTTTGTATTTACAACGGAATTACAAAGTTTTAAATAAGAAGGTACCACTCTTCCACATTTTTGAAAATTTCTTGATTCTAAGGAACATTTTGAAGGCCTCTTTTGAACTGCTGAACAGTGAAAGCGAAATTCTAGTAACTAGTAATGTCAAACATATTTTATATCCACTGTTGGTATGTCAGTTTTATATTCTTATATTCCTGAGCCAGGGGCGCAATACGAGGACATTAAAGCAGCCGAAGACCACCTGCTCTAGAGACCTCTTAAAAGTTTGTCATATTCGCAGAACCTAAACCATCTGATGAGAGAGGGTTCCTAAGAAACCCACTCAAATCAAGACATGATTGTTTTGTATTAGTGAATACTGAAATCGAAAAGTCAAAGAAGAAATATTTTTTTAGCTGAGGAACTGTCATTATAGTTTGTTGGATTCAAAATATTATATTATCTTCCACTGTTTTAGCCATTATTACAGGTTTACGGCCATATTACGTTGAAACACCGGTTCTCCTATATCACCAAAGTTAAGCAACGTCGACCTTGGTTAGTAACTAAATAGGTGACCGCTTGGGAATACCAGTAGCTGTAGGCTTGGATGTGTGTGTGGTGTGATGGATAACTGCTCGAAATTGAAAATCGGAGCCGAGCTCCAATTCCCGTTGGGTTTATGTTCACTTACGCGCAAATCCCCCTGGGAAAGTTATAAATCCACCTCTTCTTCACCCATGTATGGGTTAATGTTTAGGACTTGCATCAGTAAAATCATTATTACTTCCCCAAAATTGTCACAATTTGAAAATATTTTAGGTTAAATTAAGATTGATAAGCCGTAAAAAAACAATAATTTAGACGTTATTACAGACACAATATGGAAAAATAGCGTTTTGAAGGTGAAGACTTATTCTATTCAACGGTATTATCGTATTCCCTGGACCTAGTGTAGATTTCTGTGCAAATAAATAGGAGGCACTATTTTTGGAGCGTCTCTTGTACCTGTAAAAATTCTATTGAGAATTTGGCTGTGAATCTGGAACACTTCCAATTGAGGCCCTCAACTTACAAAGCTGAACCTGTCTTTAATATATTTAAAACATTATCACAAGGAAATCAACCAAAACTGTCCCGATTTCCCGGCCTTTCGGACGAAACTGTCCCTATTACACGGCCTTTCAGACGTGATATTTAATGATTAAATTAAATGTGCAACGACTGGGAATTACTTTAGTTCATTGATAAAATGTCTTCTGTAGGTCTTTTTTCGCGAATGACGTCACCCATTAAGGCGTCACGATTGTACAACATTTTATGTAACAATAAAATTTAAATAGTGAATGTCTACTCATTCGAATCGTTCTACTAGTTATCTGGTAAAAAGTCAATACAGCTACAAGAGAAGTAATAAACTTTATATTGAGACTATTTTCCCATTAAACATTAGGAGGCAAATACCCGATCAAATTCGCAGTAAGTAATTCGCCTGCTGAATACATTTTGCTTTAATTCTAATCTCATTATCAACATGATCTAGTTTAATGTTCGAGATTTTCCCATATCGGAATACTAAATTATCTACCTTAGATTGACTTAACTAGCCTCATATTCGGTGCCTACATTTATTTTCCATAAATAATAATAAAAGAAATGTAATTCAATATCTGTGGTCAATAAAACTTAAAATTTGTAAAACAAAAATCAATAATTAAAATAGACATCGTGTTAAGTAACCTTTTGGCTATGACAAACCTTTCTTCAGAACCGGTAATGTAATATAATTTATTTCATCTTTATTATTCCGATCTTTAATGAAATAATAATCCTAGAATTTTTCTTATTCAGTGAGCTTATTCTTTTCAAATATAATCTCGAGTAAATTAACCTATAACCGTGATTTTTTATTTTATTTTTATTTTTTTTGTAAAAAGACTAAGTCGTTTGAAATGGTTGAAATCAACCATATTGCATTTTAGTAGGTGCCTCCACAGATTCGCGATACCTAAGGTTTAAAATGATTTCTTTAAAATAAAAAAAATATTTCTTGAAGCTTTTATTTTAGTTTTAATTTCAAGCTCATAGATTAAGTTTAATATTTCCAATAAGCAAAATACTTAGCTGTATTCCAAAACTAATTTAAATTGACTGGATGGAGTTTTCGTTTTGAAATCATTAAAAATCGCTGATTTTAGCGCCATTTTAGCCATCTGTCACCACAGTATGATTCTTTTTATTAAAAAAAAATATTTCAAAAAGAAAATATACTTTTCTGAAAATTTATTTGAGCAATACTAGTTGATTTAAAGTTTAATTAATCTTATTTGAAACAAATATTACTTACTCTTAGTTTAAAATATCACAGAAATGCATTTTTTAACGCGTAGATAGGTGTTTAAGGTGTTGACAGCTTGACTGACAACCGGATCTTTTTCTACTGGTGACATATCTGTCAAATTTACTTAAAAAATATAACGTGAGAGGCACTTCGCCGTGGTGTAATTGTTAGCAAGCTATTTCGGAAAATATTTTCCGTAACGTTTTATTGAATTTTAGGCACTTGGACTTTAAATTTACTATGATTATTGTTCTTATTTTTTGATAATGTCGTGTATGGACGTCCATATTTTAAAAATCGACACCTTCATACACACAAAAAATTCAAAATTCTTTAAAATATTGGGAGCAGCTGAATTGTAGTAAACTTTCCATTTAATTTATGATTAGTAAATATAGTTTTTACTTAATAACAATATCACCTAGTTAATACATAATTTTAAAAATGTAAAACTTTATAAATTATTTTAATTAAAATTAAAGCAAATGAAAATTTTTTTGTCAAAATTTATTATTCATCAAAAAATATTTCTTAATATATCTTATTCATAAACTCAAAAGCTTTTGTAATTATAAGATATATTATGGATACTATATTTTAGTTTTATTGCATTTTTTACTTTACGATTCGGAGCAGACTTTCGGTAACTGTGGATACTGTTTTACAAAAAAAAAAAAAAAAAATGAGATTTAAATTCTTCGAAGAGTTTTGTGTATAACTAATATAAACATTAAGCAGTACAAAATTTAATTTCTCGAAATTTCATAAAATTAAATAAGTGTGATGGTGATGGGAATCCGTGTTAACAGATGTAAAACATGTTTTTTACCAAGATTTTCTAAAAAAGAAACGTTTCTAAAATACTTTAATTCATTTGTGAATAAGTCTCTAAAGTTTCATTAAAATCTAATTATTTTATTTTTGCGAAGATTTCCAAATCACTGGGTTTGTTTTTTTCACCTAAAAAAAAAAGAAAGAAACGGTAAAATTTCCTATACTAATCTTTGGTCCCTCCTCCCCTCGTTGACTCATGAGAAACAAAATTTTTAACCAAAATTTCGAACGTTCTAAAACGGATCAATAATATAATTTAATCATCAGACAAATCGTTTTGTCTTTCGTCTTAATAAAAAATATCAAAGATTTTGACGATAATACTCTGTTTTTATTAAGTTTGGGACATTCTTTTCATCAATGGTTAAGTGATTTTATATATATATATATATATATATATATATATATATATATATATATATATATATATATATATATAATTTTCTTTTTTAAAAATATTCCGTCGCGGCACAGAAATTTCTGTTTCAAAACTAAAATTGTAAATTTAATTATAAAAATTAAACTTAAAATCCAGAGTTTCGTTCCTTTGTCAAGCAATGCTATGAATAACTTTCTAAGAAATTTACTTAATTTATAAGCACAATCTTAATATTTTGAGTTGTTAATGTCAAGGAAAATTCAGTCTATATTAAACACTTATATCAAAATAAAAAATATAGATCCTAAAGTAAAAAGAAATGAAGATAAAGAAAAATTAGTTAACTGTAGAAATCCTCAAAACTGCCCTCTTAATAATAAATGTCGTACTGAATCAATAGCTTATCAATGCAATATCTCTTCTATTGAAGATCCAGACATGGTTAAATTCTACATTGGATGCAAAAGGAATGAATTCAAAAGAAAGTGGGACCAACATCAAACGTCCTTTAATAATAATAAATACCGAAATCAAGCGTCCTTATCTAAATATTTCTGGTACTTAAAAGAAACCAATAAAACACCAACAGTAAAATGGAAATTAATAAGAAAAACTAGAGCTTGTAGGTCATTAAATGACCCATGTCCTTTGTGCATACATGAAAATTTATACATTAAGTTTCTGAAAAATAAAAATTTACTAAATCAAAGAAATGAAATATCTATTTTTTGTAGGCACTGTCAAATATTGTCCTTAAATAATAATTAATAATTAATTTGGGGGAAAAAATTAAAAAGAAAAGAGATGAAACATACACGGTTATACTTGATCATTAATTAATATTTTTTTAAATACGAAATTAAATTCTAATATATTTATTTGTTAAAAAGTATAGTCTATTAGTTATTAGAAGGAGGAATGATACTTTAAGTCTGTAGGAATTAAATTTAAATATAAAAAATATGAATTACTCATATTTAGATTGACCCTTTTAGAAAATCTTTGAGTATAAAAATATGAATTCAGCGGATAAATAAAAAAGCCCAAATTATTTTGTCATTGAAAACCTAGACGATACGCTGAATAACGGATGTCTATGTTTGTGAGCAGGCATCCCTCCACCTCACCTAAACTTAACCTGACTTTGTAAGTAACATATATCTGATACATAAGTTGTCTTGGGAAATTAAAACCCAACCACCCCTGATCAAAATAGATTGAATTTTCCTTAACCTTAACAACTCAAAATATAAAGATTGTGTTTATAAATTAAGTAAATTTCTTAGAAAGTTATTCCTAGAATCGCTTGGCAAAGGAACGAAACTCTGGATTTCAAGTTTAATTTTTATAATTAAATTTACAATTTTACTTTCAGTTTTGAAACAAATTTCTGTGTCGCGATGGAATCATATTTTTTAAAAAGAAAATGTTATTATGCTCTACTGTTTGTATCGAGCACTGTTTTTTTTTTTTTTTTTTAATAAAATTGCTAAGAATACCAGATTATAAATCTTACCGTTCTTTCTAATGATTTTAATATATATATATATATATATATATATATATATATATATATAGGCAGCATATTTTCATTCAAACAGGGTTGGTTAAATAATTTAGATATATTATACCGATTAGTTTTCACTGTGATCCTTTCAAGTTCGCGGATCAATTTTTTGGTCGATTTAGAAAATTGAGTAAGAAAAATACCAAAATTTTCTTTCGAATACTTTTTATTTTCTCAAAATTACTGCCCTTACACTGAAAACCCCAAAAGAACACGTGAATTTTGAACTTTGAAATTTAGAACGTTGCATAAGCAGTAAAAAACGAACAGTTGAAATGTTTTAAATTCACAGAAACACATATACATACTCACAGACAACCTAACCCCCTGAAGATGGTGTCAGATGAGATTGAAAGTACTTCGGAAAACAAAAACTATTCGAAAGAAAATTTTGGTATTTTTTTCTTACTCATTTTTTAAAAATCTACCCCCCAAAATAATCCGCGAACTTGAAAGGATCACAACGAAAACTAATCGATATGTTCTGTCTAAATTATTAAACTAAACCTGTTTGAATAATATATATATATATATATATATATATGAGGGTAGGTAAAACAATCTAGATGGGTTAATTCAATATTTGACACAGGAAAATAGTTTCGGATGCTAAAGTGGAATGTATTTGAAATGATTGATGAAAATTTATAAAAGTAAATCTCATTCAGCAAACACATTTCTTGTTTAGGTAACTTGCAAAACGTTGAAGTGACTTTTTCAATCGAAAAAATAAATCAATACAAAAACATGGCATATCAGTCAAACATTCCAAACCTTTTGCCTGTAGTGGAAGAATCGTCTTTGGACAGAGAAATTTTAAACAGAGAAAATGATTTGGTGGATTCCAACCAGGAGATGACAGACTGTCATGTTGAAATGGAAAAAGAACTCTGTATGACAGAACACGATGAATGCAGTAACGTCCCCGAGAGTGATCATGTAATTCAAATACCAGCAGAACTCAAGCGAGACAGTATAATTCAAATACCAGCAGAACTCAAGCGAGACAGTATAATTCAAATACCAGCAGAACTCAAGCGAGACAGTATAATTCAAATACCAGCAGAACTCAAGCGAGACAGTATAATTCAAATACCAGCAGAACTCAAGCGAGACAGTATAATTCAAATGTCAACAGAAAAAATGGTTCGTGACGATAACTGTCCGGCAAGTATTACCGACCAGAAACTGGAAAAAGTAGGCAAACGCAACTCTGTGGCGGTGCTTCCTCTGCGAGAAATATTACCTAATAAAGACAAAAATACAAAAGGTCAATCACTAACAGCACATGAACGTGAAACCTTATACCGTATCCAAGAGGAAAGTAAACTTTTCGCTCATTTCATTGTTATAGCCACTGTTATTACACTAGCTGTGTGTTTACTTGGAATCGTGACACCGCAATACACTGGTGTGATGGTGTTTTGGATTTTAATACAAAACTTTTTCACTGCGTTCGCCTTGTTATACTGGTTTTTTAGCAAACAATAAATTTCTTCAATAAAAAGAAAATAGACGATTCAAGCACCCTTGTTAAATACATTGTAAAATATTAACTTCATAATAAAGCGCATATTGGTTCAAACAAAAAAAGGATGTCATGAACATTTAAGAAATTAATTTTCTGAATTGCTGAAATAAATACGTGTTAATAAAATTGGTTTGGATTATATCTGATTATATTTATTGATTTGCACGTATCTGATTATATTAATTGATTTTCGGATAAATAAATAAATAAAATAGTTCAGAGGTTCTGTACGGGGAACTAGCCACCGGCAAGAGGGCACGAGGTCGACCTTCAAGAACGCCTGTAAAAGCGACACGAGGGCGATGGGCATGGATATTGAGAGGTGTGAAGACGTCGCTAACAATCATTCGCACTGGAGAAACGATTTTACCGAGGGCTGGAGCGAGGAGTGAAGAAACGGAGGCTTTCTGCCGGGGGAAAGCGTGCTCGAGGAAAAGAAAACAACACGGCAACATCGGGAGATAGTGTCTTTGCGCGCATTCATTGCAATCAAGACTGTCACTCCTGTGTGGGCGTAACAGATGTTGCGCTGCCATAAGCAGCTGAGGCATAACTCTTTGGGCACAGTTCTATGGTCTCTTGAGATCGACGGATGCTATATATAAATTATGGAGAGAAACTCGCAAAATGTGTGCATTTAGAATAAAATATGCAAACACGGAAAGAAAAACACTAGGATTTTTTGCGTTGAATATTGTCGTATGTAAACTCATTTTTCACCACCTGTTAAATTGATACATTCGTCATTACAATTGTTCTGCTATGTACCGTGTCCATTCAGAACATTGGCGATCAATTTCCTGCCTTTTGTAGCTTTTGGTAAACTCTGTCATTTTGATATCTTTCCTAAACCCTGTCCTGCCATCCATTTGTACAAGTACGCTGGTAGGTGATGCGCTATTTTCCCAGTCCCCCTTTCTCATTTTGCGCCGTAGAAATTTCAACTCGCTCTTTCTGATGTTTAGTATAAATGTCCTTTTTGTTTCCATTTTCTATAAAACTTCGTTTCTCACATGTTCAGTCCATGGTATTCTCGGCATCCTTCTGTAGAACCACATTTCTATCGCCTAAAGTTTCTTCATCTGTGCGGAGATGGTCCAGCATTCACTGCCATATAAGAAGAACGATATTACATAAGTTCGGCAATCTTTGTTTCTAACGAAATTTTCCTGTTTCTTAATACTTTGCTTAGCTTCTGGAAGGTATATTTCTCTATCGCAACGCGCCTTCGGATTTCGGTGTTGCACTTTCTGTCCTCTGTTAAAGCATATCCCAGATATTTAAATTGTTTTACTTGCTTTATTTTGGCATTTCCAATGCGTAATTTGCATGTTGAGCTGTTCCTTCTGCTTACAGTCATGCATTCTGTCTTCTTGGTTTTCTTGCAATTGGTGTTTAGTTCTTTCTTCTCGCTTTCCGTCACTATTTTCTCTCGGAGTTCTTGTTGTTTCCATTCTGTGTTTACTATCAATATTGTGTCATCTGCATAACTTACGTTAAGATGATGGCCACCAATAATGAAACCAGGTAGGACTTAATTGGTTTCCAAACAGCGGAAATTAATTTTTTTTTTTTTTTTTAATCATTTTACTCCAAGCAAGGTAACAAATCCACTAAGGGAGTATTGACTGTTAGAGAATATTAGAAAAAGAAAACACTATTAAGGAGAAAGAAAAATATAAGAACAAGAATTAAGGAAATAACGATTGACATTGCATTTAATATTTTGAAGATCAAAATTTACTAGGAAGCGAGAAGTGCCATAAAAGAAACTGTTAGCATATAACTTACGGTTACATTCAAACCATTTCAACCATAAAATGATGAGACCTCATCGCCTATCTTGTATTGCGCTTAGATTCATAAATTCTTTGGTACGATAGAGCAAAGTTCATCAGAACAATTACCATGAAATTACTTATAGAAAAGGCACGGGAAAGCTACATTACGGCGGTGAGAGAGTGACTGAAGCCGAGATGCCAGGTCAGAAGCGATAGCATTGCAGATTCTTTTTTAAAATTTTGTCGATCTCTAAATATATAGCAGGAGCATCAGACCACATGTGGCAGCAATATTCAAAGTAATGTCGAATGGTAGACCTATATATAAGATAAATGTTGGCGAGAAAAATTGTCTAGCATGACAAAGGGAACCAACTTTCCTAGCAGCAGACTTAGCAATTAATTCAATATAAACTTTGCGCTTGATGTCAGCGGAAAACGTTAGTCCGAGAAGGTGTAATGAATTTCCTGGAGGTTAGCATCAGTCAAGCTGATGGAAAGTAAAAGGGCACTCTCGGACAATTAAAATAGAGCAGTTTCCTTGCCCCAATTAACAACAGAAAGTAGATAATTTTTTTTAGATCAGCTGCCAATTTGACCTTATCGAACCGCCGAAGCTTATAAAGACAGGAATGTGTCATCGGCATAGATACCGAATTGAGCAATGATACAAATCTGTCATTCACAACCGCACCATCGAGGTCAACAACTGTCACTGACAACATCCGACATCATCAGTCTGTAGGTGTCAACTGAATTAGTGCTTAATCCGTAATTAATGTATACTATACAAATTCTTTTTTCACTGACGTCTACGAACGAATTTCACTTAACGCCGGTACGTGACGTGGCAATCAACGATATAAAACTAAAGCACTGATTCTTTCTTTCGCCTTTTGCTCCGGGAAGTAGTAGCGACAACACGGGATTTGCCCTCGCCGGATAAGATTTTTCCTCGGGTAGGCTGACTGCTTAATTTTGTCAAACAACTTTACACACACACACACACACACACACACACACACACACACACACACACACACACACACACACACACACACACATACACGACTGCTAATCACATAAATGTTTTTTCCTTTTTTGAGTTTTCTGTGTACAGACAATTATATTTCTCTTTTCTTCAATTATGTCTCTCTCTCTCTCTAAAACCCACGTAATTGTTGAATTGAATTTCCTTTGAAAGTTTTCAACATCTTCCAGTAACAAGTATCAACTTTACCGTTGCAAAATGGTACACTCATCTCGTTATTCGCTACTGCGTGTATTTGTTTACTAGCCTTAATATATTTAACAGAACGCCCGCTAACCTTAACTTAGCACAGCATACTCAATAAACACTATATAATAATTACCGTTGTGTATTTATTTATATTTTTGGTATCGTGCTCTGAAATTTTATTAACAAATCGTAAGGTTAACCATTTTCTCATGTTGGTGCCTGTTTACGAACTCTGACATTTGCTAATGGACAGTAGTATGTAGCGCTCAGCAGCTCAAAAATAAAATCAATCTCAAAGTAAGCATCGAAAATAAAAACAACCAAGGCAATCTTCGAAAATAATCTTTCACAAGAAACGTAGTGATAAAGGACTTAACTTACTAGTAGCTTCTATTTAAGTCGTGAGTTCTGAAATGACTTCTGATATCTGCAACGCATAGCCGGCGGTACTTTTTCCATTTTAGCGTTTGATATCAAAAGCATTAGACAATCAAGGAAATCTTTTAAAAACGATTTATTATAAGAAACGTAGTAATAAGGGAACTAATTTTGTAAACACTTGAGTGGCTTCTGCTTCAGTTGTGATATCAGAACCTTCGTTAGGTAATATAACGAAATACATGTAACTTTTATGTTTGTTATGTAATAAATCTAATATAACAAAAATCTTTAAAGAAACGTAATAGTAAGGGAACGAATTAATTAAACAGTTGATTGGCTTCTATTTTAGTTGTGACTTCTGGAACAAAAACAAAATAAAAAATGAAACACTATGAAAGTCTAAAAATACCAGCAATACATTTTTATATTAAAAAATTACTAACAATATATTTTATCTGCAGTTGAAGGCATACAATTGCGTTCAAAATATATTTAATTGAAACCATAAAATTATGTTCAAAATATTTAGATTTCGGCATTAAATAACCCGTAGAAGTTGATATGCCGCCAAACAAAATTAAACAACCAACATGAAAAAAGTCTTTCATAGCATTATCCATATAATATCTTACAATTTCTTAACGAAATCAAACTGTATTCCAAAATATAACTTCAACAAAACTACAACATAAAACACACATCACTGCTTCTAGTAATTGTCTCCACACAAACATGTATTTGCACAAAGGCTGAGTATCATATACGATGTATTCAATTGTGAAAGCAGAATAACATATATCATATTTTTATTACTTCAAAAGTCCCAAAAAGCTTAAATTTCGCCATAAGGAGTTGATATGCTGTTAGACAAATAAATCAAACTTTCGGTTTCCTGCCTTCCAGTAAACTTTGATTTTCAAAAATGTAAATGCAGTGTTGTTATTCGTTATCATCTATATTTATTTCTGTTCGGTTATTGTTCATTCTCCTAAATAATGTTTTCTTTGATATTCTTTCACACTCGGTATCCTCTAGCATCTTAGTGGCTTTATTGCTTTGCTTGGTGTGAAATTATTTTTAAAAAAGTGTACAATAGTTTATATAATTAAAAGAAAAACTTGTAGTTCCAACGAATGATTTATTTCATGGAATTTCCATGAAATAAACCATTCGTTGGAACTACAAGTTTTTCTTTTAATTATGCAACTACCAATGGAGACAAGCATCCTAACTTAGTTTATGGTTTATATTTTTCAAAATAAATATGCGATATTTCTATGACGTCATGCATTACAACGTCGCAACATGTGACAATGAATCTTGAATACGCGATGTAACCTTTTTAAGTGGTCAGGATCGTTCTTGTTCTTATCTAACCAATATTCAAAATAATGTTTCCGAATTTAAACAGCATCCCCTCCCCCACCAAACCTCACAGCGTATCGATTCCTAGCTAATGATTTTCCAAGTGTATGAGTGAATCGATAAGGTCAGTAACAATACACTGATCATTGTATCCAGTTTGTCCATCTGACTATTGATGACCGGCAAAATGTCAGATCGGTATTTTATAAAAGAAACAGATACACGTTTAACTAGGCTATTTGCTCTTTGGTTGATTTTCAGAACAAGTAAACGTTTCGACTAGTATTTCGACTTTCCAATCGAAATCCGATAAAAAAAATGACTTACCAATCTCATGATTCCAATCCTTTGCCAACGGTGGAAAGTGTCTCTTCGATATTTCTCACGGAATACCCGAAAAATGCTTCTGATAATAACGTTCTTCAACAAGGTGGTACAATTGTACGAACCGAAGGTACATCTGTCGAAGATAGTCAGATGACAGACTCTGATGATAGAGACAAGAGAGAAAACGTAGCAGATGTCAACAAAATTAGTCCCGCAGTTCAGCTTGAAAATGACCCCAGAAAAGAAGCGACAACTGGCGATAATGATAAACTAGTAAGATTTAAACACGACCAGAAACCGAGTGAAATAGACGAAAACGATTCAGTGATGCCTCCTGTTCAGCAAGAACGTATACCTTCAAAATCTAATGCCAGAAACATAAAATCAGCGATAACCGACGATAAGACGCAAGCGATCTCTAATGTCCACCAGAATCCGGATGAAACTTCTATCCAGCAAGAATATATAGCTTCAAAATCTAATATCATAGAAGTAAAACCGGCAATATTTGACTATGCTAAGAAGCAACTGATCTTTAATGACTATGAGAATTCGGATCAAACTCCTGTCCGAAAAAAATGTAAACCTTCAAAATCTCATGTCATCATAGAAGCATCGAAGACTGATGGTGATGACAAAAATATAACTGATGCCGACCAGAAGCTGCATGTAACAGTCAAACTTGATTCAGTGATGTCTCCTCTTCTGCAAAAATGCACATCTTCAAAATCTAATCTCGTCGGGAATGAAGCAGACTATGTTAATAAGCCGATCTCTAACGCCGATCAACAACCGGATGAAATACTCGATCCAGTGATGCAGGGACCCATTTCTTCAAAAGGTAATAGAATTCGAAATGAAAAAAATGAACAGCGATCGAAATGCATGAATAATTCTCTCCACCGTAACAAGAGGGATGTCAAACTAATTACATATTTGATTATCGTAGTTGTAGTGTTTGTAATAGGCACAAGTTTATGCGCAGTATTTATGGAGCAACACATTACTATGATAATGTTTTGTACCTTAATCCCAATCTTTTATACACTCTTCGCCCTGATGCATTGGTTTTTGAACCAGAAACCAGTTTATTCAACTTTGAGAAGACTTGGAACTCTGAGACAAAAAAATATAACTTTTTCTTAATGATGCTAAGCTAACGACAGACAATAAAAGTCATTGAATGCGGTTGGAATTGTAATACGTACAGAAACTGTTGTTAACGCATTCAACGTCAAATGACGTTAATTAGCTTCGTCAATGAAGTTGCACTGTGGTTATCCATTCACACCCATTTGTTTGTTTGTTCACACAATACCTCTGAAATTTAACAATAGGAGTAGATAGGTTTGTCCGTTTCACACTCCTCCCCTGCCTTTTGAACAAGAGTAGAGGTTTATCCTTTGTTTCTGGATTAGGATTGGGTTTCCGGTTTCTTCTAAAGCCATTTCCTTCTCTTTAAATGCCGGTGGCCCTTTGCACCTTAGTGGCATTATCACCTTATTTGGGATGGTGTCTCTTACTCTGTAATCCTCTGCAGTGAGTGGCTCCTGGGCCTTGTACAGAGTGAACATCAATGTAATTTCTCTATAAATCACCTTTTTTTTTTTTTTTTTTTTTTTTTTTTCGGAAGTACAAAAGATTAAAATTTGGGGTGGATCCAGGAAATTATTTTTATTTCATTTTATTAACATTGCAAAATCTTTTTCTTTGTTTATTCATTTGTTAGTTAGGGCTAATTCAAAGGGTTGTCCACTGACACCCACATCTTGGCAATATTCATAATTTGAGTTCCCAGGCATCTCCGCTCTATGCGATTCTCTGCAGTCCTTAGTCCTTTCGTTTCAGCTACGCTTCTCAGCTGTTTCAGCTACAGTCGCAGGATTCATTAGTATAGTCAAGTATATTGCTTTCCATGTCATTATTAAGAGTTACTAACTGAATCGTTCTTGAATGACTTCTGAATCTCTTGTTCTTTTTGTTAAAGTAGAAAAGGATTACGTGGTATGCCAGAATAGTCATATATGTTATGATGCTTCTTCTATGTATCTAGAGATGTTTGATAAAATCCATTAGTCTGCAATATTACCGGTCCTGATGTGGCATCTCGGCTTCAGTCACTTTCCCACCGCCATAATGTAGCTTCCCTGTGTCCTTTCTATAAATATTTTCAGCTCACGGCCATATCACGTTGAAATATAGGTTTCTCATACGATCACCGAAGTTCAGCAACGTCGAGCCTGGTCAGGACCTAGATGGGTGACCATTTCGGTTTACCAGGTGCTGTAAGCTTGGATGTGCGTGTGGTTTAATGGATAATAGCTCGGAATTGTTTATCGGATAGTCGGGTTCTAATGCCCGTTGGGTTTGTTATATTCACTTATGCATAAATACCCTTGGAGATTGTATGAATCCACCTTTTCTTCTCGATCTATGGGTTAATTACTAAGACTTGTGTCAAAAAACATTTTTATCCCCCCCCCCAAGATGCTTAAAATCTAAAAATATTTTCTGGTTTTAAATAACCTGCAAGGGTTGATAAGCCATAGAAAATGAATCAATATATAATAAATATTTTAATAGTAATTCTGATCAGCTTTTCTTCTTGGTATCTCGACTTTGAAAATTTAATCGCAGTACTAGTTCGACAGATAAGCTTCATCATTTTACAGTTGAAATTGCTAGATATAACCATAAGGTTTATGTTAATAGTTTTTTCTGGAACTTCTCGCTTGTGGAGTTCTATTCCGGTTTCTTGTTTCCCAGTCAACTTTATAGTCTTTAAAGATTTTAATTCACTGCCAATCGCTATCTTCTGTCTCCTTGAAACCTCTCCTTTTATTGCCCTTTCTCTTTATTAATGTTTTTTTCTCAGACTCTTTTACTTTCAGTAACCCCTTGCATCTTAGTGGCTTTATTGCCTTGCTTGGAGTGAAAGGATTACAAAAATACGGTGTATGTTTGCAAGAGTAACAAACATAAAACAATGTGTTGCCGATGAGGCAGAAGGAAAGAAGACAAGATATGTTAAATTAAAATTAACTGTATTATCAATGTGTAGAGGAAAGGCGTGTGAAAAGCGAAGAAATAAAACGATCTTCAAACACGTCTCTACAAATTTAAATAAATTTTATTATTGAGTGTTTGTTTCCTTTCAAATTGAAAGAAATGAATTACGAAGATCCTTGCGAAACAAATTCAGACAAAAATGTTTTTCTTTGTTTACAATACAACCGAATCAATTGCGTTAGTATGATAGAAGTAATAGAATGTATCTACATAAGGAGAGTATCAGGTATTTACCTTGTTTTATAAATGCGTGTAATTCTCAAGCAGTAGCAGTCGTCAGACGAGAAGGCCATATTATAACTACTGCTAACTTTTCGTTTACAAAACTCCGTTCGTATATTTCAAGTGTACTTAATTTACTTTAAAATTGCTAGGCTTTGTAAGAAGTTACTCGAATAAAACATGTGAAAAGGTTGAGTAATTAATTATACGAAAGGTTTGAGAATTCAGCCTGTTCACGACAACGAACAACCGAAGCCAAAGGTTTACGGAAAAACTGAATACCATCTTAACACTACGAATATTTATTAAAAAAATATAGGTTCGAATGAGCTACAAATTAGCTTACAAAGCTCAGAAGTTTATTTGTAAATGAATATTTTCCTAATTTTTTAAATATCTATTTTTTTTTTAGGAGGAAACGTATTGTTGATCATTTTCTGGAGTGATCACTCCTCAAGTTTTGTAGCAGGCGACAGACCTAGTTGTTTGTTTTTTCACATCTTTCGACGTGTTTGAAATAACGTTGCTGATTGGTTATATATATATATATATATATATATATATATATATATATATATATATATATATATATATATAATCAGGGCAGCAGATCATTATTTATTTTAAACATATATGGTTAAATATAAGAGACAATGAATGTCTATTATGTCTGATCATGAGCCGTTCTAAAGTTCGTATATTGCTTTAATTTCGGGTGAAAATAAAGACAAAAATTGTCCAACATTTGGATATTTTTTTTATTAAGTTGGTTCTTGATCTAAGCTTTCGGCACGCATGAGCCATCTTCAGAGTTGTTATACGGACATTTTAACAAAGCTGTTCACCATCGAAGATTATATTTTGTTAGGTTGACATAGAAGATTGCTATGCGACGATAACGGTCACGGAATAACAGACGTAGGCCGTAAGTTCAGGACGCGGTTCTATGACGTCATGCCACGTCAGAGGTCGAAATATTAACAACAGAAACATATGTCAAGATGCAATATAATGTGTTGTGACTAGTTTGAAATGTAATTTTTTTGAGTGTGAGTTGCTTTGTTTTAATATAGATGGCCTCCAATATCTGAACAGTCTTTTTACTGTGTGTATGTGTGAGTTATTATTGTGTTATCAACTAATATCTGTCTAAATATTATGTACATGGTTACTATAGTGTCCTGATGTACCATAGAAAAATCTGCAGCTAACCTGTAACCCTTCTTTACATTTTTATTGAATTATATAGGCCATTAATTTTAAACCTTATATTGAAATCGCCATGTATAAGAATATGAATTTTTTTTCCTATTCCCAGCAATAAGGACATTGAACTTTGCTTGCTTTAACGTCTTCGTGCGCTCAGGAAAGTGCTAACTTCATAAACAGACGATGAAAACGTCTGCTTCTTGCATTTCAATTTGTTCAATATAAGACCAGCAAATGATCTTTGACTTCCCGTATCTAACAAGTAGTTGAGCGAATGTTTCTTATTATTTAAATATACAGTTATATCATCACTATAGGAAGCAACAGATCTGGTTTATTGACAACATGGTCTACTAAACGTACATTAATTGTATTGTCATATGAAGGACACAAAGCTGTCGTATGAGATTTAAAATGACATAGCCTACATCTTAAAAAAGATTATTTTTATTTCCATAACAGTCCTTACTAGAATACTTAGTACTAGCGCATAGCTCACACAGGCTCTTTTACTTACACCTAGGAATTTTTTTTTTAAGAGAGGAATACACTTTACAGTAATTAGAGGAATGCTCCTCCATGTTACAAAAATTCCAAATTAATTTATTACTCTTAATATTTGTATCAAAGTTTTCCAGAGAAGAGTAATTAATTATCCTTCTTTTCTTATCGTCATTAAATTTTCCATTTAATCTATACGGTTTGGAATGCTTTTCAACTTATTGACCTGATTTACATTTGGTAAATTAACGTTTTAATGACGCTCCCAAAATTGTCTAAAATTTGGTTGAACGAAGGATAATTGGAACTTACGCAATGAATTATTTCCTTTTTTAAATTTCTAGGCAGTTTAGAAAATATAAGCAAACTTAGAAATTTAACTAAGTTTTTAATTCGTGCAAGTTCTCCTTAACTTCAGTTAAGTACACTTTCTGTTTAACCGACACATGATCGGCATCCGGAGATGACTTTTTAGTTTTTCTCCAATATTTGTTTTAAAATTTCATTAATGATGAATTCACTATCCAGAAATTCATCTTTGTGTATACGGATTGCCACCTCGTAATTCTTATCACTAATGCATAAATGCTGAATCACTTGTGCAGCATAATTACAATGATAGCTCTTCAGATACTGGAAGCGTAGAAATTTTGAACGAACACCAAAAACACGCTTTTCGAATTGAGCAAGAAAATTCTAGAAAGTGAATTTATCACTTTCATTCGCGATTCCACTAAATGTAGAACATTTTAGCTTAGGAATAGCCGGCCCGAAATTGGGGTTTTATTGAGGTGTACTTTTCTCTGTAGTTATCCAAATCTTCAATTACGTTCGAGTTATTGAACAGTCGTAAGTATTTCAATTTTAATGGTGTCCTCCTGTCGCAGTTAGCTCCTCCTCATTTCCTTAATCCTTCAACAGGGGTCTCTCTCTCCCACGAGTATAAATACTGGCTGACCTTTCGCCTCTTCCTCTTTTTACGGCTTACGCACACGTGCGGCCAGCTGTCTCGACTCAGGCCTCGTGAGGCGAGGTAAAAAAAAAACCCTTCTTTTTTTTTTATTTATTCCAATATGTGACCTCTCACACATACAGCGTTTCCCATATCCTGGGAACACGCTAAAAACAATATACGCGTTCGTACGAACACTCAACACACTCACCATAACTTCTCCATACAACACTCTGTAACCCTTCATGTCATTGTAATTAGTTATTAATATATATTTGTTTGCATACATGTATATCGGCCTTGTTTGTTTCTTTATCTTCTTTGGACTCCATTATAGTCCAACATTCTTATGTAGCTGGACCGAGCAGCGGGAAAGTTTAACCCAGAGATATCTCATCTTCTCTCACACATTTCACCCTGCACGGTCCTCTACACTCCGATATCTCAGTTTCAATATATACTTCCATTTCCGAAATCTACTCGTCTATTTTTCTTACTGTCTCAAGCCAACCGTTAATAAATTCGCTCTGAACATGGAAATAATTCGTAGACACCTTATCTTTAGATTTTAAAATATCTAACGTTGATACAATTATTCAGTTTTAAACAATTGCGCTTCTTAGCAAGAGAAGTGACAAGAAGATCAAAGCCTTCCGCCATTTGATATAATTGATAAATACAAACGATATATGAAAAAAGTAAGTACAAAAAACCACATAAATGGGATCAGGATTAAAATAATAAAACTTCTCTTTCCAAATAAACAACGACCGACAAAATATTTCCTTCACAATCAAAGGCACAAGGCAATTTCGTTAAACAAATTACCACCATTAATTCATTATTTTGCATCGGAATTATTAGTGAAAAATATCTCAGAAATGAGGTTGAAAAAAAGAAAGTAATTACCTCTTGCGATCAAGAACGTATAAAACGAGATGTTTCGGGAACAAGTGACCACAAGTCGGATATGAAAGTTAACAACGTTCAATCAATGTATATCGATTGTAATGGTGTGAAGGAAACAGACAACAACAACGTTTGAACGAATGTTTATGGAAATCAAAAAGACAAACTTTATTTTACAATAAAAATCCCGAAGGAGAATGTTACCTGAAAAAAGCGGGGTTGTACTAATAATGTTTTCATTATATTATATATATATATATATATATATATATATATAGTGCTATGGGAATATCTAAATTTATAATGCAAATTACATAAACCTAAAGAACGCCAAAGCAAAGCTTGTTAATTTTTTTAGGTAGTTTCAACATATTTTTAGTTATTAGATTTATTATAAAAACTTTATTAGCCTGAAGTTATTACGCAGATTAACAGATCGCGACAGCTATTAGGGAGATGTGATTACAAAAAAAAATATCTAGTATTATTATTGTTTGGGCAATAATAAGCATTAGCACAAATAGCTAGCTATATTGTGGAAAAAGGAAATTTCGACAATATACGCATTTTTTACGTATTTATGGTTATTTTTTAACTTTTAAAAACAACATACTTGTACATGTAGTTATGGATAATAATATTATACCTTAATTACTATTTTTTTTTAATTAATAACTTTGTGCTCAGTTGTTGACATTATCTGCTGATGTGTTAAGCTTTTGGAATAATTTAAATTTCATCACTCTGATAAACTAATATTGGTTTGAGACCTCTGAAATCTAATAAAAACTATTCTTCCATAAAATATGCTCAAACATTGATAATGGAAAGGATATCACAAATGCTGAAAAACAGAAAATATTTGAATTTTTTTAGGTCAAGGGAGAACAAAAGACACTCACTGTGTTACTAGCCCTAAGAACCTGCTGATATTTTTAATGGACTGTGATTGGACGGTTCAAAGGTGAATTGCACCTCCCTTTGAAAAGGAAGGGAGAACTGTGACTAGACCTTAGCAGCAGTTGGAAACGAGACCGCTTAGAGGGAAGAGATTCGTTTTCTCTCTCCCTGCTGAAAAGGCAGGCACCGTTTGCCCATAAGTAAGGATGCATGGGTAACAAGTTGCTGAGGGCAAGTTTCCTCTTCAGAGAAAGTTTTGAGAAGTCCTCTTGAAGAAGCCCCAGAAAAGAAAGTTGAAAAGAAGTCCGTAAGTGGAGTTTGGAGCCAAAGCCGTTTGAGAAGACGAAGGAGCGAACGCGTGCGTTTTCAAAAGGTATTTTGCCACGTGTTTAAGTAAATTCCCACTTCTAGCGGCCGTAAAAGAAAGGCGTAATTTCCAGGCGGACGGGAGGAAAATAAGTGAAGAAAGAAGGGAATTTGGTCACCAAGAAGAGAACTTTGTCTACACATGAGAGAGAAGAAAAAAGATAAAAACTTTTGAACCTTGAAAGACTGAAAGTGTACTGAAGAGCTTACCCCCCTTTCTTTTATTGTTATCATTGACACAGCAGGTGGGCGCTATTCTTTTTTTCTGTTTTTTTGGTGCATTGTAATTTTTGAGTTTGTTTTCTGCTATGCTTTCTTTTACATTGTGTTACTCAGAGAATAGGTTATCTTATTCTCAGCAAAAAGGGACAAATTTTTGCAAGAACCCTTATTTAGCTGGTTAGAAATAAATATTTTTTTCTTTGTAATTGAATCTGATTTGCATTTTAATTTTTTTTTATTTTTCGTTATTAATTCGGGCAATAGTGGAAATACTGTTGCAGCAGGTTTTATTTTCTGAAAGAAAAAAATTCCGAAAAATAAAGTTATTGAATGAAGGAATGTCTACATTCGCGATATCAGAGGAGCATAGCAAAGATCTTCGAACGATGATAGGGACGGTCGAAAATATAACCAAGTTGAGAATAGAAGTAAAGGAAAAGGCTTTAAGAACGAACTAAAGTTAGTTATGGCGAAACAACCACTTTAACCAGTGCTCAGGAACCGGCTGAATGAGAGAGCCCAGAAGAATAAAAATTGTAGAAAACTTCACAAATCTGTCAAGAAATACATGAAAATAGACTTTTCTAAAGTAATTTTTTACGGACATATCTCGTGAGGCACTCGATTTACATGATGGATGGGTCAAAGAATGTATTTTATCCGATGCAAATGTGGCTGAAAGAAAGCAGGGTGATGATATGAGCTGGAATTGTCGACCAAATCATTATTGAACAATTCAAAGTCGATGAAGGAGTTAAATTGAATGGTGCTATTATGATTTCGTGGAGAAGATTTTCTTTGAATGGTACAAGTCCCAGCCTCGCAGTTTCAAAGAGAAGTTTGTATTTATGCGCGGTAATACTCCTTCTCATGTATCTAAGGATACCCGTCAATATTTTATGATAAAGATTTACAAGAGAAAAGACAATGGAATGGCTACCATCAAGTCTAGATGTGAAGTTGTTCCAATATCTATAGTCAGTTGTAAAGATGAAATCTTTTTTTTCTGTTATTGATTTTTTTTATGTCTTATCAACCTTTGATAGGTTACTTACAGCCAGAAAATATTTTTAGATTGTAAGAATTTTTTGGAGATAATGATTTATTGCTACTAATTAACCCATATCTGGGGTGATAAGAGGTCGATTCATACCTATCCCAAGTAAGTGAATATAACGAACCCAACTGGAATTGGAACTCGGCTCTCCGATTAACAATTCCGGGCTATTTTTATCCATTAAACCATACGTACATCCAAGCTTACAGCACTGATATTCCCAAGCGGTCACCCATGTAGCTACTAACCAGGTTCGACGTTGCTTAATTTTGATGATCGTAGGGGAACTGGGTTTCAACGTTATATGGCCGTAAGACAATAAGTAGTTGTGTAAATCTGAATACAAATCTAAAATGAGTTGATGTGGAGAAAAATAAATGTTTATATAGAATAATACAAGGTAACCAAAAAAGTTCTGTCCGTTTTTAAAGGAAAACAAGAAAACGCTTCACAGTATGTGTAACTTATATTTAGTCTTCGAAGTAATCGCCATCGGCATCCAGCACCTTCTGCCAACGTGTCTCCAGCTGTTCAATGCTCTTGCGGTAGAACTCGGGGGGGGGGGGGGTTGACGCAAAGAAGTCCGTGAGGGCTTTGCGCAAGTCTGCTTCATTGTTGAAGGATTTCCCACGAAGATGATTATCCAGGGAGTGGAAGAGGTGGTAATCGGATGACACAGTCTCCCACCCAAGTTGCTGTATGGTATCCCTGACCACTCGCGCGACATGCGGCCTGGCGTTGTTGTCATGGAGGAAAAGCACACCTTTGCGATTCACCAGTGCTGGCTCCTTCTGGCGCAATGCATGTTGCACACGTTTCAATTGCTGCGAGTATAGGTCTCCAGTGACCGTTTGGGCCGTTGGTAGCAGTTCATAATGAACCACTTGACGATCTGTCCACCAGACACAAAGCATAATCTTGCGTGGGTGCATAGGCGGTCTTGCGGTGTGAGGGACAGCATCCTGAGGAGACAACCAATGCCTGGAACGCTTGGGAGTTTCGTACAGAACCCACTTTTCATCACTGGTAAGCACTCGATTGAATAAGGATGCGGTACGATGGCGAGAAAGCAGCGATACGCAGGCTGCCACTCATTGTCCCTTGTGGACCTCCAACAGCGTTTGCGGAACCCACTTTCTCAGTTTGTACGTCTTACCTAGGCGGTGCATGTGAAGTCTAACTGTTTCATCGGAAACGTTGAACTGTCTTGCAAGTTCACCACACGTTAGACTACTGTCCTCTTCAATGGCCGCCTTCAGGACTCAGTCATTCAAGACCTGTGGTCGTCCACTGCGAGGCTCATCATGGAGAGACAAATCTCCCGACTTAAATTTTCGAAACCAACGCCTTGCAGTACGTTCATCCACAGCACTATCCCCAAACGCTTGACATATGCGGCGACTTGATGCAGCTGCTGATAAGCCCACTTTGAAGTCGTAAAGCAAACAGCCCCGAACGAGATCTCTAGACACTTCCATCCTTCTCACAGCTGTCCGGCTTATAACTGATAGCCGGGCACGGTGCACGTGTTTTTTATAACGTCTGATGTTCCTACTTCCGGCTGTCCGAATTTGAAAATAATTGCTACACGCATTTTGTATATATTTCAACTTCATTCAATGACTAATCAAAAAACGCACAGAACTTTTTGGTTACCTTGTATATTTACCGAAGAAAGGAGTATAACGTTTTCAAAAATGAAAGTCCTGATGCATACAAAAAAGCAGGGCCGGGCGTACTACCCGTGACCCCCCACCCCACCGGCGACCCCCAAGACTGATTGGTGGTACAGAGCAGTACTTTGTAATTGTCGTTATTTTATCAACATTTGCTTTTTTTTCTACTTACATTTATATACTTTATGAATTAAACTAAGTAAAAATATTAAAGGATTAAATAATTTTCGCCTTTTTTGACATTATGCTGAGGTCATTTTTGTGTCTAAATCTGTGAATTTTTGTTCATGCAATCTAGAAAAACCCTATATAAAATTCACAATTTTCTAACCATAATGCTGAATGTGTTAAAATAAAACTAAAAAAATGTTCCGACCATGCGGAAGGTTGTACTGCATTATTCATGCAAGTGACCTGACATCAGATACTCTTGCGAAAGAAAAAAAAATATGATGACGTCATGCATTGTAACGTCATTATTATAAAATGTAAAAAATATCTGTGTATCTTGCATACAACTTTCAAGTGATTCGGATTGTTCCTCTAATTTTCAATACATTATGAAGTTCTTGCATAAATCTTACAGCATGTATGTTTCCGGCTAATGAATTTGATGATATGCTGAATATATGGCCGGATAGATGACAAGGTAAGTAGCAATGACGTATGACAACTGTATCCCGCGTTTCCCGATGATTCTGATTAGATGTCGACCACCGATTAAATGTCAGATCGATATTTTATAAAAAAGAAACTGAGATACTTTTGACAAATTCATTTCTTAGTAAGTGGCTTTTTTTCCGAAAAAATAAAGTAACACGATGTCGTTCGAGTTTCGGCTTTTCAAACACAATTGAAATAAGAAGAGAATAAATCATGACTAATCAGGCTTACGTCAGCGACTCTTTGCCATTTGTAGAAGAACCATCTAAAGTCGTGTTCATTAACTGCGAAAGGAATGATATCGCTGATGATAAAACTCCGGCACATGACGGCAGGGATTTACAAGTAGGAAACAAGTCGACAAGTGATGACCAGAAAATGGCGGATAATCACACGAAAATGAAAAGTGGACATGAACTGAAGGTCAACGTATGCAGTCCGGTAACCCAGACTGAAGATACTCTGATAATAAGAAAAGCGATGCCCAACGACTATAACTGTCAAGCGAATTCTAATGCCGATCAACAGCCGGAAGGCGTAGATGAACCCAACTCAACAGTCCAGTCCGTATCCATTCCTCAAAGAATACAGCAAGCGAAAAAAGCAAAAGAAAGGGCAAGACATATTCAGGATACCAAAATATTTACTTATTTGGTTTCTGTATTTGCTGTTTTTTTAATATTCACGAGTATCTTAGGATTAACGCTACCACAATACATTGTTATAATGTCGTGTTGGACCTTAATTCCAGTCTTTTTCACTCTAGTCGCCTTGTTATACAAATTTTTGTACCCGGACCAATTTCCTTCACTTTGGACAAGAAGGCGAAATAGCATAGACTATCATTAAATGTGTTCGAATCACGTGCTCTTTGCAGATAATAAATGACTTTGAATGATAATTTCTGTCTGAATTTCTAAGATTACGAGTTATTATTTGCATTATTTACACTCGGACGAATATCCTTGTCTTTGTTGTTGTTATCACAACGTTTCGGTCGCTGTACCCTCCAGCTTGCCGACCTGGATAACTGTCAGGGAATTTCGAACTAAAACTCTTATTTAATCTACTGATATATATTTTTCTCGTTCGGCTGACCATGTCTAGGGATTTCTCGTCTAGTTTTTATTTAGTACTGTTCAGTTATTGCTCGTCCCGTCTGAGCTTAGTTTAAATCTGCACTGACGTTGAAGGATGACATTGAATATTTGCAAAAGATTTTATAAACAACTAAAATCGCATATTCTGATTTGAACCATTTTTTTTATCTAACTAAAGCTCTAATAATAATAATTGCTAGCCACTTGTATCTGGGTATTTCTGTCTACTAGGGCGGTTAGCCAATCCTGTTGCTGATGCCTGCTCAGACACATTTGTTTGTTCAACATCCAGAGAGTCCACCTTTTGATTTATGCTGTAACTGTGCTGAGCAGGCCTTGGCTACATTTTCTGGGAGAGAAGGCATTATTTGGTGTGAAGAACAGCCTAAAGAAGGCCTGTATGCTCATCGTTTTCACACACTTTCCAAATGTGCCAATAACATCAAGAAGTCATCCTCCTAACAAGTTGACCATGGAGAGACTCGAACCCGGGTTTCATGGTCGGAAAGCAAACATTCTACACGACCATAAATTATAACACTGTTATACCTATAATGATTAAATGATTATAGGTATAACAGTAGTTTTTTTTCAATTTCAATATCCTGATATATATTTTTAGGCATATCTTTATCTGATGGCACTGCCATATTTATGAAGGCAGTTTTGTAGTATTCAATTACAATGTCTGATCTATTAGCTTTTATACGTCTGTCAGCATGAAAGTAGTAAAGAATAGGGATTTCAAATGGCCTTCTATGGCTGTTTCAAGGTGATCATCCAGTGAATATGTAGGAAATTCAGTTGTCCAGGTTTCTTATATTAAAAATCCGAGCATCCGAATTCCAAACAATAATAAAATTAAAATAAAGAAAACATATGCATGTTAAATAATTCGTTTGTATTTACAAACTTATGTACATGAATTAAAAAGAGTCAAAAATATTAAAAATAGTCTTTAGTTGAGTTAAAGTCTTTGGTAGTTGGTACACAGAAAATCTGTGATTTAGAAAAGATTTTTAAATAGTTGGTCCACAGAAAATAAACTTGTAGTTGAGAAAAGACTTTTATCGTTAGCGAAGAATCACTGGCTGTCTTTGTTGTTTTTGTAGACGATTCATTTGAAGTCTGCGACACATTTCTTTCAGAACACGCCTGGGGTGGGGGGGTGTAGGCTAAATAGCCACGTATTCATTTCGGCCTGGGGAAAGCCGTATCTCTGCTTTATTTGAAAATCGAAATCTCTGGGTTTTTATAAGCAGTTTTTCCAGAAAGTAGGCTCGAGAAAAATAGAATTTTAGTTTTCTCTGATTGGTCAAATATTTCACACGATGGTATTAATTTCTAACGAATAGACATTTTGATTTAAACGGCGTGTATTGTGTACTGTATTGTGGAATCTTTTTGTTTGTAAATATTGTCCGTTATTTGGTAGAAAATAAAGTCTGGGCGTATTTTAATATGGTATGTATGTGAGTATGTAATTGTGTTGGAAATATGTTTTATTTCATATAAATATACTGTCCAATCTTTGTATGCCTTCGGTCTCAAGGTTAGATAGCTAAACACTGTTGTTGTTGTTGTTTGACAAAAAGTAATGCAGGGGTACAAATATATGACTCCCAGTATACCTATCAGGATACCCAGTCTGATATATGTATACCAGCACATATATCACAGCCAGATGTGTGCGATTTGATAACAAGGTTTTGATAAAAGCAGCACACAACCTTTTGGGTATGGGTGGGGTCTAGTTAGAAATATCTTCCAATCGAGTGACAGTTTTTGAGTGAGGGTATTCCCAATGATCTAGATGTGGCATCCATGTCGGCTTAGCTGCCTCATCTTTCAGACCTAAAATAATAATTAAAAAAAACACATTCCTCTTGACACATGGCCATGAACTTGTCGCACTTAGCTCCTCCTCAGTTCTTTAATCCTTCGACAGGGGTATCTCTCCCCTTGCTATAAATACTGGCTGACCCTTCTCTCTCTCTTTTTTGACTCGGGCCTTGGGCCGCTACCTCGTACGGAGACGAGGTAAAATCGTTCTTTTTCCACTTACACCAATATTTGAACTCTCACAGATACAGCGTTTCCCAAATTCTGGGAACGCGCTAAGAACAATACACGTACGTACGAACACTTACAACACACACACACACACACACACACAATTTCTCCATACAAACTCTACGTAACTGTTCATGTCTTTGTGTAACTCGTTATTAATATATATTTGTTTACCCATGTATATCGGTCTTGTTTGTTTTCTTTGGACTTAATTAAACCCCAACATTCTCATGTAGTTGGACCGGCTAGCAGGAAATTTTAACCTTTTCTGATATCTCTTCACATATTCACCCGCACGGTCCGCTACATAATGGTGACTTCCCGACGTGATTAAAGTTTCAACTCCTGCTAACACACACAAGACGATATATATGTACAAGCAAATTCTTATACAGACCTTCCAAATGAGAGCCAGTCAAAACAACATAATATTGGAAACTTCTTTTCTATCCTTCGCACCCCGTACTCTATTAACGAAAGAACTTTTAATTCACTACAACATGTCTACAAAACAATTTTCTCCTGCATGGCAAAAAGAATTTCTCCTACAACACGTGGAAACTGCAATTACTACTATGAGACTAGCCTTACAACAATTTCTCCGCACTGGTCTATATTTGCTTGACCTTTTCTTTCTCTCGGCGACGTTTGACCTTAATTTTACCCGGCTTACCAAACGGAGAACGCAACGCCATTTTTAACTAAATTCAACTCTCTTCTTCTGGACTGAAATAGATAAAGTGTGAACCACATCTCAAACAAAGGCGACTCACCGTCCTTTATCTTACCCTGCAATGATGCAACTCGAATTATCTAAGAATTTGCGAGAACGATATTGTACCGTCAATAATAGCAAATTCTCCCAACATGCATTCGACACTCGGTAGAAATTCTACATCAGCTCAACTTGGCCCCGGGGTAGAGCAACACGCTCCCCCTCTCACCTTCACTTGGCCGACCTTCGTCGCTGACCAAGCCTAGCAGCAGCAACCAACTTCGCCACAACGCTGCTACCATTAAACATGGTACGCCAATTTTATCCACGCATCCCAAACAACCTCATCTTTCAAGCAAAACTACGACCAGGCCAGCAAACAGGTTGACGGGACGACAAACCCAACTCTACGTGAAGCATTGGAAAAAAAATAAAGCAAACGCTGAACACTACCGACGTTTCTTCCAGGACGTGCCCCGACTCTGACTCATTAGAGAAATGCACAGCACCCTGACGACAAGCACATTTCGTCGAATCATGCATCGCTACCACAGACACATTTTCTTTTCAGCGCACAAGAACAATTTTCAAAATTTTTTACATAATAAAAGTTTGCTTTCTACAACTTTTATTCTGAGAGGACGTATGTCGCAGTTAGCTCCTCCTCAGTTCTTTAATCCTTCAACAGGGGTATCTCTCCCCTTGCTATAAATACTGGTTGACCCCTCTCTCTCTCTCTCTTTTTCGACTTAGGCCTTGGTACGCTACCTCGTACGGAGACGAGGTAAAATCGTTCTTTTTCCACTTACACCAATATGTGACCTCTCACAGATACAGCGTTTCCCAAATTCTGGGAACGCGCTAAGAACAATACACGTACGTACGAACACTTACAACACACACACACACAATTTCTCCATACAAACTCTACATAACTGTTCATGTCTTTGTGTAACTCGTTATTAATATATATTTGTTTGCTCATGTATATCGGTCTTGCTTGTTTTCTTTGGACTTAATTAAACCCCAACATCCTCATGTAGTTGGACCGACTAGCAGGAAATTTTAACCTTTTCTGATATCTCTTCACATCTTCACCACCACAGTCCGCTACAAACTCGTGAACAAAGAAGGGCACTGCATCAATCTCTTATAGGACATCCTCCCCCACCCCCAGCTGGTTATGGTAAGGTAAGATACATGCAAATCTGAGTTATTGAACCGGATACCTATTGTAGCCCTTCTTAATTCACAGATACAAAACTTGTTCACGTTAACACTGTCAATCAATTAAGATCACGAGCTGTGCATGGTGCCGCATTAAGAAATCTTTATTACTTCTTTGTTTTAAGTTGTTGGGAGTAGTAGCCACATGCTGGTCTGCCAAGACGCCCGCTCTAGTGCTATTTTAGGGATATAAAAGAACGGTTCTCTCTAACTCTCTCCTCTTCGTTCTAGAATGCGGTAGGTTGAAGTCTTGTTCAGTCTTCCCTTCTGGTGGTGGGGACTGTCACCTGGTCACGTGGCGCACCTTCCGCATACACACACACACACACACACACACACACACTCACTACTGCTATGAATACATTTCTCACTCGTTTCACATCTGCACATTAATATATTTTCTCTTTTTTTGTGTGAATCATGTTATTCATTCTATAAAAATATCTCGCATGTCGATTTTTTTCCACAGAAAATGTTGAAGAGCAATTTCTCAACATGGTTCTTCACATAAATCTCGTTCCATACAAATCCGTAGACCTGCAACCTGCAAAGTAGGGTTATTCCTATTCAACTATAAGTGTTAAAAATAAAATGTTGGTGCGTATTTCTTCTTTTTTTTTTTTCTTTTTCTTTTTTTTAGGGTAACCTGGCTGGCCCCTTTGTCAACTTGCCAATCTCCAGTATCAGTGGTTTTTTATTTTCAAAATTAAAATAAATGAAACTAAAAAAAGACATAAAAAAGCAAAATAATAATTTGCGTTAGTCTTCTTCTTCTTAGTAACTTTCCTACGATCGACATATGTTCGAGTAGCACCGGGAAGAGCTTCGTGACACACTGAAATTATATTGCCACCTTAGGGTGAAATTAGACGAAGAATATATTGTATTTAAAGTTGCGATAGGAAAAATTTGGCAAACATTACTACTCTTTTTTCCTTCCTTTTGTTGTTTATCTTTTAAACAATGTTTTTATTCAAGACGAGATAAATACCGTTTGACTTGAATAGTGAAAGGCGAAGTTGTCTCCCTTGTCACATGGTTAACTGGCCCATTCAAGAGATTATAAAGAAAGCCATAGAGGGAGGAACGCAAAGGATGGAGACGATAGAAAGCTATAGAAGGAGAAAGAAAGACAGCGATATAGAAGAGAGGGGAAAAACATGAGGAAGATAAGAGAGGAAATGTATTCTTTTTTTTTTTTTAACATTTAAAAATAATCCATGATTGTATAAAATTTAGATAAAAACATGAACAAAAAATGAAGATTCAAAGAGAGAATAAGAGACAAGTAGAAGTGTGAGATAATGAATCATTTTAGTTGCCAACAATTGTGTAATTTTCATGATCTAGGTTGCATTTATGAATATCCTAAAAAAAAAAAGAAAAAAATCCCAGCAAAGATTTTTCACCCTTTTGACTTTTACTAAATTACTACCTATAGGAATGCTATCTAGATGTTTGAACAAACTGATCACTCTGTTCAATGTAGTCTGAGTTTTCCCTGTCTCACCGGAAATTTCACAAATCTCTTGAAATCACTCCACAAGGAAATAAAGGAATCTCCAATTATATCATTTTGTTTTCCTTCTTTCTCTGGGGAAGTCATTTCACAGGTTGAGTTACCCAAACTTTTGCTTAACACTGTGCATGATTTAAGAAAATCCAGATATTTCGAACATGAAAGAAATAACAGAAAGTATATCATTTCAAGTGTTGTTTAATGTTTTGAGAGGAAGTCAAGCAGAATGTGACAAAAGGTCAGGTTTAATGTGTGCTACGAACTTGTGTGTACATGAACTAGGGATGAAGATTGCTTAAGCTCCCTTAACATTTTCTGTTTTGTGAACAACTCGGATGTTAGATAATGACCCTAACCCCCTCCTGAAGGAGAGGTGCTACCTAGAGGGGAGACAACACCTTGCAGCTTCAGCACATTAATATTAAATGATTTACTTCTTGGTGCGTAATGTAAAAGGGCTCTTAGAAATGAAAGGATGAGATTTTTCTTGGTATGCAATAAATGACGAAGGAGGGTGTTTAATATAGGATGTGTCAGAAAATGGTCAAAAATTGAAAAAATTAATAAATAGGGTGGTTTTAATAACCTTTCAAGGGATTGGAAACTTTCTAGGAAGAAATCCCCCCCACCCCACCTGTCTATTAGGCACTTAAGAGTATTGGTAATTTTCTTTTCTATTTTATTTTTTAAAAATTTTGTATTCTTTTTATTTTTATGGCTCTGAGATTAAGTATGATCATTATTCCAAAATTATTACTAGTATCCTCACTTTCATTGTTTTGATCACTGTTTCAGCCTGTATGTTCTTCAACCTTCCTCATGCATATGCAGCATCTAGTAATCTTCAAGGGGCTTTATCTACCATATTTGATGGCATAGAAGAGCCTCAGCCCATTTAAGCAGAGAATATTAATATGAAAAGGTTTGTGTACTTTCCCATTGCCGTAAAATAGCTTCTCTCTGCCTTTTCTATAAATACTTTCATGCTAATTGTTCTGATGAACTTTCCTCTATGGTACCTAGACTTTATGAATTTAAGTGTAATACTAGATTAGCAACAAGTTCTGATCAATTTACGGTTGAATTAGCTAGATGCAATGTCAATCATTATCTTCTGTCGTCTTGATTCCTCCTCTTTTATTGTTCTCACTTCTTAATAAGGTTTTTCTTTTTCTTATTCTTTCACACTCAGTAACCCCTTGTGTGTTAGTGGCTTTATTGCCTTGTTTGGGGTGAAATGATTAAAAAAAAATATTCGGTGTGAGGATTTTAATGTTATTGAAATATACACGTAGAGCAGAAAAGAAAAAAAAAATTAATAATACTGCTTTATTTATTTTGTAAAAAAAATTAAAAACAGATGGTCTTAAATGTTATCAAGTATAGATGTTCACTTTGGTTTTTGTGGGTGGAGGATAACTTTACTGTCACTGAAATTAGAACAAGTTACAAATTTAAATTACAAAAATTCTTGTTACACTTACAAAATAATTTGAGGTTACTTAAAGCCAAGAAATATATTTAATAATTTTTTTTTTAACCACATATACTCTCATATCATGCAACTTTTGAAGACCTATATTAAACCTAATTTTAAGAGGGTCACATAATACATGATATAAAATTAGCATATATGCTGCTAGCCCTGGATACACCATTGACCAAACTATCCATTTACTGCAGTTAAATTAGGTTCAAAATTAGATCTTCAAATGTCACATGATACATGGATACATACAGTAATTATAATCTTATGAAGATGTAACTTTGAACATGCATGGGGAGAGTCGAATGGATTAGCAGCCCATCACTTTAACCACTTAGCCACTTCATTGCAGACTTGAAAAAAATACTAATTTATCACACATATAATACGAATCTTTGCCACTCAGACATTTTCTCTATTCTACCTATGTCTCTTAAAAGTTGTTACATGCTTAATTTAAAAAAAAACAAACTACCCTGCATTTTTATTTTGTCTATAGTAACCATCTTTACATAGATGTTAAATGAACATGGCATCAATCTTGTCTGATTCCAACCCCCTCAGTTATTAGATTGTGACAAAAAAAATTCACCCATCGATTATATTCAAAACCTGAGAGAACACATGAGACTGGCAGAAGAATGCACAAGCCAAAATG
This sequence comes from Acanthosepion esculentum, assembly GCA_964036315.1. Classification (NCBI taxonomy): domain Eukaryota; kingdom Metazoa; phylum Mollusca; class Cephalopoda; order Sepiida; family Sepiidae; genus Acanthosepion; species Acanthosepion esculentum. The sequence goes on from OZ038479.1 coordinate 99,851,769, forward strand.
GAATTATCAAAACAATAGAGATGGGGATATTAATAAAAACTCGCCTTGTGAATTTCTTAGTTGTGCAAAAAGACTTGGCACAAAAATGCCAGTAGAGCAGCCATGTTTACACTGTAACAGCAGTAAGAAAACTGGTGCAATCAAGCTCAAACTTTGATCACATGACCACACTAGTACCAACTATAATCATGCATGAGCAGAAGGCAGTGTGACAAATCTAAAGATATGTTATGGTGAAAGAGCAGATAATTTTTGACTTATCCTCATAAATATAGTGATTTTCCAAGTGTAGCTTAGATGTGGCAGAAATCTGAAAGTAGGAGGCACCCAGTGAGGATCAAACTCACTACTCGGTCATAATTGTTCTAGTGAGACCAGCTTGCTAACCATTATACCACCTCGAGGTGCCCACTTATACTCATAAATATATATTAAAGTCTAAATAAAGAAAATGATCCTTCCGGCAGGGTTCAAATCTATGTCTCCCTTGTAGGGGAAACCACTCCTCTAGCTTGCTGTACTTTTTAGATCCCTCAGCCTTGAAAAATATTAACTGTCAAGCAAAATTCAATTACCCTATTTAAGAAATGCACATCTCTTGAAGCTCCTATCTGCTTTGATGTTCATATCCAAAACATAAACAGAGTAATTTCTAAGGAATTAATGATTTTTATTCATAATCTGACATTATTTCTTATTACATTAAGCATTACATTTAGTGGAAACATGCAAGTCTGGATTACCCTTTAGGCTAGTATAAGATGCAGCTTAGCCCACCACCACCACCACCTCAAGCTTGCTTATAATGCTGATTATAAAAAAACTTTTTTTTTTTTTTTACTATGGTTGTTGAAATATGTGCCAATTTGGTTTGCAATAAATTGTAAAAGTGCTATTTCTTAAAGAATATTCTTATTGACAAACAATAGATAGCTATTCGAGTTTATTTAAAGAATTTGCAGTAAGCTTACTTCAAGCTATATAAATATTGTTAAAATATATCACAAAAGAAAATATATATATATATATTCAAGACTGGTGCGAGCGTGTTAGTTACTCCATCTGAGGAAGGGGGTGCATAACTGCATTAGCCTAGGGGCCTTAAAAGGTCATAATCCGGCCCTGGATACATGTATCTGATGAGATATTCTTATTATATAATCCTTCAAGTACTGTAATCTGCTTGGTAAATTTAAATAGTTGCATAATGCTCATCAATGATGAAGACCCAGGTAAAAGCCAGGCTTTTAGAAGCTGATTTTCAAGGTTGGTCTTTCCAAAAGTGAACATCAGCACAAACCAATCTTCTTGTCATCATTTTGTTCTTGGGTGAACCAAGTTTAGCAAATTTCAAAATTGGACTAATGAAAAATGATTTTATATATTAATATTAAATAACATTAACTTGATAGTGTCTCTAAATTAGCCTCTATATATAAAGAAAATTAATCTCAATTGAATATTTCTTAACACATTCAACAAACTTGGACCTTTGTGCCAGCAACAAAAAGAAAAGGAGTGTAAAAAGGATGGCTTTTCTGTTGACACTGCTATTATTTTAAGTACCTCCATTCCTCAGTAATGTTTATTGTTTTAAAAAGTAATGATTAAAATTGTAATAAAACCTAAACATATGAGAGTGAATTTATATATTTTCTTTTTTCTTGAGAAATAACAAAAATAATAAACAATATTTATTCATTAGATAGTTTATTTACATTGATTTATTTAATTGATTGAAACTTCATAAAATGGTAAATGAGGATTTCCTTATCATTGGTTCACATATTTTAATAATTTAGTAAATGTTTATAAATTTATGAATAAAAAATTGTTTTCATATTTATTTCTTCATAAATAATAAATATTGCATAGCATTAGTTTTAATTGTATTAGTTTTTAGAATGTTATAAATATTAAATTATTCTTGTAAATAAACAATCTAATAAATAGTGTTTAATATTTTTGCTGTAAATTCTCAAGAACAAAGAAAATGCATAAACTTACTTTCATATGCTTAGGTTTTATTACAATTCTGATCATCGCCTTTTAAAACAATAAACATTGCCGATGAGTGGAGGGAGTTAAAAAAAAATAATGGTGTCAATGGAAAAAAAATGTCTGTCCTTTTCACACTCCAGTTTTTTTGTGGGCATGAAGATCCAAGTTTGCCTCACATTCACTACTACTCTGGCTATTTACAATAAATTAACCATGTAGCTGTTTATATTGTGGAATAGATCCACATGGGCATACACCACAAGGTTCACATGTGCAGTGTGGGAGTGGATATGTTAATCAAATATCCTTTTGTAATATCTATTCTTTAGCGAATTACTTTGATTCTTTATGATGAGACACATAATTACCTTGCCCCTTTTCTCATGATAAAAGGGGAGACTTTGGGACACATAGCACAAAGGAGAAAGAATTTTAATTTTATTTTCCAGGGTTTCATTTAATTTTTTTCCTTTTTCTTTTTTTTTTTTTTTTTAAAAAACAGCATTTTCCAACATATGGTCTTCCCTGCAGTTGCATCCTGTGGCATTGCAAATGTAATTAATGATGTCAAAAGTTTATAAAAGACATGTTGCTGATATGAAGTGAAAAAGAAAAAAAAAATCAGCCAGTGTAGAGCTTTCAACAGTGCCAAAATGTACAAATGTACATTAAGCAGAGTTCTTTGTCATTTTGATTTCTGATATTTGAAAAAAAAAAAAACAAACTTTTCTACACTGCTTGCAGCCATGTGACAATCAAAAATGCAATTATCTGTAAATATTGCATCTCACTTTATCCTGCGATGTAAAAACTCCTTCCATGTTTAAATACAGTTCCAAGGAAATTCCGCCCAAGCATTTTTAAATATCATATTTCCCAGGTTATAAGGTGCACATTTTTTTTACATACCCACTTGAAAAATTCCCATGCGTCTTACGACTTGATGGTTACTTTGGGGTACCTGACTAATACCTCAACCCTCATTTGGCACACAAGTCTTCTGATGATACCAGAATTAAATTTATGGGAAATTAATGGTTGTGGAAATAGCCTAAATTTTATCAACACAGAAGAGAGGAATCAATGAGCCCAGTTCAAATTCCCACCTAGTCTGATGCATTCAATTTCACACTGAATCTATCTTTTCTACCCACTCACCATCTATCAGTTAAATAACAGGATAAACTTTAGCCTTTGTTGGTAGCTGGTCTAGGACAACTCTGAATTCAATATCACAGAGAAGGCAACAGGAAACCACTTTTTTTTATTTTTCCCCACAAAGTTATAGCAGTGCTCAAATAAACAAACAGAACCTATGTAGAGACATGATCACTCATATCCTGAGGGGACATGGTATTTAAATTATATATAAGTAAAGATGATTCAACCGTAAATATTATAATATTTTCCTAAATATTCAGAGCCTGATTATCCTTTAGGCTGATATAGGCTGCAGCCTCAGGCCCCTCAAGCTTTTATAAAGCAATGATTTTAATTTTCTAGATGTTATAACTTCTAAATTGTTTCATAAACTGGAATGATATCAACTCATATTTATTTTAATTGTTTTACTGATTATAAAAAAATTTGATATTTTTTTCTCACTATGGTTGTGTTGAAATATATGCTAATTTGGTTTGCAATAAATAATAAAATAGTATTTCTTTAAAGAATATTTTAACAAACAAAAGATTACTTAAAGAATTTGCAATAAGTTTATTCAAGTTATGCAAATGTTTCTAAAATATATCACAAGTGAAAAATATTCAAGATGGGTGTAGGCAAGTTAGAGGGTGTCTCGGTCTGAGGAGGGTCATATAACTTCATTAGCCTAGGGACCCCAAACGGTCATAATCTGGCCCTGGGTATTTTGTATGAAATATCATTTTAATAATTATTTTAAATGTTTTCACTTAAGCATTTAAAAATGTACATAGTATAAAATTAATTTAAAAATTGAGAAATTCAGTAAAGGAATAATGAAGATTATAAATAAGTTTTGAGAAATTGCATGGTGTTAGGTTGAGTCGGAAGTAATTTCTGTTTTGAGGAACTAATTGTAAAGATGAATGTATCATCCTAACTCGTAATCATATGTGGCAGTTAGGAATAAATTTAGATTACATTAAGATACATTAGTTTTTGCATGGCATTGGCAACATACACAGTAAATTAAAGGAAAAAAGTTGTTCTCCTCCATCAGAACACACAGCAAGAATAACACTGCAAACGCTTTTGAAACTTTTTTTTGTCTTTTCAGCCTAAGCAAGGGTTTACTGAGTGTTAGAGAATATGAGAAAAAAAAGAAAAAACATTGTTAAAGAGAGAGGACAATAAAAGAACAGGAATTAAGAAGACAAAAGATAACAATTGATATTGCATTTAAATTTTTGAAGATCAATGCTGAATGGGAGGCAAGAAGCTGGAAGAGTTTCACAAGTGAGAAGTGCGAGAGAAAAACTATTAGCATAGAACTTATGGTTACATCTAGTCATTTCAACTGTAATTTGATGAGACCTTGTCACTAATCTAGTATTGCACTTAAATTGATAATGTCTAGGCACCATAGAGGAAAGCTAATCTGAACAATTACCATGAAAGTATTTACAGAAAAGATACAGGGAACCTACATTATGGTGGTGGGGAAGTGACTGAAACAGAGATGCCATGTCAAGATCAGTAACATTGCAGATTCTTCCTTGGATTTTTATCAAGAATTTCTAAATATACACCAGCACCACCATGCCAGATGTGGCAGCAATATTCAAACCAAGGATGAACAGTAGACATAAATATGTAAGATAGATTCTGGCTTGTCTTGCAAGACACAATGAACCAACTTTCCTAACAGCAGACCTATTAACTGACTTAATATAATCTTTCCACTTAAAATCTTTAGCAAAGTTGGTCTGTTCTATTCTACCCGCTGATAAGTGGCCTGAAATCATTGCAAATAAATGTGAATATATAATTGAATAAAATGTAATTAGACTTTACTTTTAGAATAAAGTTGATAAACAGAAATAGGAAATTATTTGACTCAACCTAATATTTATTCCATGAGGTATTTGAGTGTAACATTTAAATTTCTGTTTTTTTTTTTTTCTTTTGATGGTTTGAATCTCATTATTTAATGTGTGAAATTTGTCCTGAGTAAGGGATTTTTCATGTTTGTCATATATTTATATAGTTTTGATAAATTTGTTTGCATGCATGCTAAAAAGGATCTCCATGCACAAAATAACATGTAGCAACTACATTTAATATATGATTAAATTCTTTTTTATACTATTTACATCCAGACTATTGTTCTCATCTTTGTTGTTGTTATCACAGCGTTTCTGGTGTATATCGATCCAGGTAACCTACATGGAATACTGAAGTGAACCTGTTATTTAACTTGCAGTGGATACAATGTTTTCATTCCATTGCTCATGTCTAGGGATATCTTGTCTAGTTCTTATTTTTAGTACCACTCAGTTATTGCTTATCCTGTTTCCACTGAGTCCTAGTATACACTACCCAGCCCAGGGATTGAATTCACAATAACTGTCCCAAAATTCAACACTTTAATCCATTGGGCTATTGGGCAGAAGAATGAGAATGTTCTGCCTCTGTAGATAAAAGGGTTTAGTTCAGAATTATCTGTAGGTTATCTGGATCAGTACACCTAATGAAGGCCAGAGGACACAATGGCTGAAATGTTCTATTAACAACAATAAAGATGAGAGCAATAGTCTGGATGTAAAGAGTGTTAATATTGATAACTCCTCAACCTAGAAATTCAGACAGTGAGTAAATTCTTGATTATAACTTAGACTCAAGCATTTTATCATTTATATCACATCAAACACTTGCATAATCAGTCTCTGATGGCAAATAGACCATTTAAAAAAAATAATGGTTAGGTAGAATTTTCCTGCTATATATATTATATGTGGTTGTTGGTGTACACTGTATCACACATTATCTTGCAATGGAATTGCTCCCCCCATGTGTATCCGCATATGTCGCATGTGGTTGTTTTTCTGCGCAAACTCTTTTTTGCAAACATTGCACTTGTAAGGTTTCTCTCCTGTGTGAGTGTACATGTGTGTTTGAAGGTAGCTGTTGTGGCTAAACTGTTTAAAGCAAACATTACACATATATGGCTTTTCACCTGTGTGAATACGCATGTGCCGCCGGAGTGAGCCGTTTTGAGAAAACCCCTTTTTGCAAATGTTACAAAGGAACGGTTTCTCTCCTGTGTGTGTGCGTACATGTCTGAGAAGATCGCTGCTCAAAATAAATTTTTTACCACATATCTCACAGTCAAATGGCTTCTCTCCAGTGTGTGTGCGCAAGTGTGTCACCAGGTTTCCATTTTGGGAAAAGGCTTTGCCACAAATCTCACAGTTGAATGGCTTCTCTCCAGTGTGTATGCGCTTGTGTCTCAACCAGCTTCGGTCTGTAGAAAATTCCCTGCCGCATATTGCACAGGAGAATGGTTTCTCTCCAGTGTGTGTCCGTATATGACGCAGAAGGTAGGCATTCTTTGAAAACTCCTTACCACAAATGTCACAAGAAAATGTGGCCATTTTGAACAAATGTATCCCAAAAAAAGTTTGATATTGTTATGTTTCTTTTCAATTACAAAGGAGAACTTATTTCAGAAAACATTTTAAACTACAAAATAAGGTGTTATTGAATAATTTCTCTGTTATGGTCAGTGGCATAATTCTGCAGTATTTCTGTAGGTTACTACAATCTTTTTTCTATTAAATCTGAAAGGAAATGTAAAAAGAAAAACACTTTAAAAGAAAAATCAAAGATCATATTTAAAACATTAATTCAAGCATATGATCATATTTAAAAATTCAAACAATTTATAGAAATTAATTTAGTCTTGAAATTAATGCAAAATATATTTTATTTTGTTCCTGTCTTACTGGTATATCTGATCAGTTTGATAAAGTCAAATTATCAGCTGATTTCAGAAATGTCTGTTGCTAACTGGGCAAGAAATTGCTTGTTAATTTTAATGTCTCTCAAACTAAACTGCTTAGGGAACCATTTTTGTCTTCTATCGACATGGCTAACCTCCAGAAGAGTCATTGCACCATCTCAGGCTAACATTTTCTGCTGACATGAAGTAAAAAGATTATATGGAATTAGTTGCTAGGTCTGCTGCTAGGAAAGTTGGTTCACTGTGTTGTGCTAGGCAATTTTTCTTGCCAGAATTTATCATACACATTGATCTATGCATTTAATATTGCTGTCACATCTGGTCTGTTGCTTCTGCTAAGTATTTAGAGATTCTTGATAAAATCCAAAGAATCTGCAATGTTATTTCTCCTGTCCTGGCATCTTGGCTTCAGTCAGTTTCCCACCATCATAACGTAGATTCCCTGTTCCTTTTCTATGAATATTTTCATGGTAATTGTTCTGATGAGCTTTCCTCTTTTGTACCTCAACTTTACAAATTTATGTGCAGTACTAGATTGGCAGCTAGGTCTCAGTATTTTATATTTGGAATTACTAGATGTAACTATAAGTTCTATGCTAACAGTTTCTACTCTTACATTTCTCACTGGTGAAACTTTCTTCAGGCTTCTTGCTTTTCAGTCATCTTTGTTCTTCGAAAATTTAAATGTAATGTCAACTGTTATCTTCTATCTTCTTAATTCCTGTAGTTTTATTGTTCTCTTTCCTTAATGTTTTTTTCTTTCACACTCAGAAACCTCTTGCATCTTGATGGCTTTACTGCCTTGCTTGGGGTGAAATGATTAAAAAAAATCATAATAAATACTGAAACGGATTTTATAAAAACTTATTTTGCAAATGATTGACTACAAAATTCTCTTACTGACATATTACTTTCAGTCTTGATCAATATCTACAGGGTGACCATAAAGTCTGCATACATGGGTGAAAATTCATATTTTCAATAATCTTATTCACATAATATACTTTAATGTTTTAAAAAAATTATTCAGTATTATTATTGTTTAGGTAATAAGTATTATAACATAGTACAAATAATTGGAATAATCTAATAATAAAAATTTAAATTTCATCTCTCTGATAAATGCTGTGATCTGTCAACAACATCAATGAATAATTAGTTATAACCCATGAAAATTTAACAGTTTTCTTATTATAATATACTGATGAATTTTAAGTCAATGATTGACCAAGCTTGTGGAGAGTTCTACAACAATAAAATACCTGTAGAAATTCCCCTATCACATTGTTAAATATTTAATCTTAACAACTTTAACAAAATATTGCAAAAACAATCATAAATATGAATGCTGGTCATTATTTTAAGAAGTGGGTACAAATGAAAATATTTGAAATTGACAACTTTTTCCATTTCACTGAAACAACTGTTAAGCACTTCTATCTTCCCTTCTTTCTTGCTTTCTTTCGTTCATTTTCTCACAGAAACCAAATTGTCTCTTTTCTCCGCTTTCCATGTAATTAAAATGGAATAGTCCATTATTTATGAGGTATTGGCAGGGCATAAGGGTCATGCAAGACTAATGAAGGAAGGGATAAGCATAATTATAACATTTTCAACATGGTCTCCACCATTAGTGATGCAAAGTTCAATGTGCTTTTCAAGATTCATATGCACCTGATGCAGTAACTTCACATTTCTGTCAATCTTTGCACATTCATGATGCATTCCTTCAGATGATTAATATCTGTGATTTTTATTGTGTACAACTTCTTCAGTGTATCCTAGAAAAGGAAGTCAAGGGCACTAATATCTGGCAAGTGAGGAGGCCATTTCAAACAGCTTCATCTCCCAATCCAGTTAGAGAAATTGTCATTAAGTCAATTTCTTCCTGCCATGGTGTAATAGGTAAGGGCTCTGTACTGTTGGAACCACTCAGGGAGGCCATAACCTAACTTTTCAATCTGGTCTATCAACATGGTGAGGTATATCTCACTAGTTATGTTACCATCAAAGAAAAAACAGTCCTAATACGTGAGATTTCCACAATCCGCACCACTTCATAATGTTGTATTCCTTGCCATTTGAAAGACTTCATCCAATGTCGATTGATTTGCAACCAGTACTGAATATTCTGTCAGTGAACCTTACCATTCATGTAAAACAAAGGTTCATCACGGAACAATACACTCTCTTCTGTGGAGAGGTTGTTTTTATCCAAATTATTTTCAAAGTACCTTTTTTCTATATCAGGGTATCCACATCTAGGCTGTCATGAAACAGTGAAATGGATAGCCTATTTTCTCATTCATTTGTTGTTATCTAAAAGATTTTTAATTTGAGTGGACAGCTTTTTGCCAAGAACTGACATTTTGTGGAGCTGTCTTTCACATGATTGATTCCTTGAACACTTCAAGGGTGATCTTCCCTTCAATTTAAACCATACACTTCTTGCATCCTCACCATTTTGACTGTAATACTCTACCTTGAGTGACTCTTATACTGTTTGAAATTTAGTTTTTAAAAATGAACTAATACTTGACATTTTTATTGATATAAAATTCCATTCAGTGTAAGTACTATTTAATCTAGATTTAAATTTAAGGTAATGAATGTCTAGTCCACATGTAGCAATTTGTGTGCAGGTCTCACAAGAAATGCCTAGCAAAGTAGATCAACAATTGATATTTATTTACATATGTTACTCCACAACAAAATCACAGGTGTGTAATGTATAGTGAGGATTGAACTCACTTCTTCACTGTATAATGCAGTGAGATGACATACACAAAAGTTGGCTTCCTTAGTTCAATAAATGAAATGCTTCCTTTTCACACCAATAACAAAAAAGTAAAGTCACATTATTTCGATTCCAAAATTATTCCTGTTGGTTCCAAGCTCGAAGAATGACTGCCAAAAATCCCCTCCACCTCACCAAATTTTTAGGCAAATCCTACAGAGGCATGCTGGGATTTCGTCTTAGTCAATAATACACAAACTACAAACTTAAGGTTCCTATATTTATATAATAATGATCATTCTCTTCACATTACTATTTTGACATTGCTATCTTATCTGGGGAAAAAAGTTTATCTAAATCTTTTATTTCTAAGTTATTTAATTAAGAAGTTTTTAATGGTCGTTTTTTATGAAAAGATCCTGAACCTAAAAAACAAAGACATACTTTTTTTTTCCTTTTTAATTTAAAATTTTTAATGTTTCCTGGTAATTTTGGTAATAATTGATTGCATTTTTAAAATTTCCTTAACACCCATTAAAATTAGGTGGAAAGTGAAATATTTATTTTTCATTTGATTGAAAGTAACTTAGTGTGTAAAAAAAAAACGTAAAACTAAATATTTTTTTCACATTAAAAATCGGCTGCTACTTTCAGGACAATCAAACAAAATTGAAAGAAAAAAACTGTTTTATTGGCCGATTATTGACGTTTAAAAAAATGAAATACAAACTAAAAGTGTTATTAGCAAAAAGTATCAAATTTAACTGTTACTTGTTAAGTAAATAATGTTTGACAAGTAGTATTTATAAGGGAGGAAACAAACTAAATAAACCACTTACTTCTAGGTTGATTGTTTTCATTCACTTATGCTAGAAACAGGAAATTAACTGTAATTCAGTGCGTGTCTATTCCGGTGTCAGCTCAATTTTAGACTCCTGTTTACACAACACCGACCTAACCAAGGCAACAAATAAATCCGAGTTCCTAGTTATCAAAGATAACAAACTGCGAATTGAATTATCAGTACGTACTCATCTCGTAGCATAGCTGAGCTGATACGAACATATTTAGTCAGAAAAATAAATAAAAGATTCCAGATTACGCAAATAAAAAATGTGTTGTCAACCGACTAAAACTGGTGATGGTTTGTCAATGTTGTGATTAAAAGAGACGATCTTCAACACATTATAAATGGATACCTTCTTTTTTCCCATAAACTAATACTAGGAACGGTGGGTAGGGGCTCGGTTTGAGGAATCGGAGAGCCGAGTTCGTTACATTCCCTTACGTGCAAATACCTTGCAAAAGGTATGAATCCATCTTCTCTCCCCAGCTATGAAACGGTAAAACAGGACAGCTGGGTCCTATAGCTTTGGTTAGCAACCGGAGAAGGACAACTCTGAATTCCGAACCCGGTTGTTCGGTGACTAAACCGGCTCCAACACCAGACTTTGGGGAACCCCAGCAGCACACCAAAAAAAAAAAAAAAAAAAAAAAGCTGTTAAAGGGCGGAAGAATTCTTCAGTCAACGCCCATCCAACCTGCAAAGCGTGGTGAGTACGGCTACACCCCTGAAGACAACCAGGGAGGGGGTGCCTTCAACAGAAGTGAGAAGGTCCTGATTTTTGATTTGGAAACTATAATTTTGGAAAGTGAAAATTTCACTGAAATATGTTTGAAATTTTCAAAGTTTTCATATGAAATCAAGAAAATAAGAAATTTAAGTAAATTTTTCACAATATATGAGGGGATGGGTTGTTTCAGTTTAAGCTGGCACCAGGACTATATGGATTGATGTGATTACTTTCATATTCATGTGAGAACTGAGTGACTTGAAAGGTAGTTTTCTCCCTCCTGCAGTAATTTTAATTTTCGAATATTTCATAGATTAGTGACGAGGAGTAAATATCCTGAATTTAAAAAATGAATTGTTAACTAACAAAACTCAAAAGGATAAAACGGACTCCACAAAACTAAACATCCAAAATCACAGATACAGGCATCCCTCGATTAATGCGCATTCGAACGCGTTTTCGATCAGTGCATACATAATACTCGATTAGCATTCTTCAGTTTAACCATAGTAACTGAAAATTGATTTTTTTATAGATTAAATTACCGATGTACAAATTAGTCGCACTAATCGATTGATTCCTTTTGTCATTTGTGTGCCATGCGTGATACATGCGTAGGCAATCTTTTGATACATGATTGCCTACGACCGATTGACTGACGAGGCAGATTTTTCCCGCAGTAGGTTGTCATTTCTTTCTGCGGTAGACCAATTGCCATCCAAAGCTATAGAACCCGGTCTGTCCTGCTTCTCTTCTTCACCCCCATAGACGGGGGGGAGGGGGAGGAGAAGAAGAGGATTCTTACCTTTCCCAAGGGTATTAGTACGTTAAGTGAGTGTAATGGATTCGACTGGAATTCGAACTCTTCAATCCGAGCCGTTATCCATTACTCCATCGTGTCTCCTCTTCAAAATTAAAATACCACAAAATTTGTAATTAAAGATATTGTTGTGTTCAAGAAATGAGGTTTACTTTAAACGTGCAGTGAGCAGTATTAAGAGTCAGACATTGGCACGTAACCAAGACATTTGGAGGGAGCTGGTCATATGCGCAGCTACCCTGCGACCACAGCAGGCCATGTGAAGGCTGTTGTTGATGATGATAACAATGATTAGCAGCATATCTTAACTTGGTTTCCATGGTAACAAAAACAAGTAACAGTTACAGTTACTTCCAAAAAGAAGGAATCAAAATGGAATCAAATCAATGTAAAATACATAACTTGAAGTTTTAAGAAAAAAGTTTCTATGTGTATGCACAGTCGCGCAAGAGTTCGCTCCTGCCGAGCATGTTGAAAATAAGTTCAAGCTCCGGGCTGGTGGGGACATTGCCCGGCACCTGAGTTGTCCCCAAAAGGGGAAGTGCAGAGGGGGCTTCAGTAATTTTTCTAGGGTTTTTTTTGCCGATATACCACATTAAAACTTCGACCTTGTCACATTTTGTTGCGATGTGGGCACGCAAACTTTTTTTTTTTTTTTTTTTTTTAGAATTCTGTGTCGGTATATTTTTTTATATACCGGAAAAACAAAACTCTGATATCCTTGAAAGTATTCCTACTGTTACAACTTACATTACTAGCCACAGATCCACTATTAATTTAAAATTGTCACTTAAGACTTAGCTGTTGGCAAGATTGAAGTACATTTGCCACAAAAAGTATTTTTTAGCCACTAACAAATTTCTGCTTTTCTACAGCCAGCTCAAAAATGTTAAAGATTAATAAAATATAACCGATTAATCGAACAATGAAACTACAAAGCAGAAAAAAAAGAGTACCTCAACTGGAAATGGCTTTTCAAATTCTTCAAATTAGATAAATGAAAAATAAAAAATAATAAAATAAAAATTCAACGCGACCGAAGTTCAGTGATGGAATTTCCGCAGGTTCTAATTAAATTACGAATTTTAGGAGAGTAAAATTTTCAGACCTTGCCTAAGGGAGTAAAAGTGAAACTGATAAACTGTTAGGACCTAGGTGAAGATTTTCAATCTGTAAAGTTTTGTTTGCTGCTCCAAACTGTAAAACAGAATCACAAAAGAATCTTTTTATTCACTGCGTCATTAAGTCAATTCTGGATTATCTCCCTTTTTCATTGTTATTTGAATTCGTCCATTAATTTAAAAATGTAGATATTTATTTTTATTGTGTTTTCGGAGATTTTTTTCTCCAAGTTAATCAAGTGTAATTATATTTTCTGTTCATTTTGGATCTTTATTCCCCTTATGGCTATTTTAAAGTTGGCATGAAAATGTGTTCAGTTTAAAACACAAAATGATGCACTGGTGTTGGTAAGTACTTTTTTTTCGAAATAGTTTCTCCTGTTTTCTTTTTTTAACGGAACCTTTTTGAAACAAAACGGGTAATAGTTCCAGCTAAGAACAAACGATGACATCTTTGTGTTGTTCATAATTACTTGATCGAAGTTAATAAATTATTCTCTACTTTACAATTTCGTCTACGAAGACTCATTATCTAAATTTATTGGGATTAATGGACTCCAACTGTGAACGAAAATGAGGTGTTATCCAAAAGTTAAGGTAAATGAATTATGAAAAAAAGTACTTAATACTTACTTTATGCAGTCTCCTCTGAAATACTTATTTTTTACGCTACAACAGCCTCACCAAAAAAGAGTTAACAAACAGCAAAAAAACTTCACAATTTACAATTTTACATTGTGTTCGCGCGCGCTGTTCAAATTCTTCGGAACTTATTTTTATTTAACATATGATTTCTAAAACATGTTACATTGCCTGTTCGTATTCTACATTTAGCCGTCGAGCACTAGGACACAATAACGCAAGGCCGAGTTTAAGGTAGGAATCCCATCTTTACAGAGAGAGCTAGAGCAGAAGTCAAAAATAGTTCAGCTCCTTCAGCATTTCCGCATTGCGGGACGATTTGGGTGCCAGGGATTAACCCTTGCCTTCGTCAAAGGAAGCTTTGCTTTTTTTATTTCGAAAAAAATATAAGAGTCAGTGACATAATCTTTCTTTACCCATGACTTGACGACCCTTTAGTTTACACAGAAGAACCTACTGTTCTGGAGGAAGACAGCGACTTAAAGCTAAAAGTACAGTTGACTAAGAATGGAATTGATAAAAAAATTTAAAAAAAAACACATATACACTACTGTTAATTACGTTGACGAAGAATGAATTTATTTAAAGAAAACCTAAAAACTAATAACCTAAAACTAATAATTTTAAAATGAAATAACCTCACCTATTGTGCTAGATCTGCCTTCAATTCGCAATAATTAACTAACAATAGTTTAATGGTGATCCGACTGTTCAATGAGACCTGATGTGTATTGTGATGAAATTGCAAAATTACTTTTTTAGTCAGTCTTTTTTTTCTTTTTTTTTTAAAATTCATGTCGTTTTTCTCTACCTCCAAAAGAGTGAGATCTGTAAACGACAATCAAGCTATTCTGTTGTTTGCGGTGAAAAAAATAAAAATAGATTTTACTATGAACTACTAGCATAATACCCGTAAAAAAGTATGGATTTTTACTTAACGTACGGATGTCACTATTGGCTTTTTTGTAGCTCATGTTAGAGCAGATATCATGTTAAGATAAGAGTTTGTCTACTCTAACCAGGGGATTTTTTTTCTTTATTTACAAACAGATGTAATAGGATAGCTAAACATCCTGCAAAATCCGGAATTGTCCCCCTTCTTTCTTTTTCTTTTTCAGAATGATTCTTTTTAAAAATGATGCATACATTTTACTTTTTGAAAACTCAGAACTTAAGTCATTACTTAATATGAATTCTTTCCAATTTTTTTTTTTTTTTCAACAGTTTAATAGGAGTAGATAGGCTTACCTATTATCGAGTTTGCACTACTTCCATGTCTATTGAACAGGGGTAATTTCATTCCTTGTTTCCTGTTAAGGATATGGTTTACTGGTTCTCTTTCTTTCTCTTACGAGGACCTCATTGATTTAAGTATCTTAACTTTTTGGTGATCAGACTAACCATCAGCTGTGACTTTCTATTATGAGAGTATTGGGTTGGCAGTTTGCTGACTGCTACTTCTGACTGGTCGTTAGAGGCTGCTCCAATCAACAGTTGCATAATATTGGGATATCTGTAGTGCCATGTCATGCATGGGTAGGTGTCCCTGCATGAATTTCTGGTGGCTAACCCTGGGCTACATTATGCATTGCTCTCAGCTACATGCTGGCTAGCTTGTATTGTCATTGACAACAAATAGTGACAATTATGGTGGTCTTTTTCCTTTTTTCCTCAAAACATATTATGGAAATCACAACAGAAAGAAATAAAACTAAACCAGCCAACAAAAAACACCTACTCCCCCCACCCAATCTTTCTTTCTCCAATATTCGTTGTATCTGTTCCAACTTCTGCAGCATAGAATCTTTTCTTCTGGAAAAGTCGCCAGATATCTTTGCCTTTTGTGAAACCAACTTGAATTTTTCCATTGCTACCAATGAATTCTCACTACCTCCTGCTTTCTGGAAGTCATCATCTGTTGTTCCAGTTTGTAAGAACTCTGGTGAACTGGCTGACCCATCCAACTATTGGCTTATTAGCCTTCTGCCTCATTTTGGGAAACTCCTAGAGGCCCTAATCAATGCTGAATTGGTTTGTCATCTTACATCATAGGGCCTTTTCTCAGACAAGCAATATGGCTTTTGTTTCTCCAGGTTAACTGCTGATGTACTGACGATAATTGTGGAAAGAGTCTATCATGCTCTAGATAAGAATGGTGACACCCGGGCTGTAGCACTGGACATCTTGAGAGCCTTTGACATGGTCTGGCATTCGGGTTTTCTTCACAAGCTGAAAAGTTACAGTATCTCTGGGCATGTTTTTGAGCTGATCCAGTTGTATCTAATCATGAAATGAAAGTTGTCCTGAATGGCCATTCATCTACATCCTTTTGTACTCACATGAATGGCTCCATCCTTGGTCATACATTGTTTTTAATCTTCATTAACGACTTTCAATGACATAAGCTCTCAACGTGGCATCTATGCTGATGACACTACCATTTACTTCTGCATCGATAGACTGATCAGACAAGGTCAAAATGGCAGCCGATGTACAAAACAACCTCAAAACCATTGTTAACTGGAGCAAAAAATGGCTTGTCAATTTTAATGCCTCCAAAACTAATTAATCATCTGAGAGACCCCATTTTGCTTTCCATCAGCCTGGCTGATGCCATCCTCCAAGAACGTGACTCATTGTGCCATTTTGGGCTAACATTCTCAGCTGACATGAGGTTGAAAGACTACATTGAATGCATTGCTAGATCACCTGCTAAGTTGGTTCACCATGTCGAGCAAGACATTTTTTCTCTCTGGAATCTATCTTGCATATCTATAAGTCTACCATTTGTCCATGTTTAGAATATTGCTACCATATATGGTCCGGTGCCCAAATTCTTTGATAAAATCCAAAGAAAAATTAGCAATATTATTGGTCCTGATCTGGCAGCTTAGCTTCAGTCACTTGCCCACCGCTCTGTGCCTTTTTTTTTTTATACTTTCATGGTAATTGTTTGGATGAGCTCTTCGCTATGGTACCTAGATGGTATGAATTTAAGCGCAATACTAGACTGGTGGCAAGATCTCCTCAGTTTACAGTTGAGCTAGCTAGATATAGCCATAACTTCTATGCTGTTTCTTATCTCACACTTCTTGCTTGTGGAACTCCCTCCCAGCTCCTTGCTTTTCAACCAACTTTAATCTGCAAAAATTTAAATGCAATGTCAATTGCTATCTACTGTCCTCCTGATTGCTCTTTTCTCTTTCTCCTCATGACTAATGTTTTTGTTCCATATTCACCCACATCTTGTAACCCCTTGCATACTTGTGGCTGTATTACCTTGCTTGGGGTGATACAGGTTAAAAAAAAAAAAACTTTGTTTGCACTGACCATATGAAATTCTCGAATGATAATCTGTTGCATATAAATTCTTATAGTTAAAAAAAAAAATAGCAAACTCATTTAATTCAGTTTTGTGGGTGCATAGATCCCTGGTTGGGGGATCTCAGCCCCCAGGCCAAGATTTTCATTTTAAGGAGTTAGAAATCCAGTGATTCACACATCTATGCAACTTCTGAAATTGACTCTTCTCTGTAGTTGGCCACATCAAGTACTCCTTATACGCAAACCGTTGTAGATTGAACATCCCAACAGTTTCATCTGACACCACTGTCATGCTCCATTTGGACTCTTATACTTCACATTGCCTTGCTATGATCAGCCTAACCACTGATTCACCAGATGTCAAAGTACAACTGATATAGGCTTGGGCATTTTCATGATGACAAAATATATACTTACCATTACTGTTACCTAGTACCAAGCTATAACTGAAAAACATTTTAATTCATACACGTGTGTAATCTTATCAATGTAAATATCACTTTAGTCTGATGCTGTCCTAAAGAACAAAACATGTCACATAAAAAATTTTTCCACTTTGTCATAGATTTTCCTAAAATTGTTTTAGATATATAAAAATTTCTATATAGTTTTCTCATATGTGTGTGTGTGTGTGTGTGTGTGAAAAATGTATTTAATTCAAGTGTTCATATGTGTTACTCATTTTTTAATTTTAGTTATTTAGAAGAAAAAATTTAGTTATTTGAAAGAAAATAAATGAACATTTTTACATTCCATGAGTTCAATTAGTTTTTTACATTGTTCCATTCTGTTTATTCATACATTTATATATTATTTTAATTTTTTATTTCTTTTGGCCATTGTGCTGCTGAAGTCATTCAAACATCAACAGTGTTCAGGATGGACCCTGCATCATTGGTTCAAAAAATTCACTTCTGATGCTCTGGAGCTCTAATTGTGGCTATAAGTTATCATTTGACAAAGAATTCTTGCCATGCTGATTCATACAGAATTAAACACTCAAGTGTTTTGAGAAAAGCTGGCACAAATTGGCAAGGTGAAATAAATGAAGTGGATGTTTCCTGATTTGACATCATCATCAGCAGCAGCATGCATTTGCTGTAATTTTCATTTTAAAAAAAAAGAAAGATCCTTTATTTGATTGTGTGCTTATCATTAATAAAATGTGGTGTTGTATAGGTTGACAAACTTGCTCTCCATTCATCTTTACCAAAACTTTACTCTGTATTTTTAAGTTTCCCAGAAATAAATCTTTACCCTGTATTTTAATTAGAAAGGCTTCAGTTCCTGTCATTTCACATTTTGATAGAATCTCCTTATTTTTTTTATTTTTTTTTATTTTTTAATTTGTTTTCCTATTTCAAGCTACAGATTTGGTGTAAACAATGCACATAGTTTAATTGCTGGATCTGTGTATGGCATGGAGTTTAGAATTTTGATAATCTGAAATCTTTGTTGGATTGACAAACTCCACTTTCCACTCTTCTTTCCTTGAATCAAATTACAAAAGATACTCCTGGCTACTTGCAACCTGGTCAAACCATCATGGCAGAATCATCTTGTCCTGATTTAGAACTGATCCATGAAAATTTGCAAACATTTTAGCCAACAATGGTGAATAGAAAGAGCCTATCTTCTGGAATAATCATGCAAGACCTCATACTTTACAAAAAAAAAAAAAACCCTGGGCAAAACAGATGTAGTTAAGAATTGAGGTTTTTGTTTTTATTATTCTCCTTATTCACCAGCCATATTCTCTCCCAATTCCTACTTATTTATGCTATTGTTTGAACTATTGTCCTCATCTTTATTACCATATTCACAAACTTTTTGGCTGTTGTATGCTCCAGCTTTCTTCAGG
This sequence comes from Acanthosepion esculentum, assembly GCA_964036315.1. Taxonomy (NCBI): domain Eukaryota; kingdom Metazoa; phylum Mollusca; class Cephalopoda; order Sepiida; family Sepiidae; genus Acanthosepion; species Acanthosepion esculentum. Next base: position 99,870,794 of record OZ038479.1, read on the forward strand.
TGATATTTGTTGGAATTTCAAACCAAATCCTTTATTTAGTCCATGGAGAGGAGGAGGGTAGACTGTTCTAATTCCAACCAGTGGATAAAAGTGTTGGTTGATAGATCCGAAAGTGATTTGACACAAAGAGTTGTGAGTTCAGTACCTGGCCACAGCAGAGGGAACAAAAAAATAAAAACAAAAAAATATTGGAGTTATCAAGGAGAATTAACTAAAACTAACATTATCCAAAGGCATGGCACATGGAATTAGAATACTCTACCCACTAAATAAAAGGTTCAGTTTCAAATCCCAACAAATATCACCTGCAGAAGGCTGGAGCATACAATGGTTGAAACGTGAATATGGCAATAAAGATGAGGACAACAATCCAAACAATATAGTGTAAATAGTTGGAATACCTCATTTTAGAAATATAGACAGGAGTTCAATTTCTACTTATTCCAGGCTTTAGTGATGTGATTTAGTGATAATACAGACCAGGAGAAAATGTATTAAATTTCTGTGACTGCACTTTTTTATCATGATGAAATAAATACACTGTCAGATCAGTGACAATATTGCATTGGTTTTCATGGGACTTGCTTTGTCTAATAGTGTTTGAGCAAATTTATGACACTTTAAAGATTGTGGTTCAAATCAGGCATTTTGTTTCAATGTTGATCATTAAAAATTTATGCACATTTCTTCAGGCTAATGAAGAGACAATTTCCTTTTCTGTTTTTTCAGATTTGATGAGAATATTTTCACAAGCCTTTCCAGGAACAGTGGCTATCTGCTGTTATAACCAGTCTTAAACTTTTGCCTGTCACAGGCGAGTATTTCAACTAGTACAAGTATATTGAGGAGGAATATGAACTCTTCATCTGAAAAGAAAAAATTTGTATGTCAAATATGTGAGAAAACATTTTCTCGAAATAGCCGATTGAAAATTCACTTGAGGTCTCACACAGGAGAGACTCCTTTTAAGTGTGAACTTTGTGAGAAAGCTTTCACTCGAAGTGATGCTTTAAAACTTCATATGATAGGACACACTGGCATCACACCTTTTCGTTGTAAGTTGTGTGACAAAGGTTTTACTCAGAATTGTCACTTAAAAACACACATGAGGATACACACAGGAGAGACACCTTTTCAGTGTGAAGTGTGTAAAAAATCCTTCTCTGTAAATTCTCATCTGAAAAGGCACATGAGAATTCATACTGGAGAAATGCCATTTCAATGTGAAATATGCGAGAAATCTTTTTCTGTCAATGACCGCTTAAAAAGGCACATGATAATTCATACTGGAGAGACCCTGTTTCAATGTGAAGTATGTGGAAAAGGTTTCTCTCAAAAAAATGACTTAAAAATACATCTCAGGAGACATACTGGAGAGACACCCTATATTTGTGAAGTGTGTGGCAAAAGCTTTTCTGAAAACCGATCATTAAAAAATCATTTAAAAACACACATTGAAAAGTAACTGAAACACGTTTGTGTGTTATTTGTTTGTTCTGGAAAAAAAGATTATTTATAATATGAAAGATTTTTGAAAATGAAATAACTGGCATGTAAAGTGCAATATGACTTTGTGAGACTTATTTTCTTGAAAAACTAAAAGGCTGCATTGTACCATTAAAAAATCTTAAGAAGTAATGCTTTGAAAATATACTAGAGTAAAAATACTAAAAGAAATTCTGTGTATGTAAATGTTTTTGCCTATAGAAACATTGTGTTATGAACATCTTAAATTTAACTATTCATGAAAAATTTTACATGAAGAATAATATTCTTAAAAAAATCAATTTATATTTATATAAAAGTGTTTTGTTTTTTCTTTTTATTGTATTAACAAGTTTGGATATTTTTTAATTATATCAATTTGGTGAAATATCTTGTCAGTCATGCTGGGTTAATCATTGCTTTTGTCATAATCTATAAATCTTGAATCACTAATTTATTACCAAAACAGGAAAATCTGGAACAAAGACATTTCTTATGAGTTATCTTGTCAGCCACTCCAAAATGTTTAATAAAAAATATTTACAATATTTTACAGTATTTATTTTAGAATGTAACAAATGTTTTACTGAATACCAGATGAATATTTTCAAGAAGTCAGTGCAGTGATATATTGTTGATCAAATCCCTCGCCCCCTAAAATCAGTCACTTCAAAAAATAAAATCCAAATACCACCTCATAATGTGATTTCTATTATTTAAACCTGGATTTTTTTTTTCCCAATCCAAATATAATAATTTTTTTTTTTTTTTTTTTTAACAGTCTACTCATTTAAAATCAGGGTTGGTTTGGTTTTGTTTCTGCTTAACTGCCCTCCAACCCCTATAGTGTATTCAAGGCCAAATAAAGGTTTGGAATCTTGTTTTGGGTATAGCATGAAATTTATATGTGGATCAGTGATAGTGTTTGGTACAGATTAGTTGGTGAGAGGTTTTCTTTTTATCAGTTATTAGAGATGCTGGTTTCTAATATAAGTTATTTTGTATACATTTTCTGATTAAGTTGGTTATTTTACATTGTTGTGATCTTTATGAAATCTAAAGGGTTCTTTTTCAGTTTTCAAAATATATTAAATATATGTAGATTTGTTGGGAGATTTTATAGTTTTATATTTTGGCATAATGTTTGATTTCCGTTAAAAAGTTAAGGAGGTTTGATTTATTATATTAAGAGTTCAGCAATACAAAAGTACTATTGATTGATAATATTTTGTTTGGGTTTGACTGATATAATGGCAATTGTTGACTATATGTTCAGCTCAGACCTACTTGACATCTGTTGTATGATGGGGGAGTTTCATTTTTAGTAGTGTTAGATGCATGTTCTATTTGGAGTTTAGATAAAACTATTTCATCTTGTCTTACTAACATTAAAGTTCACATATTCCAACTAAAATCTATTGATGTCATGCATCATCATTTTTAAAAGAAATTTTATCATACATTTTTGTTATAATGTTCAGTTCATAAATTCTTTTTTATCCAATAACCTATGTTAAAATTACTTCTTAATATCATTATAATTCTGCGTGTCACATTCTTTATGTATATTATACCCTGTCAATACCTCACAAATAATGGACTATTCTGTTTTGATCACGAGTAAAACCAGAAAAGACACTGTTTGGTTTCAGTAATGGAAAAAAAAAGAAAGATGGAAAGATAGAAAAGCAATAATGTGTTTAACATCTATTTCAGTGAAATGAAAAAAGTTGTTAATTTCAAATCTTTTCTAGCCCTGACAATACCTCATAAATAATAGATTATTCCATACTGATTGTGTGTGTGTAGGGGGAATGGAAAAGGCATATCAGTTACATTACTTGATGTCAGTGAGAAAATGATAAAGAAAGGGAGGTAAGAGGTGATAACACACTCATATTTAACATCTGTTTCAGTGAAATGGAAAAAGTCAATTTCAAATTTTTTTCATTTGTACCCCTTTAATTGTTTAAATAATGAACAGCATTCATATTTATGATTATTATTGCAATATTTTGTTGACATTAAACTCCAGTATTTAACGATGCAACAGGGGAATTTCTACAGATATTTTGTTATCATAGAACTCGCCATGAGCTTATTTGATTATTAACTTAAGAATTAAGATTCATTAGAAAATAGGAAAACCATGAAAATTTCATGTGTATTTTGAGTTATTTAATATTCTATCATATTTCATTCTGCACACTGTTTGACCAAAACATTCTTGCTCATCAAAATTTAAAGAACTCTGCCATTTTATTCTATTATTGCATTCATCTTTATTGCTATTAGATCAACATTTCAACAGATACATTCATTGGACTTACTCAAGTATATGTTATACAGAGTATTTTGAATTTACTTAATGATAAGTGTATGATACTAACTATTATATGAAGCAGTTCAAAATAAATTTGGAGTACACTAACAGTTTTTGCATGCCAGTGGCAGTGTACATAGTGGATTAAATGAAGGATGTTTTTGCTTTTTATGACAATGTAAATTTGCATATGGCAAAAATAACACAGGAATTTTTTTACATATATTAAGTATATGTAGATTTGTTGGGAGATTTTATAGTTTTATATTTTGGCATAATGTTTGATTTCCGTTAAAAAGTTAAGGAGGTTTGATTTATTATATTGAAAGAGTTCAGCAATACAAAAGTACTATTGCTTGATAATATTTTGTTTGGGTTTGACTGATATAATGGCAATTGTTGACTATATGCTTCTGGTCTATTCGACACACATTTCATATTCACCTGATCTTGCAGCAACTAATTATTAGCTTTTCTTGATTGATGCAAAATGCTTCCATGGGGAAAACTTTCTCTGATTTAAGAGTTTGTCCAAAACCTTTTGGCAAACATAGATAAACATACCTTCAATAAGATGTAGTGTCAAAAGAATGGTTTTTCTCATGACACCACTGTTTTTAACTACTTTCACTATTCGGTAATGTTTATTTTAAAAAGCAATGATTAGAACTGTAATTAAAAAAAGTGAATGATGAAAGTGAAGTTATACATTTTTTTTTTTTTTGTTCTTGAGAATTTACAAGAAAAATATTAAATACTGTTTATTTATTAGATTGTTTATTTACAAGAATAATTTTAAATTTACAACATTCTAAAAGCTAATGCAATTAAATATTTATCATTTTACCAATTTATAAAGAAATAAATGTGAAAACAAAATGTAAAAGCAGTATCAATGTTTGCCAACTTTTTCATATCAAAACCTGCAGAAATTTACTCAAAAGATACTGAAGAGTTGTCCAATAAGTGGAAACAAGTCACTGAATAAAATGTAATTTTAGTTTATTTTTTTGAAGAATAAGGTTGATAAACAAAGGCAGGAATTACATCTAACCCCAACTTAATAAAATAAGTTTTGATTTTAAACTGAACTAAAACTATTTGGACATCCTGTTTCATTTCACAGTCGGAATGGATCTCTGAGCTAAATGTGGCATTTTATGGTGGAAAAATTTATTCTCCACTTGCATGGACAGTGGTAGGATTTCACATCAGGGACAATGAGGGTTCAGTGAAATTGCAACATTCTATTTGTTCCCTACTCTGACACCATTCTCATCATTTTTGATATTGTGCAAACTAGTTTCTGGTCTGACCAACATTCACTAATTGCATCAGCACAGATAATTTTAACATTGTCTATTCCTGCATTTGATTTATAATATAATCAATAAAGTGGTAATACTTGGACATTGGATGCATCCAGGCAGAGATAAAAATGTTTTGACTGCTGAAAAATTGTATTTGTTACCAGAAGGTTAAATTCACTGTAGAGGGACTCATTAAGTCATTTCAATTTATCTTTCCAATATTCTTGACTATTGCCACTGTGAGCATTAATGTCTCTTATGATACATAAAAAGGTACTTTCTTTAGATCATTGCTGAGACTGGAGTATAACTGTTTTTATTTCTGTAGGAGAATAAAGTTAAGTGTAGTTGCAGTGGTGGTATAAAACCTCCCAAAAGTTTCATACTTCTTTTTATATCAGAATACTCTGAGGCTCCTTAATCTGTCTCTTATACAAACAGGAAATGATCCAAGATTTTTCACCATAGATAGCAAAAACCACTCTAGACTTTCTATTTCAGATTTGTCCACACCCCCCAAAAATTATATATCTGTCAAAAATGTCTGTTTGAATTTCTGGATGAGGAGATATTTATATTATTTACATGTGGACAATTGTTGCTTAGTATTCACTATAATTTACCAAGACTTTTCAATTAACCTAATGAATATTTATGAGTGCCTCATAAAATTAAAAAATTTGGAAAAACTAATATTTTTACTTTTCTTTATAAATACTTGTTGGAAAATAAAATCCTTACATTTGTCTTGATAAAATCTGTCAGAGGACGAAATGCATTGGCTAAGATAAGTTTTCCTTTTGTCTTTATTCATATTGTCCTTTTACAAATATATTGTAATTATATCTGAAATTTTTTACACAATTGTCCTCATTTTTGTTATTATTACAAAGCTTTGGATGTTATGATTTCTGGCCTTCGTCAGGTGCTCGTCAATATGGGTAATTTTCAGGGAATTTCAAACAAAGCTTACCTGGATCGACAATCATCTGAACCTGATGTGGATCACAATGAGGTCTGCACAGAACCACTTGTTGTTACTCCTGTTCACTTTCAAGAAGCTATCACCAAGACATTGTGGATGGCACAGCTTTTCATTTCTTGTTTCAGATTGGAAGATGTCATGTCATTGTACTCAATACATCCGAAAAAGAAACAAAAATGTTAAAATATAGCACAGTTAGGCTGTTTTCTGTTTATGACCTTCTACAAGCATAATATTCTGAAATATGTGGTGCCCCTTCTGTGTATCTGTGTGTGATAATGGATGCACAGTGTGTAATGGATGAGAAACTGAAGAACTGAGTTTGAATTCTTGTCTAGTTTGTTACATTCACTTAATGCAAATACCCTTGGGAAAGGTACGAATCCATCTCTTCTCTCCCAGTTATGGATGAATAGCTTAGCAGACAGGGCTCTATAGTTTTGGTTGGCAACCAGTCGAGGAGGGCAACTCCTGAATTCAAAATCTGACGAGGATTGTTTTGAGACTTAGTGACACACTATCTGCACCAGTTCTCTGTATTCAGTTCTGTAGAAAAGTCTGATTGGTTCATCAAAATATGAATGCAGTCTGACTGTTCTAAGAAATGAGCTACTGGACTCTCATGTTGAAAATGATAGTGTCCATTTATATATGGGCCATTCCATCTCAAATTAACAAATACCCACAGCTGACCCTCTTAGAAAAATCTGAAAAAATTTACAAGTGTTTCTTGATCAAATTTATTGATATATCCAAAACATTAGATCTGTATCTTTTAATAGTTTTAAAATCGGAGCATCTTGAAATTTCACTTCAGTTTTTGCATTTTGCTAAATAAGGCTTTCAATGAAACTCTAACATCCATAGCGGCAAGGATATTGGATGTACAGATTTGAAACCTAGTGACACTGTAGATTACAAAATATATAAGTAGCCAGGGTATGTCTTATGTACTTTTATTTTTATAGACTTAAAAATGACCAAAATACCAAAGATGCTCATTTGCAAAGCATGCCCAATACAGCATCCAGTGTAGTTTTCCTCTCATTTATGACCTAATACTTTATTTCTATGCAATAGCCATATTCATTCCTGATATAGGAATATCAGCTGTTTGAAAATTGTTCAATTTTTCTTAGCATTCTTAAAATTGCCTATTTTCATCACACCAGTAGACCAGTCAGGCAGTTTAAGAAAGTTTTTATGTTTACCACATATCTCTACATGTTTGAAGATCATGTATCAAAAATTTTGTTTTGTGGAGAAAATTATTTCTAGGTTTAAAATTTATTTTTCTGGAACAACTTATGCCAAAATCATGGTTTATCAATTTTGGCACCTGATAAATTTGATATTTAAGAAATTATGAAGCTGAACATTTGTATGCTCTATGCTCTCCTTTGCAAATTAACTTTTTCTGGCTTCATTTTACCTTTGTTCTGAATAGCTTAGATGTTATGGGCTCTTACAAATATTTTTTGGGATGGTCTACAAAATTTTTAACTGAAAAATCTAAATCAAGGACATTAAAATAAGGATTATACTAAATTTTATTTTAAAAACAAGTCAAAATTTGTTCATGTTAAACAATTTTATCTATATTTAAAAATATACATGCAGTGAAATTTCAATATGCTTTTATTTTAAAACTATTAAAAGATAGATCTAATATTTTGGATTTATCAATAAATCCAATGAAGGAATTTCTATGAAGGCCACTGATGGCTGTTGATTGATTTGAGTTGGAATGACCCACATTATATATGTTTGTGTGTTTATGTGCAGGTGATGTAATGGATAGTGTCTAAAAATGAGATTTCCAAGGCAAGTTTGAATTTCAGTTGAATTTCATTACACACTTTTTGTTCAAATAGCCTTTGGATAGGTATGTATCTATCTCTTCTCCCCCAGGAATGAATTAAATCCTAGGGAAGACTTGACTCTCTAGCTTTGATTAGTAACCAGTCTAGAAAGACAACTCTGAATTCAAAACTGTATGTGACCCGGAAAACTATAAATCAAACTTGCCAAAAAGATGAAATTTGGAAAATAGTCACCAAGTTTAAATAACAATATTTCAGTTGTTTGTTTCATCTACAAAGCTAAATTATATACCATTTTAAAGTACTTGGATAGATCTAAAAGGTGATCTATTTATTTTTTTTGTTTAAAGGTCAAATAACATAATTTGATCTTAATGTTTGCTCTTCAAAAAAACATAACTTTAATTTTTACTTTTTTTTTCAAATTTGTTGGCTTATGGCAAAATATGTACACTAAGTTACAAGAGTTTTACTGAGTTGGGCCAAATTCAAAATGGCACATTTTGGCATCTACCACTATATGCTAACATTTTCATATCTCCCAATATGGCCAAGTTGTACATCTTTAGAAAGCTCTTTGAATGCTAGTTAATATTCACATAAGAACTGATCATAAAATCAACAGAATTTATGTTATTTGTGGTTAAATGTTGACCAATTCAGTAGAAAATAAACAACCTTGTTTTGTTTAGATTTTTATTATACAACAAATAGATTTGTATATTAAAAAGTGACATAATGAAATTATTTAAAAACATGTCATGAATTAATGTTAAGATAACAACATAAAATGATATGAAATTATGCAACAAATGATATTAATGGATAACAAATTTTTGTCATTTGACATGATACACTAAATGCACAAAACAAATTATTTTTTATATTTAAAAAATTAAGTTTTAATCTGAAAAAGTGATACGTTATGTTTCAATCTGAAAAAGTGATAAATGAATATTTCAAAAAGATTCTTAAAATTTGCAAAGACATTAACAAGCAAACTTATTTTCTTGTTGGAATACATGTTTAAATAAAACATAAAAATTTGTGTATGCAAACCTCTTACTTTTTCACTCAAAATTTCTTGTGATAACCAACCTTGATTGTATCTTTAAGGTTATTTCAAGAAATCCTCTTTCCTAAAATATTTAAATTTTCATCTCAATTTTTGACAGTTTCTAAGTTCTTCCAGTGCTCGTTATCAGATCAGCTCAACTAAGAATATCAGAATAATTTAAACTTAATATATCTGGATGTGATGAATAACAGAAAGATGGAGAAGGGCTCTTTGGTTGTAAAAATGTCAATTTTATCTCTTCATTATCAGAATATTTTCAAAGCACACAATCTAGCCATCAATTCCTATCATAGATTGCTATAACAAATTCCTTTAATGTTTTCAAGTTCTATATTGTCCAATTTTATAATTTTAACTGTTTTTCTTTCACCCTGGGTTGAAACTGATTTTACATCTACCTCTTCCTCAGACACAGGAATAAAACTATGCAGTCTTTGAGTTCCTGTAATTTTTTTTTTTTTTTAGATATTTTTCAATCTATTTTCTAAGATTTCTGCTTCATTTGTCCATTTATTTGTTGAGAAATATTTATGTCTGAATTGTTTTTTTCTTGCTTAATCAAACAACTGCCATGGTGTCATTATTTGTTCATTATAGGATTGCTGCTGACTTGCTTTTGCTGCTAATCTCTTAATAGTCCTTTTCCATGAGATGTGGTAAAAAAGTACCACTATGCATCAATACAAAAGTCAGCCTCATGGTTGGACAAATAGATACAATTTTTGTAATGTGAAGTGGCACAATCAGAGAAATAGATGAGATTCTTTATTTTGCAATTAAGATTTTTTTTCAGTACTTTTCTTTGGAAAAATGGACAGCTACCAGGTCATGCTTGAGACTGATATAATTACAATATTAATGTTCCAGCTCTTTGTTGATTTTCTAATAACATACAAATGGATGTAACATGTCTTGAGAATTATTCCAGTGGAAGCTTTGTGCAGCATCCTGCAAAATAAATAAATATTTCTCAGCAAAATCTGCATTAAATGACTTCACCATCCATCACAGAACTTTTCTTTATAGAACAAAATTTTGATCATGATTTGGCAATGAAATCGTGCTTTTTCGAGGTTTTTAGGCCTACACAAAAAGTTTCAATAAATTCTTCTGTAGATTTTGATAGTTTGCAGTGTGGTGCTATCAACTGATAGCTGCTGTTTGTAGATAAAATCATCTATTAAATTTTTATTTAGAATTTTTTTATATATACATATATTTGGCTTGTCTTGCCAAATTCCATTTGAATTCCTTGTGTACTCCAGCATTTTGAAAGTATTGTTAAAATTTGTACTTTTTGGGACCTCTTCACAAGCTGCAAACTTTTCTTTTAATTTTGTAATAATTTCACTTTCATCCGATCTTTTGTGCTCTTCTACACTGGTAGATTCCTGATGAGAAATTTTAGTCAAAACAGTTTAATTTTCTTTCATACAGCTCCTTGAATTTTTCCGCATTTTTTCCTCACAACTGGTTTGTTTTTCAAGTTTTTGACACTTGGTGAATCACTAATCATTGACAGTGACACCTTGAGAAGTTGCAATTCATTTTCTGTATCTACAAAAATGTTGGAAGGCTGGTCTTCAGCTGATGTTGAGGTCAGTTATTTTCATGCTGACTTGATAAAAACTTTTATGACCAGCACATATTTTATCTTACCAAAAAGTTAAAATTAAATAAAGTTATCATGGTTTAGGCATTAGACAGAATCATGCAGTTGTAGGAACTTTTATGGTATCTACCCCAGCCACTCCGTATTCAAACTAGATCCCCTCGGCTTATTGTAGAGTTGATCACTTTGCCCAAAGTTGTCATACCCCCACATTGTGTTAATTGATCGCAAGAATGGCTTGGTCCAAATGGTCGACTGGAATTGATGACTTAGTTTGGTCAGGTTAGAGTAAAGTCAAAAGAAAAAAAATAAATTGGATAAGAGAAAAAAAGTATTCATATACAATTCCTTGATACAAAGTTGACAGTACAGTTATTGATGGCTTAAGCAGGCCGATATTCTCCATGCAATAACTATCAACCCTTCCTGATTATCATGACACATCGTTTGTTGTTATGGTTTTGAATGAGACTTCTGGAACAAGGCTTTAAGTCGGAAGTTTTTCTTCAGGGCGGAGAATCACATTAGATCAGGTGAAGCAGCAGTTCTCATCTCTCTGTTCAGTCTCGTCTTCACAGTGCCTACTCTCTGCATCTACTCGACATTGTTTTTATGGACCCCTGCACAAGAGTTGGGGTAGGGCATGGTGTGCTCTGGGAATGTCAGCGTTCCCCAAACAATCAATCAGGGCTCTCTCTGCAAATGTCCAAATATGGGGGAGCCCTTTTTTCTCCTTTGGAATTCTACCTGGGCCTTTTCCTTCTTTTGGTCACCTGATCAAACCCGTCTCCTTCCTGCTTTGTGTGAGTGCCTCTTACCATCACTGCCAAAAGGGTGTGGAAAGTCCTCTGACATTCTACCTGGGCCTTTTCCTCTTTGGTTACCTGATCAAACTCATCCCCAAGAGCTAGGTGTGGTCTAGCCCAAATGGCCAAATTTTAATTATCATTAAAAAATTGTTCTTATGCTTTTGTGTGTGGTCGTTTTCACATCTGGGATTTATCATTTTTTTTATTCCCTCATCAACCCTTTCGCCAACAAGTGACAAAAAAGGAGACAGTCCCTTGATTTTGGAAGTTTTATTGTGTTTCAGCAGACAAAATATTTAATTACCATTCTTTTCCTTTTTTTTTTTTTTTTTTTTTTTTTGGAAACCTGTCTGCTTTTAAAATTATGTCCTTATCAATCAACCGAATTCACAGCTAGAGGTCTGTCTTTCTCTCCGTCACTGAATGGTCATAAAAATATTATCTATTTCTTTCCGGGAGGTCCTTAGACCTCCAAGAATATGCCATCACTTAATCTCAATCCTGACCAAAACCAGATGGTCTCTTTGTTTTCAATTTCTGGCAGACAAAAAAAAAAAAATTTAATTACCATTCTTTTTCTATTTTTCTTTGTCTGGTCATCAGTATATCTTCAGTCTATCAGAAATTAGTGTTTTTCTATCTTCTATATTTTTTTCAATTTACTAGCACCTTTCCAATGGTGTCACAATGAGATTGCTTTTAAATGTTATATATATATATATATATATATATATATATATATATATATATATATATATATATATATATATAACAAAAACTGATAATTTGATTGTTTTGTACATTTATTTAGTGTACCATGTCAACAAAAATTTAACCATTAATATCATATTTTCATATTATTTTGTTATCTTAGCATTAATTCATGACACTTTTTAAATTATTTTCATTATGTCACTTGTTGTATAATAAAAATGTAACCAAAAACAAGGTTGTTTTTTTCCACTGAATTGGTCAACATTTAACTATAAATAACACAAAAATTAATAGATCACCTTAGATCTATCCAAGTACTTTAAAATGGTATATAATTTAGCTTTGTAGGTGAAAAAACATATTGCTATTTAAACTTTGTAACTATTTTCCAATATTCACCTTTTTGGCAAGGGTCATATCTCAAGAACACTTTGACCTAGAGAGGTAAAATATGTACCATACAATTCGTATCTTGAAGCTCTCTAAGTGTACTACATTTGAAAAAATTCTGTGTCAGTGGTGGTCAGACCCTTGTTGATTTGACATGGAATGACTTGTAAAGGTTGGCCAGTCTTACCAATCATATAATTTGTCTTGCTACATGTTGTAGTATGGCAAAATGACGTCTGACATGAAATTACTTACCAAGAAGAGGGGGTATCATTGAATTCCCCCATGTAGAAAAAAATTGTCACTTGTTGAAAATTTACAAACCTCAAACAGTTATGGGTAATTCATTTCACCCATGGTGATAGTTTCAACTGTCAACACGAAATGTGGAGTATCTCAAAAATGAACTGCAAATTATATAACTATGTGGAGAAATAGTATTTTGTAGCTGACAACATGCTTTATCCAACAGTGTTATTGTACTCCTAGTTGCAGTTTCTTTGGAAATAAATGGTAGCTATTACTTTTGAATGATACTTTACAAATATTTCTGTACTCTTTCTTCATTCAAAAAAAAATATTTACCTTGTCTTACGATTCAGAGAATATTAGCCAACCAAATGGTTACCTATCATGCAAAAAAAACCAAAAAACAAAACTTTTTTGGGTGATAACTGTCAAGTTTTATTTAATCAAAACACGTTAAAGACAAGATACAATCTTCAAACATTTCATTTAGTGGTAAAAAAAAAAGAACAAATCAAAGTGTACACTGATTGTGTGCACTAAAAAGAAAAATGATGTAAACAATGGAGAGCATAAATTTAGTTTTAAGGTCTTCTTATTCCAATGTCATCATTTACTACTAAACCATTTTTTTTTAAATATCTTGTATTTATGTCCCCTGTGAGCGAAAGCATGTTACGAAGGAATTTAATATGGCAGCAACTTCACAGCCCCAATCATCATTTTCAGGATTCAGTGAGGATTCAAAGTTAAAACAGTGATTCAATACATGGCGGCTGGGGAGACAATTTGATTAATTTGGGTAACAGTTTTGAATGTCAGTGGGAATAGCAAAAAGCATTTGCTGGCTGAGAACTGAGTAATTATATAGAGGTTTTGTGAGATATTCAGGTAGTTTATTTTTTAGCTGTTAAACATGGAGCCTCAATTAAAAAATGTCAAGAACAACCAAGTAAAAAAGATTTGCAATGATAATGAATTGTTATTGGAAAAAAAAAAAAATCAAAGTTCATAAGATGGTTCTTGATGCCTTTTATTTAAAATTATATATATATATATATATATATATATATTTCTACTCTTGTTTCCTAAAGTGGGCATTTCTCTTGATTTAATTATCTATAATTGAATTATATATAATCTCTATCTTTTGGCACTGAGACTTTACAAATTTAAGTGCAATGCTAGATTGGAGGCAAGGTTTCATCATTTTACAGTTGAAATGGCTACATGTAACTAAGTTCTGTGCTAACAGTTTCTTCTCTTTCACTTCTTGCTTGTTGAACTCTCTTCTTGTTTCTTACTTCCCAGTTAAGTTTGATCTTCAAAATTTAAATGTAATATCAATTGTTAACTTCTGTATTCTTAATTCATGTACTTTTACTGTTCTTTCTCTCTTTAATATTTTCTTTTTCTCATTCTGTCACTGGCTTCAGAATATACTGGCTGCACATCTGCAGAGGGGTAAGATTGCCTCACAATGAGGCCACCTGTTTGCTATGGGTGGCGACCCAGGATTCCAGGATCCTGGTAGTTAGAACCTCAGCGTTTGTAGAATACTTTTGATTTCCAACACACTACTTTGGCCCTTACTTGTGTTAGACCGGCAGTCAGAGAAGCCTGATTTGATAATTGGCTAGTCATAATAACTTCACAAATTCCTCTTAAAAAAAACAAAAAAAAAAACATATACACACACCAATAAAATTTCATCAAATTGGTACTAGAAGGTGGTGGCAAGGGTCAATCAGGTTATAACAAAAATGTATCATCAAGTTTTATAGCCCTGGAGTAAAACCCATTATGAAGCTGTCACCCGCTTTGTGATAGAAAAGTTTCTTTCAACTAATGTGGCACTTAAATCCATAGAAATAACATGTTAGTTGTGGAAGTAGCAAAAAGGAACTATGCGAAGCTGCTCCTAAAAATGACCACCCTCTACAACTTGAAAATCGAGGCATACCCACATAAATTCCTCAACATATCCAGAGGAGTGGTGAATGTTTAAGTTTGGGTTGTCTAACTTTGTATCTCTCTTCTACACAGTTGTTTTTTGTTTTTAAATGTTGTTTAGTTGAATAAAATATGTCAGTCAGTTAACATGTGTTGTTTTCTCTACAGTATTATGTGTGAACCATACTAACATTGGCAGCAAGAGCAGTATTCTTTTGTGTGACAGAAATAGTTCTTGTTCATCTTATGTTGAAAAAAAATGGCTTCTATTACAAAACAGTCACCTATTTTGCAAGGTGAAAACTTGTACAAAGAAAGGAAGCAGGATATTTGGTCTCTATATAGACTTGCCAAGAAAAAAAAATAATGGACCCAGCAGTATTTTTATCATTGCTTCTGAACATACAGGAATATTTTTAGCCATAACTAATATCAGTCAAGGAGACAGTTTAAATTTTTTTTTAAACTGGACAAGTTTTATTTACATGACACGAACATAATGGCATACATGGTGTTTAAAGATTTTTTTTCTTACAGAAGAGTAGCTGGAACTAATATAAATTACTTTTTGGTACATTAGGATTTTTGGGATTAGAAATTATGTAAATTTGGAATCGGCATACAGGAAGGAGATCAGGCCTTTTTTTCTTTTATTAAACGAGGTTGTTACATATAGTAAAAAAGGGAAGCAAGCAAGGGTTCCAACACACAGGCACTAGAAACGGTGCAAAAAAGAAAAAAAGAAAAGAAAAAAGATAACCGAGCCAAGACTTTTCATATTTAAATGACAAGGTAGAGAAATGTGCAACCTGTATGTAAGAAATAAACATTGTTAAACATCAAATATTGACTTTAGTTACTGTTCAATAACTACGAAACATAACAGTAAATGTATCTGAGGAGAATAAAAAGTTAGCAAGAACCACATGTGGAAGTCTAACATACACAACTATCAAAGACACATTAAAGAAAGTGTTTGTTAACATTTCATTGTCTGAATACAATACCATTCCATCTATTAAAGAAGAAATGAAAATGGTGAATTTTAATCGATAGAGAAAATAAGATAAATGTAACTCTACCAAGCATTTTACTAGAGACTGTTCTTTTTCTAGGAATGATGTTAATGCTGTTGTTGAATCGGACTAGATACATATGACCTTATTTAATGCTGATACACCTTATCGACATTGATAAATGATGCCACAGTTTCACACTCTAATGTAAAAATGTCTAATCTTGTAAAAGAGACTCTAGGTATGGCAGTATTAAACTGTATGAAAAAACAGTTGCTAGAGAAGTGTTGTCCCATGTATTTTTTGAAATATTAAGTGACCAAGATAAAGATGTAGAGAAAATTTCTAAATCTAACAGGATTTTTTTTTTTTTTTTTAAAGATGAAGTGGAGGTAAAATCCACTAAAGCAGTTAAATTTCCTGTGACTATAGATGATGGAAAAAGGTGTCAGAGCTTATACTGAAGCTGACATTGTCCAAAATGATTTACCCCTGCTACTAAGCCACAAATCAATGAAAACTGCTGGAATGGTGTTGGACTTTAAAAATGACTGATTTTTAGGTAAATCTCTAAAATTGAGAACTGCTACTTCTGGACACTTCCTTTGACTAACATGTTTGTAGAGTCTGTCTATATTTCTGAGATGAGGTATTATGTACAGTATTTACATTAGTCGGACTATTGTCCTCATCTTTGTCGCCATATTTGTCACAACGTTTTGGCCGTTGTACACTCCGGCCTTCTTCAGGTGGTTGGAATTTCGAACCGAACCCTTTATTTCGATCACTGGGGTAGACTGTTCTAGTTCCACGAGCCATGTTTGATGGACGTCAGTTATCAGTTATCTCCTGGTAATTTTCCCTCTGAAAGTTCTCCACTGCCTGAACCGAGTATTGAACTCTCACTCTTTGGGTCTGTCACTGGATCTAACCAACGCCTTTATCCACTGTGCCATGTGTCCTCGAGGATATCCTATTTTGAAGCACACAAGCCATATAATAACGAAAGCTACCAACAGATGAATGTAAAGCTAAACATTGAAACCTGCACTACTGCTGCAGAAATTCCCTTTAGCAAGGGTCCTGTGAAACGCCACGATCGTAGCTGAAAATGTAAGCCAGAAATAACTTTGGCTTGGGCTGTTAGTGCCAAAAATTCACTTCAGAATCACTCAGGATATAGTCCTAATGAACTTGTATTTGGTTTCAGTGTAAACACACCCTCAATTTTGACTGATTAGTTACCTGCACCAGAATCTAAACAACCAGTGACATGGTTACAGTAAATTTAAATGCTCTACATGCAGCAAGGAAAAGCTTTATGGAAGCTGAAACAAGTGAAAAAATCTGGAGAGCATTGCATTCCTATGTGAGGACTTATGTGGATGAAAATCTTTTTGACTGGTGACAATGTTTATTATGGAAGACAAAACTACAAAGGATGGCACGGTTCTGCCAAAGTATTGGATAAGGAATGCCTGAATTTATTGATCAGATTTGGAGGAGCATTTTACAGGATGTATCCATGACACTTGATGAAAGTAAATAACAAGAAACCAAAAAATTTGAAATCCACAAAGAATATAAAAATTTATCAAATGAAATAAAGGAAGTACATTATAATAATAATAAAAAAGACTTAATGGTAATATTGAAGAATTGAAAGACAACACTGCAAAACCAAATACAGACTAGGTTATGGGGTAAAAAGTAGGTGGAAATTATGATTGGAAAAGAGGGAAGATTATGAGTACACAATCAAATTCAATTAGAAAATATAGCTATTGGCTGAATACCAGAGGAAGAAAATGAAGATCTTGTCTGTATTAATTGGGATCATGTGAATCAATGGAGAGAACTACTCCAAATGAGAGATGGAGTAAATAATCAAAATCACCAAGAAGATGTAGTTTTGCTTACATCTGAACAAGAATAAGCTAAGATGTAAATGATACAAAGAAATAGAAAATATGAAAAATCATGAGGTAAATGAATTTGTGCCCTACACAGGTTAGAAATGCATATCAACAAGATGGGTGATGGCCGAGAAATAGAAAGATAATAAAAAGATAATGAAGGACTGTCTTGTTGCACATGGTTATGAAGAGGCCTCTCATAATTTAAAAACAAACTCTACAACATGCAGCTGTGAAGCTATGCATCTTGTGATGTTAACTTCTTGCATGAGTTGGCAGGTAGAGACTCTTGATTTCATCTCAGCATTTCTGCAGGAGGATATGCTGGAGAGAGAGAGATGTTTATTAGACCACCATTTGGTGTGTGTCCAGAATCACAAGTGTCAAAGTTAAAGAGATGCATCTATGGATTCAATGATGCATCCTGTTTGTAATACAAGAAGGTCATCCAAGAATTAAATGATCTAAAAGGTATAGTGAGTGCCTATGATAATGCACTATTTCTTTGGCATGATGCACCTGGCAATACAAGTGGATGATTTTACATTGTGTGGAAATGAATCATTTAAGAAAAATGTGATCACAGAATTAAAAAAAGATATTCAAGGTAGTAACTCCTCTAAATGAAACCTTTAAATTTCTGAGATTGAATGATGAGCAGTCAAAAGATAGAATTATTATAGATCAAAATCTTTATGTATCATATCACTGATAGAGATATAGAAACGAAGGTCCTTAAGGAGGAAATGATTAGTTGAATAAAGATGACAGAACAGAATTGAAAAGACTTATGGTTCAAATGATGAGGGTATCTTCTTGGACACGACCAGTTGTATCGTTTGATGTCTGTAGAATGAACTCTACTGGAAAACACCCTAAGGTGAAGATGCTCTTTGAGGCCAATAAGTTGCTACCAAAGTTAAAACATAGCAGCCATCCTGGGTATGATGATAAACTGAATCCAGCAGCAAGGCATCTGATCGAGAGGTTTTGAGAGGCGTGGAACCACTTCTTAATTGCTGCTGTCCCCAGGTCCTCCCTGACCAGCTATGGGTAAATAGTTACCCCTCCCCCCAAACTGGAGTCTGAATACTACAAAAGTAGGTTTTATAGTAAAAATGCTAGCAATACAAATTGTAATATATAAAATGCACATTCAAAAAACCGATTCCCAAAAACTACAAATTCCTCTTAATGACACCACCTGTTTGTCATGGGTGGCGACTCGTGATGCTCAAGGATGGAGTCCTGGTGACTGAGTGACTCCTGATCCAGCATAAAATGACTAGGAGTTCCCACAACATTTGGGATAGACCGGTCATTCCAATCGTCTAGTCAATAGTGGCAAGGGCTAGTTGGGATGAATGATAATGACTCTGACATGGCTGTGAATCCTTACACCATACTATATTTAGGTAGATATGGTGGGTGCTTGTATCTGCTTTCATCACAACTATACCATCTGTGTAGCCCTGGCAGATCAGGGTGAATGGGATTAGTCCTCCCTGATAGTGTCTCTTAAGAAGGAACTCCGAGGTGGGTGGGGAACACAGATGATGAATACAAATGGCTAGCTCTTATAAATGAACCAAGAGACAATATGGGACTTCCAAAACAGTGAAAATGAAATATCAGAATTCCAATTGGTTAGTCAATAGTGGCAAGGGCTAGTTGGGATGAAAGATAATGGCTCTGAAATGGCTGCGAATACTTACACCATACTATACTTGGGTAGATATAGTAGGGGAATGTGGGTGCTTGTATCTGCTTTCATCATAACTATACCATCTGTGTAGCCCTGGCGGATCAGGGCGAATGGGATTAGTCCCCCCTGATAGCGTCCCTTAAGAAGGAACTCCGAGGTGGGTGGGGAGCACAGACAGCGAATTCAAAAAGAAAAAATAAATGGCTAATTCTCACAAACGAACCAAGAGACAAATGGAGTCCTCAGAAACGGAAAGTGAAAATGAAAGAGAAAATAACCTTTTTCCAACATTTATTGTCATAGAAGCAGTAGAGGAAGACATAACAAAGGTATCTCCTTTTATGTTACAAAAGGTGATTTCAGAATTGATAAATCCTCAATCCGTTAAAAAAATAAGAAAAAACAAGACACTATTAATACAAGTGAAAACTAAAAAAGATGCTGAAAGACTACTAAAAGTCAAACAAATTAACAACATAAAGGTAAAAGCTTACCTCCATCAATTTCTGAATTCAGCTAAAGGTGTAATAAAAAGCACAGAACTATCACTTTGTACTCTAACAGAAATTGAAAACGATGACTCACTAAAAAATCAAGGAATAACAAATCTGAAAAGAATTCAAATAAATAAAAACGATAAAGTAATAAATACAAATACATACATTCTAACATTCAACAAACCAATTCTGCCAAAAGAGATAAAGATAGGATACTCAATAGCCAAGGTAGAGCCTTACATCCCAAACCATCGGAGATGCCATAATTGTCAAAAGTTTGGCCATCTTCAAAATAGTTGTAATAGAACATCAGTCTGTAGAAGATGTGGGGAAACCGAGACTGAACATGAGTCACCTTGTGTAAGACCTCTTTCATGTCCAAACTGTAACGAAAGACACACAGCAGACTCCAAAGAGTGTAACATTTGGAAAAAAGAAATAATTAAAAGGAAATGCACACTAAACATCTCATTTATAGAAGCCAGAAGACAGGTAGAATCAGATTCACACCAAATGTCTTATGCTAATATTGCAAAAATAACCAGTCAACAAAAAGTCATCCCAGAAGACAATACATTAAGAAACCAAGATCTGATAACTCTTATCAGTGAACTAAAGTGTTTAATCGAACTTCTAAAAGGTACTTTATCAGGCATAAAGCAATCTACCATAGATAATACAAATCCTACTCCAACAACCGCAAACAAAAACGACTCTACATATACAAATCTATTAAAACTGAAATATCCAAAGGAAAGAGAAACAATCCAAGAAATCGAAACATTGAAGCCTTCTCAAGAGAAGGAAAAGATAAAAAATAACTCAACGGTTATCAAAGACACAAGGAAAATGGACATAGAGGAACAAAACTCTAGCTCATTACAAACAAGAGAAAGGTCATCATCTAGACAAAGATCTTTAAAAGAACCGAATGAAAAAACTAAGGGAGCAAAATCAAACAAGAAAGTAGAAACAAAAGAAGTTCAAAGAACTAAACATAAAAAGAAACAAAATGCCAATAGTCTGGAGAGTATAGAAATTATGGATACTTCACCCACATAAAAAAAAAAAAAATACACAATTTATAAAACATAATCAAGATGCAAAACATTATTCAATGGAATTGTAGAGGATTAAAGGCTAACTTAAACGATCTACTCTTACTTATAACAAATTATCAACCCATGGTCATTTGTCTACAAGAAACCTCCTTAAAAGCAAATGATAAAATAAAAATAAAAAATTACTCCCAATATAATTATATACATGAAGCTCAACAGAGGGCATCTGGAGGTGTATCAATTCTAATAAGAAATGACATCCCTCAAAGCAAAATACCACTAGAAACCAAGCTTCAAGCAGTAGCTGTAAAAGCTACCCTACATAGAACTTTAAACATTTGTTCTATTTACATTCCTCCGCATGAGCCTATAGAAGAAACTACCTTAAATAAACTAATAGAACAATTACCAAGGCCATTGCTATTATTAGGGGACTTTAACAGTCACAATATTATATGGGGTTCTAAGAACACGAACAAAAAAGGGAAAAACCTGGAAAATGTTATTAATAACAACAATTTATGCCTTCTAAATGACAAGTCTAATACGTATTTACATCCAGCATTCGGTACATACTCAGCAATTGACCTGTCACTATGTGACCCTGTTATATTTATGGATTACAATTGGAAAGTTCTCGATGACTCATGGGGTAGTGATCACTACCCAATAATTTTAAATACTTCAGAAGCTATGGAAATCCATCTACCCAGATGGAAACTGAACAAAGTGGATTGGAATGAATATAAAAAACAGTGTCATCAAAAACTCATTGATAAAGATGGAAAAAAATCTATGGAACATTTTGTCGAAACATTAATGGCAATAGTAAGAGAATGCATACCGAAAAGCAAAGCATCAAACAAATGTCAAAGGCCATGGTCCAACAATGATTGCAAAAAAGCAATAAGACTACGTAGAGCAGCGTTAAGAAAGTCCAATACTCAACCAACAACTCAAAACTTAGATTTGTTCAAACATAAAAGACCAATAGCACGAAGAACTATAAAAGAAGCAAAAAGAAAATCATGGAGAGATTATATAAGTAAAATAAATTCAAATACGAAACCAAAAACAGTCTGGAATATGATTAGGAAAATCGCTGGTAAAAATCTATCCTCTCCTTTAAATCATCTTTCACAAAATAATATTAAAATAACACGTAAAAAGGAAATAGCAAATTTACTTGCAGAAACCTTTAAAAACAATTCCTCGAATTCCTTTTCACACATTTTACCTTGACTTTGATAATCAAGCAGCCCAAATTTTGCAAAATTTTAACACCTCAGCTGTTTAACACCAAATCTAATTGTATTGGTAATAATTACACATGATTACTTTATATTTCTATTTTGAATGCAATCAAAGAGTTCCTATAATATCGGACTAATTAACAGGAATTCAATCACTGCAATCGGATACCACAGATGGGGTATAAATAGAGGTACTTTTCTCTGGTTGACCATGTTCAATTTGACTGTTCAGCATCAAGAATCCCTCATAAATAAACAAATATAAATAGCACGTAGTAATTAAGGGTTGCAATTGGGAATTCTCTGGAATAAATTTCCTGGGAAATTGCAACCCCTAGTAGTAATACAAAATGTCTAAACATAAAGCGTACACAGTAAAGGAAAAACTGCATTTGATAGATAGGATACAGAACAGTGAAATGAAGGCAAAGATCAGCTGGGATACAGGAGTACCTGAATCCACCCTCAGGGGGAGACCAAGCTGCGAGAGTTCACAGAGACTGTTCATGGGTCAGAAGGACTGTGTAGAAAGAAGGCCTGGACAGCTAATGATGAACACCTGGACATGGCTATGCTCACCTGGTTTGTGAAAGAGCAGAGCCAGGGAACTTCTCTGTCAGGTCCCATTGTGAGGTACCAAGCAGAGAAGTTTCACCACCAGCTCCAAGGAGCTGAAGGTGAGAGAGACTTCATTGCCAGCAAGGGCTAGCTCTAGCATTTCCGGAAGAGGCACAGCATAGGAGCAGTGAAGATCCAGGTGGAGCAGAGGTCAGCCAACACAGCAGCAGCAGACTCCTTCCCAGCCCAGCTGAAGGAGTTCTGGAGGAGGAGGCCCTGACCAAGGAGCAGCTCTACAATGCAGATGAGATGGGGCTCTTCTATAAGATGCTCTCTGACAGAACCCTGGCTGTGAATGATGACATCCACAAGACTGAGGGCTTAAAGCAAGCAAAGAACTGCATCACCATCCTCTTGAACTGCAATGCTGTTAGGACCCAAAAGCTGAAACCCTTGACAGTGGGGAAGTTCCAGTCCCCTAGGTGCCTCCACCACATGAATATGGCCACCCTCCTGGTGTTGTATTCCAACTTTACAAGGAGCTGAATGACTGCTGAGATCTTCAAGAACTGGTTCTTCAAGGACTTTGTTCCCAGTGCGGAGAGACACCTGTGCTCGAGGAACCTACCAGAGAAGGCAATCCTGCTGTTGGACCCACCCAGCAGCCAGGAAGGACGCTGAGGATTCCAGATGGGCAGATCTTTGTGAAGTATCTGCTCAAGGACATCACCTCGAAGATTCAGCCCTATGATGCTGGCATCAAGTCCTTCAAGACCTTGTACAAGAAGGAACTGGTGATGGAGATGCTGGACCTGTCAGGCACCATCACAGACTACCTGAAGGAGCTGACCCTGAAAGACTCCTACTTGACAGCCAAGGCCTGGGAGGCAGTCTCCGAGGCTACAGTGAGGAACTGTTGGAGGAAGGCCTTGAGTGGGGCCTTCAATGAGGAGGATGCTGAGAAAGAGGTGGTGCCATTTGATGGATTCACTGCTGCAGAGATTCAGACAGCCCAGAACAAGCTGGAGGAACACCTGGATGCAGACTTCACCCTCCAGGACTGGGTCGACTTATGGTCCCAGGTAGAGGAGGGGGATGACACCCTCTGTGACAGACACACTGACCAACCAGGAGATCCTAGATGAGGTGAAGGAGGCGGAAGAGGAGGAAGAAGCAGCAGTACCACCAGCACCAGCCAAGAGTCACACTGATGCAGTAGACCACCTCCACAGGCTCATTGAGTATGTGGAAGGGTAGCAGGACAAGGAACTCATCACCACCCTACATCTGAGAAACCTTCTCAGGAGGACCCAGCTGAAAACTAGGAAGGGCCGGGTGCAGAAGAAGCTCACTGACTTTTTTTCCTTAAACATTGAGTTGATGGACATTGATGATTTTATTAATATGAATGTATTTTTTTATTAATTTATATAGCTATTGTGCTTATTGTCTGATTTTATCATATATATATAGCAAACGTGATATTTGTGGAAATAAATTTAATTTCTTATACTTCATGCATTCTGCATTTTTCTTTTTCTTTTACAATGCTGGACTACTTTTCAAACTAGACCATAATGCATTGCAAGAGGAAGTACTTTTGACGACGGTTAAAATTTATTGTATAAGAAATCTGCTGTAAAACACCGAAATAAGTTGAAATTTCAGGTAATTTGCTTTCTAAGCCCTGCACTAAGTATCTAATAAAAATTTCATGAATAGTTATACTTACGTGTAAATTTACATGCTTAATTTGAAAATAACAAATAAATTTTTATAAAATCCACTTTTTAGGAGTTATTGACAAAAGTTTGAACCATTCGCATTGTGGCAGCCATTACTGGTGTTGTTTGCATATATTTGCTGTGGAATAGACATTCACTTGTCTCAATTACTGCACATGCACTGATGCAAACAATGCCAATAATGGCTGCTGTGCTGTAGCTGACAATGACACAAATGAGTCCGAACTCCAAAACGGTAGATTTTGTAAAATTTCTTTATTTTTGAATGAGGCATGTAAATTTAGAATAAAAAATAAATGTTTGGGAAATTTTTATTAGATACTTAGCACAGGGCTTAAAAAGCAAATTACTCAAAATTTCTAATGGAATCATTGGTATAAAGTAGCATAATTTTTTGAGGTTCTTTTCAAGCCATTATCTATGATATATATCATGAAATAGGCAAATAGGGCCTAAAAATCAGGTAGGTGTTCAACATCCTATTATGAAAGCCTGAATTACAGACTGATACTAGAAGGTTGAAAGATCCAGATCTAACAGTGACCAAGGTTAACGGACAAAAAAAAAAAAAATGGAATTAAGCAGTATCGTTCACTTCCACACTGAAGTGGGAGGAATTAAAACCGGTGTTCCTTTTGGTATGTTCTGTGCACTTCTGTTAAATCTGATGTAATTAAAGAATGGGCATCATTTTGACAAGCCACATATACATATATATATTTTCCATAAAAGTTTTGCACAGCAAGTAATCAGACGGAGATCGGATTTTTACTAATACCATCGATACCAGGATTCTCATCAGCCTCACGAACAACTGTTGGTGAGTCTCCCCTGTCTCTCTCTTTATTTTTCACATCCGCTGATGAAGGACATGGGGGTGCCCGAAAATTCCAAACTTGGAACGGTTAATTTCCATGCTTCATTTCTGTCATGTGGTTAATAATTAATAAATGTTTTTTGTACTGACCACATCAGTACCCTTTCATTTGCCTTTTTTTTTATTAGCCAAACTACCTATTAAATTTTATATATATATATATATATATATATATATATATATATATATATATATATATATATATATATAGGATGCACGGTGAAGTAATGGATAGCAGTTTGGATGGAGGGATGGAGAGCAGAGTTTGAATTCCAGTCAAATCCATTACATTCATTTACATGCTAATACCCTTGGGAAAGGTATGAATCCTCTTCTTCTCCTCCAGCTATGGGTAAATAGCAGGACAGACTGGGTTCTATAGCCATGGATGGCAACTGGTCTAGGAAAAAGACAACTTTGGATTCAAAACCTGTGGAGGGTCATTTGGGGACCTTGTGGCAGTTAGTGCACCAGGTCTCTGTGTTCAGCCCTTCAAAAACTGTGGATGGTTCTGCGCAAAACCTTCACCACTATAATCAAATCACATGTGCTGGTTCCTGACTGTTGGTTCCTGAGCTGCTTGAACTTCATATGTCAAATATGATGAGAGAGTCGAATAATATATATATATATATATATATATATATAGTTGAAGAAAGACGTTTGGATTACAAACACAAAAAAAGAGAATATCTCATATCGAGAATATTTAACATCAAAAAACAAAGGAAAAAATTAATTATTTTTAATAATATGTGGAAATCTCCATCCTTTGCCTGAAGACAGTCACGAGACCGGAAATACGTGTAGCAAAATTATGGAAAATAAAGCATAATATTTTTTTAAAAATCCACATTACAACCAAAAACGTTTTTGGGTTCTCTCTTCTTTTTAATATACACATTTTTCTCTTGTTGGAACTACTATAACTTCTTCCTTTTATTTATTTATTTATTTATTTATTTATATATATATATATATATATATATATATATATATATATATATATATCAATAAAATATGCCATATGTATTCTTATCATTTTTCTCTGTTAGTTAACTTTCTTCTAGTCATGAAGCCAGGTGAGAGTATTTTTTGTATGACATTGATGGACTGTTCCAAGATGTCCATGAAGCCTGGAGATGAAAAGATCAAGCTGAGTACAACAATAATTCAACATGCCTATGAAATCCTTTTAAAAACTTAAAATAGCGATTTCACACTGTTGCCATTTGTGACAGCATATAAAAACTTTTTGAGAAAAAGAAAACTGCAACAACTTTCAGATTTGGTTTGCCCAAAAAGGAAATGAAAAAAACAAAACAAATACAATATGGTTTGTGGATATTTTCATGAAATTTTACAGTGTGTTAGTCAAGTTATAAATTAAACTTGGATTTTTCTGACAGTCCCAGTTAAGATTTGGATTTTTCTGATAGTCATAGGTTCAGCATTTTTTCAAGTTGCTCTGTCTGTACCAAAGAATCAATGAATTCTGATTTATTGTAAAAGTAATGTTCTTTTTTTCTGACCTATATATTTTATATTTTTGCTTTTATATAGTTCAGATCTTAAATGACATATGTTAACACACCAGAGAGAAGGAAAAAAAAAATTAAAACACAAAATTTGCAGTTTAAAATTTTTAACCTTTCTTCCCTATCATCTTGGACATAAAACTGAGAAAAACTTCTCCATTGTGAAATATGTGGATCTGTATTTTCTAATAATTCACAAATCAAAAAACATATGTGAGTGCACAACAGAGACAAAAATACTTTGACTATGAAATGACATTTGTGGTTTAAGAATTTCAGAAAACCCTTCTACTGTGAAATTTGTGGAGAAAAATTTTCACAACTGTCAGATCTTAAAGTCTGCTAATCAAAGAAAAGCCTTTAAATTGTGAAATTTGTGGAGTTCATTTTTCTTTTTTGATGGTGTGTGTGCTCCATTTTGGTCTGTGTGGATTTTCACAAAAAATGAGGAGACTTCTAATTTTGAGCTTTGAAACCAAATGTTTGTTTTTAAATTTTTCTGAAAATTTGCTATATTGTGAAATTTGTAGAGCAAAAATTTCATATAATTTTGATCTGATATTTTAATGCCTGTGGACGGGACCCTGGTGGCTGAACAGAAGTGAGCACACCCACCTACCAATGTTTCAGAGGACAAGTAAGCAACTCATAGAAGATTACAGAAAAGTAACAGGATTAAATCCAGTTCTAGCAAGAAAGAAGAACCTCATCATGCTCCTAGCAATCTGCCACAGTCTTGCAGACAGCAAAAGTTGCCTGCACGATTCGAGGACTTCTTCCCTCTGTAAGAATAAAGCAGGGGAAAATGTGGTATGATCCATTCCCCCACAATTAATGGACCTATCCTGACCATGTATAGTCAGAAGAACTCTGCTGCTATACAAAGCTTACTGTTAAGCTAATTCTTATTGTCCCAAACAATTCTACTTCAATACACTTTCTACTGAACACAGGGTAAAATGGTTGGAAAATAATAAAAAAAATGCACAGCTAATGACTGAGAAAAAAGAGATATCTGAAAATATATTCAAGATTTTTGAAACCCACATGATACAAAAACCAAACAAATGGGTCAAACAATTAGTTTACATCAATTCAACTGAATAAAGAAACGGTTGATGAATATTTGAATAGACCGCAGAAAAAAGCAGAAAGATGTGATTATAGCATGAACAAGAAATAATTCTTGAACAAGTAATAAAAGGACTGAAATATGCAGACAAAAGAAGAAACCTCGCATTAAACCAAATCCCACACTGAATATAGCTTTAGAAAGCATACGAGCATACAAAGCTACAACAAAAGACAACACATGTTACAAGGATGCCAGTGAAGGGAAAGCTGGAATATATTATAAACTAGTACCAGACAAGTACAAGGTGTGGAAATAGTCATGGTAGAAGAAAAGAGGACTGCTATGCTTACAACAAAAAATACAGAAGCTGCCATGGTTTACACCATTTTGAAAAGTGTTGCCTCACAAAAACATTTTCATGACAAAACTGAAAACTAAGTCCACATAAAATAAGGAAAGGGTTCTCGTATAGAACCAGAAAGCAAAGTCCACACTACTGGCATAGAAAGCAAAATATAGAAAAGAAAAATGTGAATGCCACACATAAAACAATATGAACTAGACCAAAAAAAAACCCCAAAAAACCTATATTTATATTCTGTGAAAAATAGAGACAAAATACTTAGCTTCTTGAGTAATCGAACTTTCAAAGTATGAATTGGAGGCACACAAGCTGAACCAAGAGAACAGGTAATGGGAGTTCCACAGGGTAGCATCCTCTCAGTGCCCTTTTTAATATCAAAATAAATAACATCATAAAATGCATCAGACCTAGCACTCTACAGTGACAATTTCCTTATCTGCTACAAATCTAAAAACATGCAAATAGCTGAAATACAGTTACAGCAATGTATTTACAGAATAAATACATGGCCTATTAAAAACAGTTTTAAGATTAAAAAAATGTATGGACTTTTGTAAACTCTGCAAAATGACCCCACTCACTTTGAAAATTGATGTCACTGTAGTACAACAACTTCATTTTTGATTCTAAACTAACTTTTATACCGTCCTGGATATGACGATAAACTACATCTGCATCCTGGGTAAGACGATAAACTACACCTAACAGCAAGGCCTCTGATCAGATTTTGAGGAGTGTGGAACCACCTCTTAATTGCTGGTGTTCCCAGGTCCACCCTGACCCCGGATGGTAGCACCTGTTAGGGTCCCAGCTATGGGAAAATAGTTAACCCCTAAACTGGGGTCAAAATACCATGAAAGTGTAAAAATATTTTTTATATCAGCAATACATTTTTTGAAAGAAAAATTATTACCAACAATACATTTTTGAGGAAAAAAATATTACCAGCAATAAAAATGTCAGCATTGAGTTTGATATGCCGTAAAACAAACCAAGCCAAACTTTTATGCAACATATAAAAGCATGGAGATCCAAATGCAATAAGGCAATTCAACTTTTGAGAATAGTTGCTCATACCATTTAGGGAGCAGACAAAACAACACTGCTACATCTATACAGGACACTGATACTGCAATAATAGAAAAATAAAAATTTCACTATTTCAAAAAAAAAAATAAAGAACAGGAAAATACAAAACCAACTTGTTTTGCCATAAAAAAAATAAAAACAAAGAGATATGGAAATAAAAAAAGAAAGAGGTCAAAAGGTCATAATTCCTAAAAATAGGTGAAGAAAAAAAGATTGTCAAAAGACTCACACCTGAGAACCAATCAGAAAGCAAGAAACAATACTGAAATTAATTCCTTTGTTTTGGAAACGTGTATAAAACACAGAGATGATCAGAAAAAAAGGAACCAGTGTAATAATGGTCTGTTTAACTAAACAGACAGAGTTACTCCCCTTACAATGAGATTAATGTTCCCTTTGTAGCCCGAATGAGATATAAATAAACAAGGGCCTGGTCCCTACCATCTTGGATCTGAAACCTAACACACATGCGTTGATTCGGTCATTACTAACACAACATGGTGTCGGGAGTGGAATTTGAATAAAACCGAAAGCAGAATAATGGAGCATAAGGGAAGGAGTACACGTTGATGTCGGACAAACAAAAATATCTGAGCCAGAAACTGGAATTAAAAGACAAAACGAAATGAACAACAACGTGTCAATGCCAGAGCCATACCCATTTGGCCAAAATGGATAAGGAGATTCTCTCACTGCAGAATCGTGTCTGGCCTCAAAGAGAAGCCTGAATGAGCCTAAATGGACACCCTTATAATGGGTGACAAAGCTGAGGATGTCCTAGCCACATTCAAGTTATTGCAGGAGGACTTGGAAAAGTTTGATGTCGTCAAACAAAAATTCAACCAGCACAAATGTAATATATGAAAGAGCTACGTTCAACAAGCACTGTCAACAAAAAGGTGAGTCCACTGATGCCTTTGTCACTGACCTGCACGTGCTAGGAAAGACATGCGGCTTAAGGGGACTCAAAGATGAGTTCATACAAGACAGAATGGGAGTTGGGCGCAAAGACATAAAATTATACAAGACCCTTATAATGATATCCAACCTCACTTTGGAAGGTGCAGTCAACAGGGCATGCCAGAATGAAGTTATGAAATCCCAATAATAGCTATTATGGCAGAGTGGGAAAAAAAGTCAAGCAACTAGGAGAAGAGGACACTGTCGTTCATATGGTTGACAGATATTACCATAAAAAAAGAACTACGACAAAAGAAGAGAAAACCCCTCTAAAAATCACCAAAACTATGACCCAAAAGGGTACAGACAACAATGCAAAGCAGAACTATTGCAGCAACAGAGCAAACCACTCAAGGTGTATATGCCCTACCATTCTAGCAGCATGCCACTACTGTAAAATAGTTGACATTATGCAGTGTTTTAGGCTGAAAAAGTCTACAAGGTACAATATGACGAGGACTACTCATATAGCAGTGATGGCAATACCACCTTGAGTCTATTGATGGCAGCTGAAATTAAACACAGCAAATCATGGAGAAGTGAACTAACAATAAGTAATATACCAGTGAAATACAAAATAGACTCTGGAGCTGATGTCAGTGCAATCCCCAAAACATCTATAGAAGAATGGATTTACCAGCACTAGTGGCAGCAAGGGAAATGCTACATGGTCCATGCCATCATTCCCTGTAAGTGATGGGGAAACTAAAGGCAAGCATTCAAGGAAATAAATATCATTCCCAACTTGGAGGAACCACTATTAGGAGGACCAGCCATTGAAGCACTTGAGATAGTGACTGTAATCTCAGCTGTGCATATCATCAGAGATACTGATGAGCAACTGTTTGACTCGAGGAAGGAGATAAGCAGCCTGTTTCAGGGCATTGGCATATTCAGGGAAAACTACACCATGCTCCTATACAAGGACAATAGGTGTGATAAGCAGGATTGAAGAATCCACAGAACGGTGCTCTCCCATTGTAGTGGTACCAAAGGACAATGGAAAAGAGTCAGAATACATGTTGACCTGACAAAACTAAACACATGTCAAAAGAGAACTGCATGTTAAGAAGGGGTGGCCCTCAAAGAAGCAAGTTCCTATGCTACTCAAGCCATACTGGGCCCATTGAGGGGACATAAACTTGCAGGAAGGCCTACTAATGCATGGGACATGGATTATAGTCCCCCCAATCAATGAGGCTAGAGATAATTGGCAAGATCCACTCAGGTCACTAAAGAATTACCAGGTGCCAACAATGAGCTTACCAATCAATATGGTGGACAGGATTATCTAACCAAATAAAGAACACAGTGGAGAACTGTGAAACATGTGCCAGGCTTAGACATCAACCAGTTGAACCACTACTGACAACCAAACTCCTACCAAGAACCTGGCGCACCCTAGCTTCCAACTTACTTGAAAACAGCCAGACCTACATTGTGGTTGTTGACTACTTTTCAGAATCTGTAGAGTTCACTTGACTGAGTTTGATTACCTCCAGAACAGTAATAGAAAGCCTGAAATCAATATTTGCCAGGCATGGAGTACCAGTGATCCTGAGAACAGACTCAAGAAGCCAGTACATGTCAAAAGAATTTCCTGATTTCACGAGAATCTGGGGATTCCAACACATCACAAATAGCCGTAGATTTTCCCAAAGCAATGGAGCAGTGGAAGCAGCAGTAAAATAATGAAGACAATACTGAATAAAGCAAGAGACCCATATATGTCTCTCCTAGCCCATGTAACGACCCCAGTGGATTGCAGATATTCTCCCAGCGAACTTCTAATGGGAAGAAAATTAAGAACAAATGTTCCAAATCTACCCAGAGCTACTGATACCCAAGTGGCCTAACTTTGAACCTATTCATGAGAGGGAGGTGTACAAGAAGGTTAAAAAACAGCACACACAACCAGAGACAGAGAGCAAGATAGCTGAAACATCTTGAGACAGAGGTTAGGGTTAGGAGTAAAGCTTGGACTCCCAAATGAATGGGTTTTGCTACAAGATAATGACCCTAAACATATGGATAGATCTATGAATAAATGATTTATTGAAAACAATTTCAATACACTCAAAAATAACAATAAAATTTACTGTCTAGCACAGTGAACTCACAACCATTAAGAGACTGCAGCTTTTAATAGAGATATCACCCACTATTGACCTAGTTGTGGTGTAATGGTTAGCAAGTTTGTCTCACTAGTTCAATTACAACCGAGTAGTGTTACATTCTGTTGCAATCAGATCTCATTCTGATTCATTCTGCACACTGGCCAGATGCGAATGCCTCGAAGGCAGAAAACGAAATAACAAAAGTTGTTTTCTGCACATTACGCTCCATGAACCACGTCTGGTCTGTAGCGAGAAGAGGACAACCAAAGAGACAGGACCAATGAAAATAGTTTACCGGATGAAAACCCGGTGAATGTAAAACAATATAAATACGGGCCAAACAGCACCCGGACATTCCATTTCACACTGCACGATGAAGCAGTCCACACGTTACATAGCGCTACAAAATGAGCTCTGGTGATGGCCAATGATGGGGGGGGGGTAGCACCTGTTAGAGTCCTAGCTTTGGACAAATAGTTAAATCCTTGACTGGTGTCAAAACACCATAAGAAAGTGTAAAAATATTTTTAATATCAGCAATACATTTTTTGAAGGAAAAACCAGGGACAGTTGTCATGCAGGGTGCTGCTGCAGCCGTGACCTCATCATGGCAGTAGAGTTGTGGATCAGCCGTCACACAGACCACTACTACTGCCACCGTCGCCACCTTCATCACCACCACTCAACATATCTGTGCATCTCAATGACTGTTACCACTTCCTGGCTTGACCTACTATCTTGGCTATTTAAATGCAATCCCTAATGTAGTGCTTCTAAATGGACGGAAACTTTGTCCTAGTTTTAGGAAGAAAGCCTGCATGTTGATTGTGTGGAGTAATGGGTCATCTATCTGCAGTATATCCTGGAAAAACAAAAAAAACACATAAAAGGAAGATTCCTCACAGCCCACCAAAACAGCAGAAGGGAAGGTGGATGCATCTTCATCAGCTGCTGATAACCAAAAGGACCAGATGGCAACACAAATTACATGTTCCCCTCAAAAATTTTCAGTACCAGAAAAGACAACCAATAATGATGAGAAATGGAAAGTGATTCAAAATGCAACACCCCCCCCCCCGCTCCCCCCCAAAATACAACTGATGATGGCACAGAAGTCTTCGGTGGTCATTTCATCAGAGGAATCCTACAAAGAAACATTGAAAAAAAGAGGAACCTGTGCTAGCCCAAGATAGGTAAAAAGGGACAAGTTAGCCCAAGTGAAAGAAAAGTTGGACAAGAAAAACAAGAAATGACTAATGGAGGGAACTGCCTCCTCCAGCAGATTTATAAATTCCCCACAATGAGGCCACTTGTTTGCCATGTTGTGGTGACCCGTGCTGCCCGGGGATGGAGTCCTGGTGACTGAGTGACTCCTGATCTGGGATAAAATGGCCAGAAGTTCCACAACACACCACTTTGGTCCCAACCTGGGATAGACAGGTGGATGGAGTAGCCCAATCCAATTGGCTAGTCACATAGTGGCAAGGGCTATAGTTGCGATGGAAGAAAATGTCTATGGCATGGCTGCGAATCCTTACACCATATTCTACTTGGGTAGAGATGGCAGAGGAATGCAGGTGCTCGTGGCCACTTTTGGCCAGACTATACCATCTGAATAGCCCTAGCAGATCAAGGTGAATGTGATTAGCTCCCCACCCAATAGCATCCCTTACGAAGGAGCTCCAAGGTAGGTGGGGAGCACAGACAGCAAATACAAAAACAAAACTATAAGATAAACTCTAATAAACGATCAAAGAGACAGTACGAAAACTCTGAAACAGAAAGTGACAATATCAGGAAAAAAAAAATTCCCAATTTTCATCATCATAGAACCATTAGCGGACACCTTTTGCATGACGAAAGGTTATATCAGCCATGACAGTATGAAGTAAAAAAACAAAATCAAGGTATAACAGATGTCAAAAGAATACAAATAAAAAGAAGTGGCACATCAATAAATGCAAACTCATACATTTTGACTTTCAATGAACCTACCCTACTGAAAGAAATAAAAATAGGACACACAAGATCCAAGGTTAGAGCCATACGCCCCCCCCCCCCATAGATGTCACAACTGCTAGAAATTTGGCCATCTACAAGATCAATGTACAAGGGTGCAAGTCTGTCAAAGAAGTGGGGAATTTGAGACTGACCATGAAAAGTTGCCCTGTGAAAGCCTCCTTCATGCCCAAACTGCAAACAAAACCACTCAGTAGATATTAAAGAGTGTAACACCCAGAAAAAGGAAAAACAATGATAAGAATAAAATACACACGAAACATCTTGTTCCAAGAAACTAGAAAACAGGTGGAAACTAACTCATATCCAACATCATATGCCAAAAAAGCCTATGAAACAACATGGAACAATGAAAGACTTATACAATCTTGGATTAAAGGGCAGATTGCCCAATTTGATAACTTCTTCTTAGATAGAAGTTTCAAAGTTTGTGTAGGATCAACTCACTCAGATCTCAAAATCAAAGGAGGAGTTCCACAAGGTTGCATTATATTTGTCACCCTATTCAATATAAAAATAAACAACATTGTTAATTGCTTAAGTCAAAGTGTTGATGGTTCATTATATGTAGATGATCTTTTGACCTGCTACAGATAAAAAATATGCACACTGCAGAATAATAATTGCAAGTGTGCCTAAATAAATTAAACCAATGGGCTATCAAAAATGGTTTCAAATTCTCTCCAACCAAAGCAGAATGTTTCCATTTCTGCAATCTGAAAAAATTGCACAATGATCCAATTCTTAGACTTGAAGGAACAGAAATTGAAATCACTGACCGACATGTTTCATGGCTTTAGGTCATTCCCTTGGTCAGGCTGAGAACTTTTCCTGCATCCTTCATTCACTATTTTACTACATATTATAAGGAGGTATTGAAAAGTTCTGAGTCAGACTGTCATAACATGATACTAACACCAACAGTGTAAGAGACCCTTATGTGTTTGAACCCTCATCAACATGGTGTCAGAAGTGGGATACTTTTAAAATCCTCACCAAACATAATGGGAGCTTTGGCAAGTCAACAAACATCACGGAATTAACAATGCCAAGCATAGCAACAAAAACCGTAAGTAAACATGGCTAACTGCCATTAAGCACACTCAAGGGAGGAAGGGAAAGTCAGACTTATGCTTCTGTGGATCAGTGATAAAGGGTTAGAAATATATAATTTAGCTACATTTGATAATGACAAATTAAGGACAGAACCAGTCCTCAAAAAGCTTGAGACTTACTACAACCCCCCCCCCCCCAATCAGATTCTCATACAGTATCAGTTTTGGAGTCTAAAACAAGGCAACATGTCACTAGAAGAATTCATCATGAAAGCCAAATTGCTTATTGATGAAGCAGGATACATTCAACGAGTGAAGGATGAGATGCTAAGGGACACACTTGTGTTTGGATTGGAGTGCAACAAAGACTGAGGAGACACAATAAGACTTGGAAACACGCTCACTACCAGAAGGGAGCACAAGAATGCAGCTGGCATCCTTTCCTGGTTGCTGGAAAAGACATGCATCAATAAAATAAAACCTGAAACCAGCTAAAGAACCAAACAAATACAAACTGACACCTGACACTTCAGGCAAGATGAGCCACTTCCAGGAACCAAAAACCAAAAGATGTTATGGATGTGGTGGTCACCACCAACATAAAAACCAATACCCAGCCAGGTTTGCAAAGTGCAAATACTGTAGGAAAATTGGACACTACATCACCCAGTCAGCTGAGGCTTCAGAATACACCAACTGCACCTCTGCAGAGGGTCAACCCCCCACTGTCAAACCTGAGCATGTTTCTTTTCCCACAAACACACTCTTCAATCTGCACTCACCAAACACTTCCCAACCCTTTATCTTATAGGTGCTAGAAGGTGGGGGATGAGGGTCAATCGTGTTGAGAGAAAAAAATGTAAACCACTGCTAAAGTCTATAGCAAACACTACCGTCTACAAAATTGGCAGGGACTTGAAATCATCCTCCCAACTTGAGAATACTGTCCATGTATCCCCATCTCAATCAAGGTGAATGGATTTCCCACTTGGTATATTCCCAACCCAAGTTGGACTCTGTGGTGGGTGGTAGAGCATAGGGCCAATGAAAAACCAATATTAATTATGGCTTGTTCACAAACCAAAAAAATAAAAATAAATTTATCTGACTCTGATTCAGAGACAGAAAGTAAGGAGTTTCCCAGATTCATAGTAATCAAATCATTAGAGGAAACTCCACTATTGAAATTATCGCCTTTTCTAATTGAAAAAGTAATAACTGTAAGAGCGACTCCATGAAATGTACAAAAAATGAGAAACAGAAATTTACTAATTGAAGTTGACCGTAAGAATTATGCAGAGAATCTTATTAGGATGAAGTCTTTCCACAATTTCAAATGCAAAACATATGCACATGAAAGGTTGAATATATTGAGGGGAGTAATTAGAAATAAAGAATTGGGTCTGGCCACACCCAAAGAAATTCAAACAGCTTTGGGGAAACAAGGAGTCTCCAACTTCAAAAGAATAATAATTAGAAGGAATGGTGAGGTAATAAAACCAACACTTATATCTCAACATTCAACAGAGGAGTAATTCCAAAATAAATCAAAATCGGATTCCATATTGAAAATTGAACCTTACATCTCGGCACCATTACAATGTTTCAAATGTCAAAAATATGGACACCATAAAGAATGCTATAGAGTACATGAAACCTGTGGAAAGTGTGAACTAAGGGACCCAGATCACACCGAAGAAGAGTGCCCTAATGAATACAGATGTGCCAACTGCCAAGAGGACCATCCAACTTTTTCAAGATCTTGTGGAGTAAACAGAAGAGAGAAAGAAATAATGAAGGTAAAATACAAAAGAAACATCTCTTTTACTGATGCAAGAAAAGTGGTAGATACATATATTAAAGTAACATCATATACAGCAATAACACAAAAGGAGAAACTAGACAGATATAATACTCTCATTGAGAAACTCCTAAAACTGGAACCAAGCAATTGGCCCATGTTGTAAAGCAAAAAGACATTTGGAGTTGTTGCCTCCACACCAAGAACGTTCCCTAAGTAAGTTAAGAAAAAACAAGGGAGGACTTCTGGAAAGAAGTGGGTAAACACAGAGTAGCCATTTTGTACTGGCAGCTTCTTCAGTAATAAAACTATGTAAAACCATATTCCATAATCTCCGTCTATTTCTAGACTTAAGAGCAAGATTACCACTTTTTATTCAAAATTTTCTCTCCCATAGAAATTTCAGAGTTCGCATGGGATCAACTCTTTCCGACCTTGAAAATCAAGAGGAAGGTATTCCACAAGGAGTATACTGTTCCTCACACTGTTCTCTATTAAAATTAACAATATCATGAAGTGTCTCAATCCCAATCGACTGCTCTCTCTACATTGACGACTTTGTAATTTGCCACAAATTTACCAATATGTATACAATAGAAAGACAATTGCAACTCAACCGTAATAAAATAAATAAATGGGTAACAGACAATGGGTTCAGATTTTCAAAAACAAAGACTAAATGTGTACATTATTGCTCTCTAAGGAAAATGCATAATGATCCAGTCCTCAAACTTGAGGCATCTGAAATACCCATCGTAAACAAATATAAATTCCTCAGTATCATCTACGACAAAAAACTATCAGTCATCCCTCACATAAAATACCTAAAAAACAAATGTACCAGAGCCCAAGAACTTTTGAAAGTGGTTGCAAATAGAGAATGGGGAGATGACTGGCAAACACTCTTGAAATTATATAGGACATTAATCTGATCACAACTGGATTACAGCAGTCTTGTATACCGATCTGAAGGAAGTTGTACCTAAAAAAAAACTTGACCCCATTCACCACAAAGGTTTAAGATAGCTCTTGGAAGCCTTCAGAACCTCTCCAGTGGATAGCCTGTATGATGAGGCTCATGAAGCACCTTTACAATTTAAAATTGGCCCTTCAATATCTGACAAAACTGAAATCATTGCCCATTCAACCCTGACTACAACTGTACCTTCAATCCAAAATATAAGCAAAACTTTAAGGAAAAGAAAAATGCAATAAAAACCTTTTGGTCTTCATATAAAATCCACCCTTGAAAAAAGTAAAATCAAAATAACTAATATTCACAAAACAATCATTTTTAAAACACTGCCATGGATGATCAAAGAGCTCAGAGTTAACCTCCAACTAAGCAAGCTCCTCAAACAAAAGACTCATCCTATCACTTATCAAGATCACTTCCACAAAATTTGTGAACAGCATCCTAAACACTTCTACATTTTTACTGATGGTTCGGAGGATGATAACAAAATAGCATGCACAGACATTTCTCACAAGAAAGCTCTTCCAGAAGAAAACTCAATTCTTACAGCAGAAGCCTATGCAATAGATCTGGCACTTGACATCATTTCTGACAACAACTACAAAAACTCCATCAGATTCTCTCTCTGTATTAACAACACTAGAAAATAAAAAAACTAGAATATCCCCAAATAATCAAGCTATTAAACAGATTGGACTCTATGTCCAATACCAGAAAGATCACATCATGCTGGATCCCAAGCTAATCCGAGTAAAGAGGTAACGAAAGAACAGACTCAGCAGCCAAATTGGCTCTAGATTTAAAGCCTGACAAATTTGAGATCCCTTACACTGATCTGAAACCCCAAATTAACAGATTGGAAAACAAGCCTTTAGGAAAACTAGACAGGAAGAGGTTGCAATATCACAACTACATATTGGTCAAACCAAACTTACGCACTCATTTATATTTAAACACATTCTCATAGAATGTGATACTCTTACTCAAATAAGAAAACGATTCTACAAAGCAAGTAATTTAAATGTTTCATCTTCTGGTGGACTTTATCAAGGAAAATGTAAAGATTTTATTTTTCAACAAGTATTTTTATCATTAGTTTTTAGAATTTTTAAATTTAAGAATGCTTATAAATATATATCTGGGTAACTGAAAATCAAGGTAAATTATGGAGGATACTAAGAGATATAATTTAAAGTCTAATAAACCAAAGTGTGTTAATGTTGTTGAATTTGTTTTTAATAATGTAATTATTATTTATATTATTCTTCTTTAAGATTAATTTATGTATTAAATATTTGAAATAATAGAAGGTTAAGAATTTAAATGTTTTCTTTTAATTTAAAAAAAAATATAGTCATGTATGTTAAGAAAGGAGTATTTCTTTTAGGAAAGGAGATATTTGAAAAAATCTGAAGTGCAGATTTATATTTTGGTAAGATTTGATAGCAGCAATCTCAAGAATTTTTCATCAAAGTAAGTTACTTTCTCTTTTAATAAGTGTGGCATTATTCATAGTCCTTTTACAGAGATATTTTTATTTATTCACTTATTTTTTTTTAATTATCTCACCCCCAAGCAAGGCAATAAAGCCAATAAGATGCAAGGGGGTTACCGAGTGTGAAAGAATATGAGGAAAAAATACTATTAAGAAGAGAGAACAATAAAAGAACAGGAATTAAGAAGACAATGATTGATATTGCATTTAAACTTTTTAAGTTGACTGGAAAAGTAGAGAGTTCCACAAGTGAAGAGGGTGAGAGAAGAAACTGTTTGCATCAAATTTATGGTTACATCTAACTGCCATTTCAACTGTAAAATGATGAGACCTTGTTGTCAATCTAGTACTGTGCTTAAATTTGGTATATCTGAATTATATAGTGTGTGTATGTTTTTACTAAGATGACTCATAAGGGTTGATACAATGTTCTCAAGATTCAAACTAGAATACAATCCTGAAAGACGTAGGAAATATACAAAATTCTTTCTTTTCATGATTCCTTAAAAACAAAGAAAACTATCTTTATAAAAAAGAATATCTAATACATTCATAGACCTTATAAATCTGGCAACTATAGTATATAGTGTCCAAAAATTGCAATTAACTTTAATTTATAATTTTTTTGTTAATGATCTATTTTATATAAGCAATATTATTTTTCACATGTTCCAATTTATCAACATTTTGGGAATTTTATTGAGCAAAATTAATAATTTCCAAACACAAATATTAACAGATTTTAATCATATTTGTGACTTGTGTGTGTATATATATATATATATATATATATATATATATATATATATATAAAATATATATATATATGCACACACATTTACACTATAGGACTACAGACCAAAAATTTGGAGATCGCCCTCTAGATTTTGAAAAGTCATATAAAAATTGAAGGTTGTATACCTTTTTCAAAATTTATTTAATAGCTCTATTTGAGCCAGAAAGGTTTTGCTGCATATTCAATAATAATAAAAACAAAATTAACTCATTACTGCATAAAGTTTCCATTAAAATTTTAGTCCTTTTTGCCAAATCCACCTTGCTGGTAATCTTAGGGCTGGTGTATTTTAAAATTTTGCCAACACTGCTCTAAAAAATTAGGTACCATACACTAATACTTTCAGCATCCTACTTTTAAGAGTAGATTAAACCAAAGAAAGTATAAAATTTAGTATTAAATTATTAAATCCAGAAGGTGAGTTCAAACTTTTGGTCTATAGTTTTTGTGTGTGTGTGTCTCTCTCTCTATCTATCTATATATATATATATATATATATATATATATATATATATATATATATATATATATATATATATATATATATATATGGTAGGTAATT
Source organism: Acanthosepion esculentum (assembly GCA_964036315.1). Taxonomy (NCBI): domain Eukaryota; kingdom Metazoa; phylum Mollusca; class Cephalopoda; order Sepiida; family Sepiidae; genus Acanthosepion; species Acanthosepion esculentum. Next base: position 99,911,997 of record OZ038479.1, read on the forward strand.
GACAAAATAGAAAAATCCTATGACATTTTTTTTTCTTTTGATAGGACTTCTTCAGATGAAAATTTTTTATAATAGAATCATATATATTATTTACTCAAAAATTATAACATAAACATGTTAGAATATCACTACAAAAATAGCTATTTTGTTTCATCACTTCTGGTGTCTTGTCAAGTGATGGTGTTTATTGCAGAATAAAGAGTTTTAAAAAGTTTGAAAACAACCAAATTCCCCTCAATAGGGGAAACATTGTTACATAAGCTACAATAACCAATCAAAATACGAGCATATGATAATTAAAAAAAACTTGACAACAAACCTTAGATACAATTTATTAATGTCTTAATGTTAATGTTAGACTAATCATTCTGATTCATTTTTAATTTTACTATAAAGTTAAAAATAAAAATTTTAAATTTAACCCAGCATTAAGTTTAAAATATTATATAATTATATGGAGATGAATGGGTAAAACAAGCAACATGAAGACCCACTTCAGACCACCATTATTTTTGAGCTTTTGAAATTCAATTTGTCAGTGTGCTACCAGTGATGATACATTTATCAAGCAATTGTCAAGTTTGATGAAAATTGGTTGAAAGATCAACAAAAAATAAGAAAGAAACTAGTAAAAATCACCATTTTTTACTATTTACACAGGTTTTCACTATATGGGTGGACTCGATTATCAAGTTAAATGCTTGTTAAACAATCAACATATTGTTGGCTACAATTGAGTGAAGTTTGTATTAGATTGCTTGAAAATTGAGGGAATTTTTAGTTTAAAATTTGTGTTGAAATCGATTTTTCATTTTTCACATTTTTTTGCTAAACACAGTGGCATAGAAATAAAAATGAGGTATTGTTGTGCTTGTCATGATGCAAGTAATCTACATACCGAGTTTGAACAAAATCAGAGGAAAAAAGTTGAATTTATCAATTTTTGATTGGCTTTGTTGTTTATTTAAAAATTATCGATTTCTTATAATTTCTTACCTCGGTCGCGGCCGGCCAACTGCGGTTGATAACGAACATTTGAAAGCCTTAATTGAAGCAGATCCTCGCAAAACCACACGAGAAGTTGCTGTTGAACTCGAGGTCGACCACTCAACAGTCATTCGCCATTTAAAGCAAATAGGGAAGTCAAAAATGTTGGGTGCCGCATGAAGTGAACGATAATCAAAAAAATTGTGTCTTCTACGCTCCTTCTACGCAACAAAAACGACCCATTACTCGAGCGGATTGTGACGTGTGATGAGAAGTGGATCCTCTACGACAACCGGCAAAGTTCGGCACAGTGATTGGATGCCGGAGAAGCTCCACAACACTTCCCGAAGCCGAAATTGCACCAAATAAAGGTTATGGTGACTGTTTGGTAGTCTGCGGCCGGTCTCATCCATCATAGCTTCTTGAATCCGGGCGAAACGATTACGGCGGAGAAGTACTGCCGACAAATTGACAAAATGCACCAGAAGCTCCAACATATGCGCCTGAGATTGGTCAATATGAAGGGACCAATTCTCCTCCATGACAACGCTCGCCCGCATGTTGCTCAACTGACCCTGCAGAAGCTGAACAAATTGGGCTATGAGACTCTGCATCATCCGCCATATTCACCGGACCTCTCGCCCACCGATTATCACTTTTTCAAGCATCTGGACAATTTCCTGCGCGAAAAATGCTTCAAAAAGCCGAGATGATGCCGAATCGGCCTTCAATGACTTCATCGCTTCCAGAACTCCGGATTTCTATGCTAATGGGATAAATAAACTTGTTTCTCGTTGGCAAAAATGTGTCGATTCTAATGGTTCTTATTTCAATTAATAAAGTTTATTATGAAAGGCGTTATGATCTTTTGAAGTTGAACGTCAAAAAACGACATTATTTTTACACCAACCTAATACATTGTACAATGTATGTGCCTAGATGCTGCCACACGAGGTGCTTAGTAATCAACATGTCTTTGGGATATGATCATTGAGCTGTTGTTGTGGAAAGCCTTTACACCACCCACAAAATCAAGGAAATCATTGAATGGTTTAGATGCCCTAATAAAAGTTTCAGGCCAGAACGCAAGACTCATAAGAGGCACTCTGAAGAAGCTGAGGTTGTCAAGAACACCAGCAAAAGCATGAGGAAAATCACCAAGGAAACAGTCACCAGCAGGCAAACAATTGGGCATATTGTCAAAGAGGACTTGAATTATAAATCATGTGCTCAAGCAGTGCCACTTGCTCACTATACCACTGGTCACCCAATTTATGCCTACCCCACTTCATTGTCATACAGCAATCTTCTTGACTATTTTGTGAGAGGGAGGTGAATGGTAGGCCCTACAACCAGAAAGAGGCTCTCAAGGCAGTCATCAGGGATGGCATGGCCAACATGGACACTGTTGCCAAAGCCTGCTCCTGTTTCCAACCCTGACTGGAGAGAGTGGTGTCTGCCAATGAGTGATTTTTGTACTTTATATATGTGTTTAACTAGGTATAAAGTTTCATTGAAATATATTACTTTGTTATCTAAAAAAGGTTTTATTTATTATCCATTAATATTTTTACAGATTAATTTGCACCACATTGTGTGTGTGTTATATATAAAATGTGTATGTGTATGTATGTCTGATTGTCATTTAATTTTTGTTGTATTTGTTCAGGCTTTTTGTTAAGTTTTTTTTTTAATAATGACATCAAATATTATGTCTCTCACATAATACTTGTGACATTTGCTTATTTTTTGTCTTTTGATTATTGGAACAGTGTCAAAAGTTATGTTTATATATTCCAGTAACAACTTCATGTTTGTACCTTCAAATTTGACAGTATCATTTTTTTTTAAACATCAGTGGTCTTAAAAGCAAATTTTTCAAACAATAAACAAATAAATGTCTATATTTCTGAGATGAGGTATTATGAACACTATTTACATTAATCGGACTATTGTCGTCATCTTTGTCGTCATATTCATTACAACGTTTCGGCCATTGTACGCTCTGGCCTTCCTCACACTCTTTGGGTCCTGTCACTGGATTTAACTAATGCCTTTATCCACTTGAGGACACATGGCACAGTGGATAAAGGCATTAGTTAGATCCAGTGACAGGACCCAAAGAGTGTGAGTTCAATACCTGGTTAAGGCGGTGGAGAACTTGGAGAGGGAATTAAGCAGGAGATAACTGATAACCATTAGACATGGCACATGGAACTAGAACAGTCTAACCCAATGAGCAAAATAAAGGGTTCAGTTCAACATTCCAACTACCTGAAGATGGCTGGAGAATACAACGGCTGAAACGTTGTAATAAATATGGAGACAAAGATGAGGACAATAGTCTGAATAACGTAAATAGTATAAGGAAATATATATATATATATATATATATATATATATATATATATATATATATATATATATATATATATATGAATTACAATTAATGAGATCCAAATGATTTACCTCATACAGATGGTCATTTTATCCATGGGAAAGTAGTTTTTCCCTGGATTTATCGATGCAAATACATTTGTCTCATCTCACACACACAATATTTATATATATATATACACACACACACGTGTGTGTGTGTGTGTGAGAACAAAGTAGAGAAGCTTTTTTTTTTGCCTTCATTAGGTAGGTGACCTCAGAGCAGAGTGAAAGACAAATCTGTTTGTCTTTCATTCAGATGCCTACCTAACAAAGGCAAGACATTGTCAATGAAAAGTTTTTCCACTTTTGTTCAGAATCTATATCCTACTAGCATGTACATAGTGTTGGTGCTAATACAATTGTGTTCAATGTATAATAACAGAGCTATAATTTATATTAATAATAAATATACAATTATTTTCCTCACCAGTAGTACAACTGTTTCATACACAATGCAATCACCAGGTGCTGATTGTCCATGAAACTCAGATTTGTCCTACGAGTGAGGAAAATATTATTATTAATATAAGATAAATACAAAAACACAAGTAAGATTAGCTAATGTTTTTTTCTTAATATTGTAAACATGTATGGTGGATATCATGCTGTCAAATAGAAATAACTCCTATAAATTTAGTCATGTGAATGAAGAAAGAGTGATATGTAAATCATTTATCAAACAACATGAAATAAAACCCTGACACTATTTAAAATGCACTAAAAAAATAAAATAAAAATGTCTTATTTTATTATTTAAATTTTGACTAGGATTTACTTTCTTATATTAATAAATGATTTGAATGTTCTTCAACATTAATGGCATCAAACCTTGAATTAATATATTATTTCATTTTCATTGAGTTTATCTATTTTTGATTTTATTTACAAATCTAGCAACCATTTCAGGACCAATTTCATGCACTAAATGTAATGAGATAGATATAACAAGTTTGGCATGTTTAAACATTTGCAAAACTATTTGTACTTTCATAAATTTTTACAGCAAACAAGATTTAGTTCAGAGAAATGACCATGTCACCATGCTTGCTCTTCACACACACACACAAAAAAAAAATTAAAAATATACAGTGCCTTTTTTTCCAGGAGGTATATTTGCAATGGTAATGCATGAAGCTAAGGTAATTTCTGTAGCTGGAATTTTTAATTACATGTAACACTGGTTCTTCTGACACTGGTATTTCAGGACAGACCTCAAGCTCATAGTTTTTTTTTTCCATTTGATTTTTAAGATCTATATTCTGGAATAAAACAAGAAAACTTTAATGTACATTTATTTATATGAAGAATTTAAAAAATAGTTAAATTGAACAAGTAATGACTACAAAAGATGTGCAAGTAGTGTAACTGATACTGGTCAGCAAAATGGAATTGACAAGCTAAGTTCAAATTCCAGCTTTGTTGCTTTCACTTGTTCACAAATGCTCTTGAGCAGTTCTTCTCCCACCAGCTATGGGTTAAATAAAAGTATATACTGGGAGAAGGACTACTTTGAAGGTGGCAATAAGAAAACACTCTAACTTTCTCAAGAAAGCATGGTAATTCACCAAAAGCAATCTTTGGAAAGTCATGATTGTCTACATCCTGAAGAAACATGGCATTAAAGAAATGAGTACAATGTAGAGTTATTTTCAAGGAAAATCACTAAATAAAAAAAAAAAATCACACCAAGATAGCAAACAATTAGGCTGTTGCAAGGTTTAAGCCTATTGTTTGCAGCTAAGGTAGCCCCAATACAATTTTACCCAAGTAAAATAAGATGTAATACAATGCCACAATCGGAACATGCACAAAGTTTTGAAGCTATCTTAGTCTGCAGTGTCTGGCATTTTTATGACCAGCAGTAAAATCTATGAAGTAAGATTTTCAAAGCATCCACTTGTTAACAAAAAGAAAATAGACAAATATTTGGCCCACTCACAGGCTTACATAAAACAAGCACAGTTAGAATTGGAGGCAGTTTTGATGCCACCTGTTGCTGGGGTACAGGTTATCTATTGAGAATGAGATCCAAACTGCATGTCTGAAAAGAGTTGCAAGCTGCATGTCATAATAAAGAGATTGGAAGAGGGCTGATAAGAGAGAGTCCCTACTGTCTGAAGGGAAGAGTTGATCCATTAGTCTGTCATATGAGAAGTAGAAGTTCTCCCAAGTGTCACCTACCTCGCCACCAGACCATGCAAAGTGAATCTGTGAATAAATAACCAAATATATTGGAAACATCTTTTTATTTCTCATCATGGAGATATTTTTACCTTTCATTTTCTTTATGAACGTGCACCGGACTTTTCTCAGTTTTTGTGCATATTGGTGCAGACTGCAAGTGACTCACAGCATGGAGTAACTGTTTACACTATTTACATTGAACTCTTTATTTAGTTCATGGAGATAGATTGTTATAAGTCCCCTTGATAACTCAACACTCCAAACTTTTGTTTCGAACTCAGAACTCTTTGGGTCAAGTCACTTCTGGATGAATCAACCAATACTTTTATCCACTGGGCCATCTACCCATGTGGACTAAATAAAGGGTTTAGTTTTAAATTCCAATGTATATCACCTGAAGAATGCCAGAGTGTACAAAGGCCAAAACATTGTGAATATGGCAATAAAGATGAGGACAACAATGTAAATAGTTATAACACCTCATCTCAGAAACATAGACAGAAGCATGGGGTGATTTGTCCAGTTAGTGAAAGATTAAGAGATGGCTCAATTGTATGCTACAAAGACATTTTTTGCTTAGATAAAACATTAATTGTGACTAGTATTTATTATCATGATAATATTTTGTAGTTAATTGTTATCACAGATTCACTCAGGCTGTCCATGGAATGTAGATCAGAAATAAGACTAGTGACACTAAAACTCACATCCTTTTTGCCCCAGAAAACATAGTTAAAAACATTAATTGAGCTTTTCCTTAATATTTTCACTGAACATTTTTCAATGTAGTCAAAGCAGATCTATTTTGTCAATGAATACAAAATGTCATCATGTATCGGAATTTTGTACATACCTTTCTTTGTTGCTTATATGTAGAAAACAAAAAGGAATGTTCGGCTAGGTTGGTGTTTCACCAAACAATAAAATCCTGGCTCTGAAGGAATTTTTTTGAGTGCTGAAAATAACAGAAAAATAATATGTCAATCATTTACAAAACGATATTTTTTTTATTAGAAACTTCATAAACATTATAACTTTTTATTAGCAATGTGTTTGTACTTTCAAGAATGTATTTAAACACTGAAAAAAAATTAAAATTGTAGATGTGTCATTGTATATACATTTAAGCAGAGAAAATCTTTAAATGGTGTTTTTGTTATTATGCATTTAGTCTTATTAATATTTAACAGTTTTAATCCATTAGCCTGTTTACATTTTGGGTATGAAAATAAATTTAGCAAATATAAGCTTAAAAAAACTACCAATGAGAAGTGCATTTTTTAAATAGGCTAGTTGAGTCTTGCTTTGCAAGTGGTTTTGTGAATAAAAAAAGGAATAATGGTTTCTGGTGCACATCAATGTGAATGGAGATGCATTGTGGGATAGTCATTGATCATTCAGCTGAAAGCTAAGTGAAGGTCCCATTGTATGTCAACAACGTTGAGTCGGGTAAGTATCTATATGGGTGACTGCTTGGAAATATGTGTTGTAAGCTCAGATGTGAAGGTGGTGTAATGGCTTAGAATTGTTAATCAGAGAGGAAAGTTCCAATTCCAGTTGGGTGTGTTATATTCACCTCTGCAAACACCTTTGGGAAAGGTATGAATATAGCTCTTCTCCCTGCAGCTATAGGTTAATTAGTAAGACTTGTATCTCTAAACTGTTATCTACAAAAAATACTTGCAATCTAAAATTATTTTCTGGCTTTAAATAACCTGCAAAGGGTTGATAAGCCATAGAAAATGAATCAATCAATCAAATACTGATTAGCTACACAGGCAAATCTTTTAGATTTATTTATATTCTCTAGTATATAAATATATAGAAACTCCAGTGGCCACAAAGTAAGGAATCAGTTTGTATAGTGTTTGTAATATTGACTTGATCCCCTTCTTTATATCCACAATATAATATCTTGTTCATCTACTTCTGATTGGGTGTGAATCTACTTAGTTAAAATTATTATTATCTCCCACAAAAAATATTTTTTTAGAATCTAAAAAAAAATTTTTTCTGGCTTTAAATAACCTGCAAAGAAGGCGATCCTTAACAAATGTGGACGATTTTGTAGTACTGAAATTCAAAAATATTAACTTTAACTATTATTTTGTAAAAATTACATGGTGATTCTAAAAAGTGTATAAACCTTATATTCTAAGGTCTGGAACGTTTAGGATTCAGAAATAAGAATTTTAAAATTTGTAGGGAATGTGTCTTCTGTTGTCTTTAAGGAATTATGGGGTTCCAAAAAATTTCTAAATTATTTCACTAGTCAGGGTCCATTTTATGTTGAAGTTACATAGTAAACTGAACCTCATTCATTAAAATTTTTGGATAATTGTCTTTTATGGTGGAGGGATCGATCGCATCCTCCCTCATAAAATATGGTTACCTAAACAAAATTAACCAGTTTATTTTTACAGTATATTTTTTTAAAAAATATTAAACTGTTTAATTTTTTCATTTTACATTTTTAACAACATAATGCTAGTAAAAAAATTAAACATACATTTTTTTTAATACCCATGTGTAAATAATTATATTTTTAAATTAATGTTTGTCATGAAGAGTAATATAGAAAAATTATCAAATTAAGTTTTTATTCAATTTTTTTCCAAATGTGCAAATTTCTGTATAGTAATTTTTGAAAATTAGCCGTAGAAAAAGTTACATTCATTTTTTTTTGTTTTCTTACAAGAACAGTATCAACATATATGTGTTAAAAAAAAAACAAATTATTTCTTAAAAAATAATCAAGATATTTGTTATTATGAAGAATAATAGCATAAAGAAAAAAAATTAAATTAACTTTCTGTGAGAAAATTCTTAATGACATTTTTTGTGAATTTCATTGTTTAAAATAATAATAAAAATTAAAAAAAGAGAAAAACAATATTGACAAAACAATAATTTAATTTTTATTGTATATTTTTAATAGTTGTAAAATATTAAATTTAATTTTTGACTAACTTTCTTTGTGATAAATTCTTTAATAAGTATCATTTTTCACAATGAAAAAAAATTTACCTTTGTTTTATTTACGAATGACAGAAAAATTCAACATACTTTAAAGAAAATACCTGTTTGATCTGTTAAAGTAAAACAAATTATTCATAAAAAATTAATCTTATACTTATGTATAAGATTAATTCATCATTGTTGAAGAAGAATAGCATAGAGAAAAGTAACTTTTTATTTTTATGTGATAAAATTATTAATGATACTTGTGAATTTCACAACAAAATGTTTGTTTAAAGATAAAATATTGCAAGTTCAAATAAACATTACTTCAGTATCTTAAATAATAAACTTAACTTAATCCAAAGGTAAAAAGTAAATATTTAATTTCTTACTCCAGTTCCAGCAATGAAGTTTCCCATGTTTGACAGTTTGCCACCTCATTGACCAGTGGTTCATGCTTGCTATTCAAGAGATATGATTTCATCAATATTTCACACTACAGGGGTGACTTAGCCATGCGGGTTAGGTGGTCCTATTGGTTGATCGTCTGTTGAACTTGAATAGTCATCCATGTGACATGCAGTTAGCTGCCCTGTACATCAATGCACAATTAGCATGCAATTTCCCAACGTGACTCTGGAAGATTCTTGGTTTTTAATGCCAGAAGGATTGACTGCCAGATTACGCCATTGTACCTTTCTACTGGGCCATTACCTTCTAGATTATACTAGGGTGTAGCTCTATCAGTGACAACTCCATAATTGTATAGAAATGTTTTTGTTTCTTGTGAAAAAAATGAGGATCCTCTGTCATTAAAGATGTAAGCGGGTATGCCAAATATGGAGAATAGTTTATACAGGCAGGTATTTACAGTTTTAGCTTCCATGTTTGGTCATGAATAGGCAAAAATGAACCTGGAAAATTCATCTATGATGGTTAGCAGATACTTGTTCCGAAATGAGAAAGGTAGTGGACCCTTAAGTTGAGGGTCAAAAGGTTGAGTGTCTATGATTAGGTGTACATTAAATGATTTGTGGAAATTTGGTTTAATTATGTTGCATGTTTGGCAGTTGACTGTCATTGAGCAGATTTCTTCAGAGTATGTTAAGTTTTTACTTCGAACAAAGTGTATCATTCTGGTTGTCCAGGAAGGTAGCAGAACAGGTTCAGGTGAGAGTGTCCACTGCCACATTTTCTTTTCCTTCAAGGTACTGAATGTCAAAAGTAAAACTAAAAGATTTCCATGATTTTGTGCATCAAACTTAAATTGCACAGATTTTTAATCAGTTTTTAGAATGAAGTGTCTACCAATTTGGAGGTGGCATCATTTCTTGACAACATCAACTATTTGCAAGAGCCTTTTTCTCTACCAGTACATAGTTTAACTCACTGTTAAGATGTAAATAAAGATGGCTATTTGTAAAGCTTTTGGCACTATTACACTTTCACACCCCACTCTGCCATGTTTTTCTCTGATTACTTTTTCTTGTTCCTTATTTCCTATGCATCATGATCAGAACATCAAACACGCATTTTAAAACTTTTTCCTGTTTTTTCTTTATCACACTGATGATGGTTGATGAAATACTCAATGAACACATCACTGCAAAACTGATTCCAGTAAGAAGCTTTACCTCTTCCCTACAACGGCTACTGGGGGGTTGCGAAAGTGTAATAGTGCCAAACTTTTCTATGAAGGGGAAATAATCCCTTAATAAGGGCAGGCAACTAGAATAATATTATTTTATCACACGTATGCCAGCACCAGCCAGATAGAAGACCTGTTCATTTAAATGTCACGTCACCACAAGTAGTATAAAGCCAAAGCGAAGCAGATGAAAATGAATGATTGTAGGTTTCTTTTTTTTTTTTTTTTAAGTGTAAAATATTTTTTACAGATAAAAAATTCAAGCGTTTGTTTTTAAATGTTTATTAGAAATTATCATAAAAAATTCCTATAAGTATTTGTTAGAATTTGTATATAAAAAATTTGGTTAATTTGCAGTTTAACACCCGCGCTCAGTTCGCATAAAAAATTTCCAGAATACTTACATTTATGTGTAATTGTTCATGCTCCATTCGAATCTGGCTTGATAAATTTGATAAAATCTGCCGTTTTGGAGTTATCGACAGTAAAAGTTTGGATTCATTCGCGTCATTGGCCGCCATTACTGACGTTGTTTGTATACATTCTCTGCGGAAAGCTAAGCGCGGAAGAATCTAGTAACGGCCTTATTTTTACTGATCTTGCTTGTCTCAACTTGTCTCAATTACCGCGCAAAAGAACTATGTTGCGTGCGCAATAATCAAGACAAGTAAATATTCTATTCATAGCTATTCCGCGGCGAATGTATGCAAACAATGCCAGTAATATTTGCCCGCGACACGAATGAATCCGAAATTTTATTGTCGATAACTCCAAAACGGTAAATTTTATCAACCCAGATTCGAATGGAGAATGTACAATTACATACTGTATTCTGGAAATTTTTAATGCGAACTGAGCGCGGGTGCTAAACTGCAAATTAACCACGCGAAAGAAAATAAAATAAATTATTCACTTTCCTATTTTTGTTTGGTACAGAATTTTCCCTTTTGATAGAACGTATCCATGCATCTGATCCTTCTCTTTTGGGAATGAAGATACATTCACCATTTTTGGTCCATTTTTTTTTTTTTTTATAATTTCCTCTCACAACCATACGGCATTTTCATTGTAAATTATTTCAGTGAATATATTTAAAATCCGTTCACAAAACAAATAAAAAATCAAGCCGAGTCAAGAAAACTCAAACAGTAAAAAAAAAAAAAAAAAAAATCTAATGAAAGTATTTAAATTTCTCCGAGTTTACTTATCCTAGTGACGTGAGAACATAAGTTTTCCTTTATAACTTTATCTCATCGAACAGGCCTTGCCTTCTCTCGAGCTGGTGTTGCGGAGACACTCATTTTTTTTTTTTTTTTAAATTGTTCTTTTTGAACAAGATCGTTTCTGATGAATGGATGACAAAGAAAAGCAAGTATTTTCGTTTGTTCAATCAATTTCAATGTTTTCAAATCGTCGGTGATTCTTAGTGAATGAACTTCTCCAGCCGAAAATGGAATTTTGAATTACATTGCATAAACAAGTACACTCCAATAAATAAATCGCTGACAAAAAGCAAATTCGAAGCATTTCACGACGAACAATCGAAAACAAGCATCGACGCAATATAATTAGTAGTAGTAGAAGCAGCAAGGAAACTAAAATTAGTACCGGTGTCGAAGCACTTTTAGTACTACTCTCTAACATGAAGTGTAATTTTTAAAATAGCTATATTTACTAAGATTCGTCTACAACTCTCAGATATGGGTTAAAAATAGTAGCGTAGACTCGGCTCTTAAGCCTTGGGTGGTAACCAGTTCAAGTGCTGGAAAATTCCAAGCCGTGCAGGAGGCAATGTGACACCACTTCATTCTTTACCAGGAATACATGGCAATTCACAGAAAAAGGATTCTGTGGAGGAGAGACATGATCGCCCATTTCCTGAAAGAATATGACATTAAAAATGATCTGAAACTTAGAGGATTCAATTATGGGTAACTAGTGAGGCTCATACTCACTATTGACATGTGAATGGGCATTGACGTTCTAACTGACATGCGAATTTAGCTGGTTAACCATGTGGGAAATTCTGTTGTCCAGGATTTTATTAAATATCCTAATTCTAAAAAGTAATAAAATAAAAATAAAGAAAAACATGTGCATGCCTGTTAGTGTTAAATAAATCATTTACAATCGGATATGCAAGAATTCAAATAAGTTTAAAAATTTTTTTAAAGTATTGTGAGGGTCAATTGCCCTCACTAATTTATATTAGAGACTAGACTAGACCCAATACAACAAAATAATAACAAGAAGAAATAAGAAAATGCAGACAAAAATTGTACAAATAAATAGATTTAACAAATGTAGAAAACAATAGTTATGAATGTTGTTTAAAATGGTGAAATAAACTTGTCTTTTAGATTTTTGTGTGAGGTAATGTTCCAGTTTGATAGACTGCAAGTTGTAGGGTAACTTGTGTGAATTTTGAAAAATTCAGTTCAGTGTAATATTGTTTGTGTTAAAAATAAACAGTTCAAAGTTTGTGGAAAAAGCGTGTGTGGGTGTGTCACTTACGTTGTTTTCGACGGTTGAATGACTGACGCTTCGTTGTTTGCCGAAGTGAGTTTGCATTGAATGAAGGAAATAGACTGTGGTTATGTTTTAAAGTATTTTTAAATTATATATTGGAATTTAATTTAAGAACAATATTTTACAAGTTCACATTCTCGCTATTTTTCTATCCTCACTCCAACCTGTTTTTACTTTCAAAACCGGCTCCCAAAGCCTTGATTCTTATCAGAGATAAGATTCTGACTAACGAGAGAGCTGGAAATATAAAAAGGAATTCCACCACTATTATTATTTCCATGGTGCCATAAAATCTGGGGGAAACCTCACAGCTTGTTCACTCCAACCTGTTTTTATTACTTTCAAACCCGGCTCCCACGTCCCTTATTCTTATCAGAGATAAGAATGTGTTTACTGACCAATAGAAAGGCCAGGGAATTTGTACAACTATTTTGGAGGGAAAAGTCCACGATCCATCGGAGCCTACCAAATCTCCATAAATTTGAAGAATCTTTGCCTATTTGGCAGGGAGACTTCAGTCCGCCGTCTGTAAGGTCGGCGATAGGGAGCTCCAGTCAACTTCAGAACCACTTTCAACCAAAGAAGAACTAAAAGAGCTGACGAGAACGAACGTCGGCCCACAATTCAAGACCAATTCAAAGCTGCATCCCTTCACCACTCCTTCTGACGTGCCCACTGGACTTCTGTCGTCGACCTACGAACTCACTCAACTGCAAGATTCCTATATCTACCAACAAATTCCCTACTCTACAAGAACTGTGAGTGTTTGTAAACCATAACAAAATCCTACTCGCTTAAAGAACTTTTTAGGCGCTCAGAGAAATATTTTGAGCAAGACTTTTTTCTGTTATGAACATTTTCTCTCCCCGCCCTTTCTTTCACTCCTGTCTTTATCCCTTTATCTTTTTTCTGTATATATAAATAAACACTTTCTTCTTTTATTGTTACACACCGAGCAGAAGTTTTTTTCTTTATTCGTCCGCGCCTAAAAGAGAGAGTTTGTCCGCTCTAATCTTGCTGTTTTTTCTCGCGTTTTATCGCAATTTTTTAACCTCAACCCTTGGATGCGGGAAAGCCGGGACAAACTTTCCCCACATATAGTCTGGACTTCAGTTGAATGTTATTTTATGATGATTGTCGTCACGTAGCGTATAGCTTTTTCAGCTGATTTTTCCCCACCATGATTCTTAATTTTTGTTGTTTATATAAGCAATATAAGTCAAGTGATAGGCTCCAGAAAAGGTTTTAAAATTTTGGCGCAAATGTACCTTTGATCGGGTCAAATTAAGGTCAGACGAGCGGATGAAGTCGACGACATGCAATGTGATATTTTTGAACCAATCAAACTACGTTAGTTGTATAATTTAATTTGGAGCATATGTTTTGTTCAATTTTTGAAGTTTTGAGAACAATATAGGATCTGGATCCTCTAGTATTAAAATAGCTGTTAGTTAATTTAAATTCTTTAGGTTACATAGAAAAACAGTAGTTTTGAAAAGAATTTTAAGTAGCTGGCCTATATTAAAAGCCGAAGTTAAGAAAAGACTTTCATCGTTAGCGAAGATTCACTGAAACCATTTTTGTTGTTGTTGAAGATGATTCGTTTGAAGTTGCCGACACATGATCATCGGCGAAGATTCACTGGCCGTCTCTACTGTTGTTGTTGGAAGTAATTCGTTTGAAGTCGATGACACGTTTCTTTTTTCACACGCTGAGATGGTGGAGCTGGAACTGTGTAGCCACCTATTTTTGTGTTTGACTTGGAGACAGCCGCATTCCTGCTCTTCAAAGTCGAAATCTGTGGATTTTTATAAGAATTCTTTCTCGAAAGTAGGCTCGAGAAGAATAGGATTTTAATTTTCTCTGATTAGTCAAATATTTCACATGGTGATATCTAACCAATAGACACTTTGATTTAAAGGTTGTATGTTGTATTGTGAAATCTTTTTGACATATTTGTAAATATTGTCTGTTATTAGGTAGAAAATAAATTTTGGGTGTGTTTTAATATTGTATGTATGTGGGTATGTAATTGTGTTGGAAGTAGGGTTTATTTCCTATAACCATGACAATAAGACCAAGTTCCTTAAATTTCAATTTTTAAATAATAGGTTGTGTCAAATATTTTCACAGAAAAGTTGTCGTAAACTGTATGTTTTTTTTTTATTCTTTTAATTTTAAGATGTTCTATAATGTGTTTTTGATGATTGTAGTTCTTCTGAAAAAGCTGTGTTCTCTTCGTTGCGCCTTAAATCGTCATAATCGACAACTGAATGGTCGTCCAACCCTAGGCTTTATTTCAAGAGGTAAATTGCTATCATTAAAATGCTTAAACCAGTTTTGGGAAATATGGTAAAATCTAAAAGTATTACTTTCGGAGATATTGTGGAATCAAAAAAATATCACCTCTCTTGTCCTAAATAAACAAGATTCGAAACTTCGATGTAAAATTTGAAAGGTGCAAACATTTATTACAGTGACATAACAGACAATGAACAAAATTCAATTTGCACAAAAAATTCCTTTCGTGCGCCTTTTAAAAGGAAAGATAACCAATTCAAAATATAATGTGCGGATCTATTACGCACGAACATACATACATACAAAAATACAAATCACATACAACGCCAAGTATTCATTGGTTAATAAATCACCACTACATTACTACAGGCAATTTACAAATCGCAGTAATGCGACAATTTTGTAATCGCTCTATTTTTATGTAGTCAGTTTTGTGTACTTTTGGGAGAAGCGGGTCACAGAAGCTTTCTTAAATCTCCCCAAAGCTCGCTCGCTGATTGGTCGATGCCAACCAATCAGATCGTTTGCACGTGAAGAATAATTTTACCCGCGCAACGATATGGAGCCTATAGTCGCTTATTTAAGCCAAGATTTTTCTAATCTCAATTAGTGAGAATTCAACTGCCAAACGAATCCACGACAGTTGAAACCATGCGCCAACTTTCTCACTCACTCACACACACCACTCACAGGTCTTATATTACACACACACACACACATATATATATATATTTATATATATATAAAACATCACAAATTCTACGCTCATTGTCGTAACACGTAACGACTAAGCCTGTTCATTCATCAGGCTTTTCTGGTTAGAAACAGCTGGTTTTTGTCAGATGGTGGATGAACCTTCTTGTAGCGTCAACGCTCATCTCGCATAATGGGGTAGCTATGATTGTAGGCAGTACGGTGATGGTATGGTATCCTTGGTCGAAGTGCTTCCTAGACTGAAGTCACCGGCCAGTGGAATCAGCATCTAGATGTCCGTGATCAAGGCGAACTTTCAAGTATGGTTGGTAAGAAATTATCAGGATTTTGTCGAAGGTTGCGTTTTTATCATTAACACTCCACATTAAATTTGCAAAGAAAACACAGAAATGAACAACAAGAGATGATTGAAAGACCAACAAGTAAAACGTATATTGAAACAAAGCATATACAATGACAATAAAGATTAAGTCGTAAAAAGTGATTTCCCTTGTACCGTGTGGGAAATACAAGTGTATGTTGTAAGGAGTTTCTTTGTTGATATTTGTTTAGTGTTTAAGAATGTTTGAGTTCTGAATAGTTCGCTTGGCTTTGATAACAGACAGTTCACTGTGTGTGTGAATGTAGTTAATGTCTGTGTGTGTGTGACTAGAAAATTGCGAGAATACACGTGCGAGGTTTTGGTTGTGGAATTTAATATTCTACTGAAGTTTCTTCCTTAAACTTCTGCTTTTATACGGTAAAGTAGACTCCCAGAACAAGCTCGGGAAGAATACTGAAGAAAGTGTCGATTTCTATGATTGGCCTAAAATCAACCAATTGTTGATTTTTTTCTATAGCTAGTTTGGTTGAAACAAAACACGAGGAATTTATATGCGGCTCGTGCGATGCGTAAATTGTCTTTACGAATAGTACTGCTTATTTATTGTCCAATTGCTGTTGAGTAAATTGTGGGCGTGGTGTGTGTAGGCGTCACTACAGATTCATCAGATATACTTGTCAATGACACACTGCACATACTTTTCTGGCTTTCAAATAAGATATGTAAAGCGAACTGGTTAGATAGCTGCGCAGCAACCTGACGACCACATCCGACTGGTGACAATATCATATATATATATATATATAAGAGAGAGAGAGTTTATAGAAAAGGTTTTTCATTTAGCTGATTGATGTTATTTTCAGCATCCCGACTCCGGAGTTTCGTAGATGAACTCTCCGTGAATCACACAGGGTACTCATCAGGGGGTTATATACAAAGGCCACCTCGAGTCGCTACTCAAGTTGCAGGCGAATACACATTAAGATCGTGACACGTGAAACATGAGTAGCAACTCGAATCGTGAGAGCGTGAAACATGAGTAGCAACTCGAGCTGTCCTTCGTTGAGTGTGGACATTGTGAAGCATTTGTTACCCTGTCTTAATAGTAGAGCACATTAATTAACTGTGTAGTTTGGTGTTTGCCTATCGATCTTTTTTCTTTCTTTTTTTTTTCCTTATTCGGGATATTTTTCTTGTCTGAGGTATTAAGGTCTACTGGGCTACGGTGGTAGATTGTTCTCATTCGTCCCTCTGGCCATGTCTAGGGAAACGAAGCGAGCAATAATTGAACAGTACTAAATAAGAACTAGACGAGATATTCTTAGATATAGTCAGCGGAACAAGAAAAAATTACTCCCATAGATTATACAAACGGTTCAGTTCAAAATTTCTTGATGGTTACCCGGATCAACAAGAATCTAATGAAAACCGGTGAATCCGGATCAACAAGAATCTAATGAAAGCGAAACGTAACGATAAATATGAGGACAATAGCGTGTAACGAATTTAAATAATGACAACTCCTCATCCCTGAAATTCCGAAAGAAATGGCATATGTTATAATTTAAATGTGTAAAAATGATTTGTTTATCAGATTTTAATTTATAAAGATTTTTGTTGTTATTCTTAATGCACATGTAATAATCACTACAGCATCCATCCCATCTTTAAGATAAATATGACAAATTATATTGGGTTATGGTAACAGTAGCAGAGCGTAAAACCTGATCCAATTTGTGAGGATGTGTGGTACATTGAATCCCTTTCCAATGGCATAAGGTTAAGTGAACACCAACTATCTTAGCTGAAATTCGAACTGGGTTCGTCGCTTTCATCCACGTACTGTTAGGCTAGCTATTATAAGAACGCGTGGCCAGTGGCGGACCTACATTTTTATGACCCTGAAACTTGAACATATGTAGGATCCCCTTCGCAACCAGCAACAATAGATTCGAAGATACAATTGTCAAAATGTAGGCTATGAATAGATTCTGGCGAGCCTAATGAAACCATACAGCTGGGAGTTTGGGCGCTGCAAGCCCCCAAGAAAATTTTGAAAATTTGTCCAATTACAGGGGAATTTTAAGGTCATATGAAATGGTTAAGAAAAAATATTCTAAGGCCAACATTAGCTACGTCAACTCATTGGCTTATGATAATATGGCTAAAATGGCCTTATTTTAATAACACAAAAAAAAAAAAAACATCAGTTTCGTTGAAAAGTTCACTCATTAAAAAAAGTTGCCTCAGGGGCCCCTCTGGGATTAGGGGTCCTGAAGATTAAGTTTCATTAATTTTATGGTAGATCCGCCACTGCGTGTGCCGGAGTAGAATGTTAACATTCTAACTATGTGACTCAGGTTGAATATCATAATTGTTGATTTGTCAAGGAGGTAACGTCTTCATAACGTCATCAGGGGAAACGTTCGCACTTACGCCACTGTTGGGAAGTGACTGAATAAAAGCCATACCACAGGTTGACCTAAACCTATAAAAAATATAGGTTATCTCCTTTTGGCAGATAACTCCTGTCGATAGTTATTTCCCCCCCCCCACAGACTTTGAAATGTACATACGGGGACTAGTTAGAATTTCATAGAGAATTTGAGGAATTATGGTGGATGTAGTAAGAAAGGTATGGAAGAATGTGTTGTTTTGGTGCTAGGACTATTGTTGGTATGTGTGGGTCAGTGTTTGTGACTAGCTAAGTTTTAATTTAAGACAGATGATGACCGTCCTTCCCCAATCCCCCTTTCGGCCTTGTGCCACATTTTGTAGATAAAAATATACGAATAAATATTGATAACTCCTGTCGATAATAAGTCGAGCCATTCATCTGATAATAATGGGTATGGCCTAAAATTAGGCGCCAAAGTAGAGGTCGAGGCGACCACGAACGTCCCGTTTTTCAGCTTACTCGAAGAACAGGCGATGCTAGCCACGAGCAAACCTGAATGATACAAGGACAAAGTAGCTATCGGAAGATACCACAGCACAGACAATAGTTTCATCTATTTCAAACAGACACATGTTTTTGGATATTGTCCCCGATGCCATGACATTTAACTGCTAAAAGAATACGTTTTTGGCGATCCTCTATTCTCATAATGTATTTCTTAAAGTATGTTTTGAAACTGTTCAATTGTCTCATCTTTGTTCATCAAGCCACGACTCAATTTGGAGAGACGTTAAATTTTCCACAAACCTTCTGAGTGCAATTAAACGAAACTGTTCTGATTGTTGCGCTAGCATGAAGTCACAACTCACTATTAGAATAAACAGTAAACTTGCCTACTTAGTGATCATCATCCAGACACATATATGGTGGTTAATTGTGAAGTTCTTCGTAACTGAGCGGTTAAAGCGTACCGGATAAGACGGTGGTTTTTCCCCTGCAAAGGGGAACGCAGGGTCGAATCTTGACAGAGGGTACAATTACATTCATGTTTTCTCGAGTGTGCAGACCAGTAGACAAAATAAATACTGTTTAAAATAAAAAGGGGCGTCTACTCAAATGCAAGTATCCATTAAAAAAATAACTTTTTGCAGTACAGTGTAACCCGGATATAAGAGAGTTGTCGGGACCGGAGAAGAGGTCTCTTATATCTGGGTTTATCTTATATCCGGGTTTTGTCTATTTTGTTTAGGTAAGTATGGCTCTAATTTGGGACCAGAGAAAATCTCTCTTATATCCGAGTTTCTCTTATATCAGGGTCTCTTATATCCTGGTTACACTGTAATAAAAACATATTGGATTAAAAAAATCCATTAATTCTTTAGATTAATTTTTTATAATTCTTTAGATTAATTCCTTAAATCAAATTTAGATTAAATTTATATAAGATTTATTTAGATTAATTCTTTAGATTAAACTTAGATTATTTTGTGCTTTTGGTGAATTATTTCCGTGTAAAACGAGTTTGTTTACACTACAGGAAAACATTTCGCAGTCAATAGTTTTTAGTCAAACACCGTACTTTTTCAGCGCTTCTCTGTAGACGCGACGAGGAGTGGGAGAAATTTTGGTAATTCGGCTTCTCTGCTATTCATTTAACTTTTATTTCTTTTTCTTGTTAATTAGAGGATATGCTTTATTCATAAACAGGGTCAGTATTTAAGAGTAAGAAGACATTAGCTTATTTTTATCTATATCTTTGCTTGTGCAAAAAGACTGTTTTGTTGAGTGATTAATCCTCCTAGGATCATATATTTAATTTAAGATTATAAAAGACAAGCAGATTTTAATTCAGATATTGACAGTTGAGTAAACAGATTAAATAAAATGACAGAGTGTTTCTGTGACTGGAATAATTTTGCTAGATAATATTTTAATGCGTGTGATAGAAAAGGATGGTCATCAGATTTTTATCGAATTTCAACGGTAAATTTCATCGTCATTAGGGTCAACAAATTTTCTGAATCTTGATCACATCTTGTGTATAAATTTCTGATTTCAGTTTGACAATATTATGTTCACATTCATCCCAAACACACAGGTTACCGTTGTAGGTACCTCCACGAGATCGCTAAAAAAATAGCATTTGATGAAAAAGACACCAAACTTGACGAAAACAAAATTTTATCGTCTAAATATTTATGTTATTATTAAGAGGAAAGATCAAAGTTTATTTTCATTATTTTTTTAAATTCTTCCTTCTTTTTAGAACAATCTGAATTTTCATTTAAAAATCCTTGTTTCTCTTTGTATCACCGGAACTAGTAAAATAACAATAACATATATAATTTTTTGCACGTTTTTTTTTTGTATGACACACATTAATTTGGAAAATCTTGCAAAAATAAAAATAATTGTCGGATGTTAATGAAACTTTCAGAAGTATTCACAGATGATCGAAATTATTATAAATATGTTGTTTTTTTTTAATAAAGTCATGGCAGAAATATTTTTTTATATTTACCCCCCCCCAACTAATTTTATGAAAACGCTAGAAATTCGATCGTGTCAGGTGTTTAGTGATTACAATAGTTAAAAGCACAATGCTTTGAGCAATGCAAATCGTGTTTTTTTTTGTTTTTTTCCCCCCCTACCTGAAAATCAGCTCTGAATTGTAACATACAAAACTCAATAAAACAAATATATTATTTAATTTCAAATGCTTTTATTTGATTTGAGTTGTTTTTATGAATATGGACAATATTTTCTGAAAGCAAAATAATTTTTTGATGAAAAATGAATTTTTAATACAATTATTTGTTATTTTTTATTTATAATAGATTTTTACATTTAAGTTGTTAAAATATTATAAAATTAGTTAAAAGCCGCATCAGGTTTTGTAAGTGTCCTTATGAGATAGATCTTTTTTTAGTGCATTGTAAATTGTATCGTTTTGACTAATCAGAAGATCCGCAGTAATTAAGAAATGTAATTTTGTGTTTATAATCGGGCTCTAATTATAAAGTACGGAAGACCAACCAGAATACAATTAAGTTGCATTATTTGACTTAAGCATTGTTCTCCGCTGTTAAAGCCTTTACTTTTGCAAAACACACGTGGAGAAGTTTATTTGATTTTTCAATTTCAACTGAGAAGGGTACCTAAAAGTATCAGTATCATCTTACGAAATTTATATGGTCTTATTTTTATATTAATCTCAGTTATGGCATTTCTTCCACAAATGAAATATCAAAATTAATAAAATGAATGAAAATACAAATAACACAGTAAAATGTAATAAATGTACATAAAATTATAGTATTTTATGTACGCTTCTGATAAAATTTAATGAGAAAGGTACCTATAAACTAATTAGATACCTTTCTTATGAAATTTAATCTCATTCGTAACAGTCTTATTTTAATTTCTTTATAATATATTTTCCATGAAGCATCATAAACGTAAAGGTGAAAGCTAAGTACAAAAAACAAAAAAAATTAGAGTGCTGAAAGTTTTTCATAAAAATAATGAGGTAAATTATTTGTTCACTTAAATGTAAAATATTTCACTTTTCTCCTTCCATAGAACAAATTATCCTCATGGAATCCGTCAATGTCATTCATCACCTGTCAAGTGACGCGAGAGTTTATGACCTGCTTTGTTTTATTTTCAAATTACTTCTTTTTGGCGCAGAAGCTAAGTTAAGCTTGGTTCGAAATATTTTAAATAAACATTATAATTTCTGATTTTCTTAAAATAAGTTTTGAAAAAAATGATTATTTATATTTAAAGAATTTCAAACTGAGATTTTCATTGATTTTATAAAATGGAAAAAAATGGTTGCCATCTGTCAATTTTGTTGACTCAAAAAAAAAAACAAGATTTTTAACAAAATTTTTGGACGTGTTAGGAACGATTAAAAAATGCCCCAAAAGTACTTTGATCTTTCCTCTTAATAATAACATAAAAATTTAGACCATAAAATTTTGTTTTCATCAAGTTTGGCATCTTTTTCATCATGCTATGCTCTTTTTTTTAGCAATCTCATGGAGGTACCTACGTTAGGGGGGAGATTGTGCAACAATCTTCGACTTCAATAAGAAAAAAAACACTTCCCACTTACTGTTTCATTCATAAAATTTATATATTTAGTTCCCACTTACTGTTTCATTCATAAAATTTATATATTTAGTTCCCACTTACTGTTTCATTCATAAAATTGCTCGAATAACCATAATATTCATTTAAACAGGATCAGTTGATTTTTTTTCTTTTTTGTATGAAAATCTCTTTTTCTTAAGTATTTACACATGCTTACAATTTATTTATTCCTTTTTATTGAGGACTGAACCATCGGCGAAGGTCCATAACTAGAAAATCATTTGTCCCTCACTTCTCACGGTTTGCAAATTCTTAGTTGTGCACATCAGACTTAAAGGCCGGACACTACTCAAACAAAACAAAACATTGGTGACAGGCCTCACTGAGGGAGTTTGTAATGTACAGCCATATCACATTGAAACACCAGTTCTCATATTCTTGACATACCTTTTTTATCATCAGCTATGAGTCAATTGCTAAGACTTGTATAAGTATTATCACAAAAAAGATTTATCAATATATAAACTCTTAACTGTTTTAGAATTTCCAATATTGTGTGTTCACCACTCAACATCAGTATCTTGCTTCTCTTTTGAGGTTATATCTTTCATATGGGGCTTACAGCCATATCACATTGAAACACCAGTTCACATATGATCACTGAAGTTAAGCAACGTCAAGCCTGGTCAGTACCTAGATGGATGACTGCTTGGAAACACCGGGTGATGTAAGCTTGGATATACAGGTGGTGTAATGGCTAATGGCTCGGAATTGGAAATCAGAGAGTCGAGTTCACATTCCAGGCGGGTTTCTTATATTATATGCAAATCCCCTTGGGAAACGTATGAATCTCCCTTTTTTATCCTCAGCTATGAGTCAGTTGCTAAGACTTGTATAAGTATTATCACAAAAAAAATTCTTGTAATCTCAAAATATTTTCCGGCTTTAAATAATCTGGAAAAGGTTGATAAGCCATGAAAAAGAAATCAATCAATATCTTTCATATGATTCAAGACAGTCTTTGTATATTCAAAAACAAATATCAATACATATACTATTTATTTAAAATATGAATAATCTTTTAATTGCCTAATATAATCTCACACTAGCAAATAATTATTTTAAATATACAGACAAAATATAAAATTACTATCACATGAAGGCTGATTCCAGTTTTGACCTAGGTATAGCATGTGCATGCCAGAGAATAGTAGACATTCTGATGAAATTTGTAGTCTCTGGCTATCTTGTGATTCAGTAGTACTCATACCAGTGCTCTGTCTGTGTTTGTGATTTATAAGGTGATGCAAGCTGCAATAAAGTTTGATGCAGTGAAAAGTTCAGTGGAAGTAGCATGCTTGTACAATATAGCTAAGTGGATATTTGTGGTTTTTAGCAGCACATGTGATTTTCAGCCCAATTACAGAACTGTATTGATATTTTTTGTAATTAAGAAGATTAAAACAAAACTTTTCACATTTGTAATTAAAAAAATTGGAGTTTAGGAAGATGAGCCAAAATTATCCAAAAACCTTAAATTTTGCATTTGTCCCATTTAGACTTCTCTTGCGGGAGATTTTCAATACCAATAATGGATTTAGCACTTAAAAAACTTAAGAATAGAGTTCTATATCATGATTTTCTGATAAATACAATGTAAGTTATGTTGAAAATTGATATTTGGTGCCTGGTATATGGTGCCAAAAGCAGGTATTAATCAATTTAGTGTATGAAAGGAAATGAGTATGTTTTAAATATCTCCTGAAAATAGTTTTATTAAATTCTACAGATTCAAATTGTTTTAGTATTTGGGGACTTATACTAAAAAAGAGAAAAAATTATGGTGTGGACATTTTTTGTTAGCATTATTTGAAGTTGGGGTTTAGAGACATAACAGAAGGCAAAATATGTCAAAAAAATTGTGTTGGCTGAATTTTGTAGTGTAGGGCCCCAAAATCGATTTTATGTAGGTAATTTTTGAAAAAGAGTATCAAATCAAACCTGTCACTTATAATTTTCATCTCAACAAGATTCCACTAACTTGCTAGCAAAAAAGCAACTATCCATATCAAAGCAAATCTATATATTTGTGCGTAGGTTTTATATATATAGATAGATAGATGATTTTGTTTTTGTACTGACATTATAAGTAAAGTTTGGGTGAGAATCTGACAGAATGGTAAATATATAAATGGAAAACATGAAAGCAACCCTACATTTTTCTATTTAGCATTCCATCAGATACTCATCCAAACTTTACATATACTGTCAATATGGGAAAAACAAAATTCTCCATGTCAGCAGATTCTCATCCAATTTTTATATATATATATATATATATATATATATATATATATATATATATAATGTGTGTGTGTGGGGAGAGAGAAATACACTTATCACTAGTTTCTACAGAATTTTACATTATATTTTGATTCCAACATTTTTTTTTACATAGCAAAAATTGTAATTTGTTATATTTAGTTTGATTCAAAATTCATTTCATATTTGTTTTAATTTCAGAGAGCAGGAATTCTCGTCATCTGTTTCAGGAGAATTCTCAGACTGTAACATTTGGAACAACGAGTTCTCCCTTGAAAATTATCAATTTGAATTTTACAGATATGCAGTTTTCCTGCGGTGTTTGTGGGGAATCATTTGATGAAAAACTCCTTTTAACTAATCATCAGAAAACACATACCAATATTGTACAGTGCAAAGTGTGTGTGAAATCTTTCTCTCATAATGGTACTTTGAAAGCCCATATGAGAACACATAGTATAAAAACCATATTTCAATGTGAAGTGTGTGATAAATGTTTTACTCATAAATCTGACTTTAAAAAGCACACAAGAACTCATACTGGAGAGACACCTTTTCAGTGTGAAGTATGTGGCAGAGATTTCTCTATAAAATCTAACTTAAATATGCACATGAGGACACATACTGGAGAGACTCCTTTTCAATGTCAAGTGTGTGACAGATCTTTTCCTCGTAATTATGGGTTACAAATGCATATAAGAACACATACTGGTGAGACTCCTTTTCAATGTGAGATTTGTGATAAGTCTTTCTCTCAAGATACCCAACTAAAAAGGCATATGAAAACACATACTGGCGAGACTTCATTTAGTTGTGAAGTCTGTAGAAAAGCTTTCTCACGCAAGGACAATTTAAATACACATATGGCAACACATACTGGTAAAACACCTTTTAAATGCGAAGTTTGTCAGAAATCTTTTTCCCTCAACTGTAATTTAAAAAGGCATATGAAAATACATGCTCGTAAGACTCCTCTTTAATATTAAGTGAACAGAAAATCTTTCACATTGAAAGAGATTTATTTCTTTTATCTGTGAAATGTTTAAGGAAAGTTTCCTTGAGCAATAGCAGATTTAAAAACGTCAACAGAAACATTGGAGAAGAGTGCTATATTTTTATGTATAATGTTTATGTTTATTTTTAATTTAAAACCGAAATGTAATATAAAAATTGTTTGTACTATTTACAAATAAAAAATATGACTGATCAACTTCTGCACATGTTGTTTCTTTCCCATTAACATTTGTGTGATCAAAACTAATAAAGGCCCTGTGTACATAGAACAAATAAAATGTGTGTGAGATTTTGCATGGGGAGAAAAATCTTGAATACAGCTGCCTTGACATATCACCTTGGTGAGAAAGACAAGAAGTGCCTGTTGGTTCTGATAAACAGGGTTGTTTATTCACCAGGTATTGTCTGGAGCTAAGTAAGTGACACTTGGAACATTTTCAGTGCTACTTTTTTCTCATGACAGACTAATGGACCAGATCTTCCCTTCAATTATAATTTATTATTTTAAAATATTTAATAGTGGTATATATATATATATATATATATATATATATATATATATATTCATGGATTCACCTGGCACTTTCTGAAGTGAGGTAAGGGATACTTGGAAAATCTTCAGTGCTACTTCTTTCTTCTCTCTGACACACTAATGGACCAGATCTTCCCTTTGATCAGCAAGAACTCTGTGTCATTAATTTATGCATCAATTTTCTTTTCACTTTTTCTGTCAATGTTCATATTATTTTCTTTTTGATTTTTGTAACAATTACACAAAAAAAATGAGATAATTATAAAAAACAATTTATTGTGTAGACATAAATGCTTTTTTATTGTTAGGCTACAGACTTATTGATTTATATATTACATATACTGTAAAGGATGAAAGTACTTTCAAACTTGTTTTTTGTATTGTTATTGATTGAGCACTCCAGATTATAAATATAAGAAAATAATTTTCTATATTTTAAGTGGGAGATTCAATTTGCTATGTCAATTCATTGTAAATTGATCAACCTATGTAAATCAAATAAATACTTTTTTATCATTAGGCTACAGCCTTATTAGTTTATATATTACATATACTGTAATGGTAGAAAATACTCTGAAAAAAACATTAATTTTTAAAAAGGAAATGTGTTTTGATTTTGTTACTATTTCAGTGTTTCTATCAGCATTAGAGAAGTATTCACAAATTTATTTCATATAAAACTAACTTTAAAGACATGGCCTTTTCTACAGCAAAGTATCTCTCCAGCAAATAATCATTTTTCAAAATTTTATTTTCATATTACTATCAATTAAACTCTCCAGATGAAAAGTATAAAAAAACAATTTTCTAAATTTTGAGCAGGTGATTCAGTTTGCTATGTAAATTCATTGCCCTATGTAAGCCAAAAAATAAAATAAAATTAAGTAAGCAAAATTAAAATAATAATAATAATAAAGAGAAAAGGTAAGTAAAATATTAGGTTGGTGCAAAAATAATGTCGTTTTTTGACGTTCAACTTATGTGAGAAAAACAACATTATTTTTGCACCAGCCTAATTTGCTTTTGCTCATCAATTTTATTCTTTAAAAAATAAAGTACAATTATATTTTATTCATTTATATAGCCACCATTATTTGCATTGATTTGTCACATCAGGCAGTTCTTTGATATCTATTGAGTAAAATTTGAGAGGTTTTTCATGTGAAAAGTTTTCAGCTAACTCTTGAATCTAGTTTGCATTAAAGAAAGTTTTCCCATGAAAATTTTCCCAATGAAATTTAAAATTAATGATTATTATTTTTCAGACAAGGACTAAAAATTTTCCTCCAGTTAAATTTTGTGGAATTTATCATTCGTTGTGAGAAGAATATTGAGAATGCCCCATATATAGGCTACTGTAATGTTCTATTCCTTTTACTGGGGGGTGGGGGTGGGGTGCTGGGTTCAATGATCTATTTGAGAATGCCACCATAATGTTATATTCTCTTTACCACTGGGTCAACTTTATGAACCCTTCAACAAAAATGAGAAACGATTAAAGTTGGCTAGAAAAATGATACCCCAAAAATTGCAAAATAGTTGATAGGCAGTAAGTCAGTCCAACCCTGTGGTGGGACCTCACATCAGTGAGTGGGGAGGTGTGTGCACAGTAACATCCATTGAGAGATAGGCCTTAAAATAGACCACAAAAACCTTGTGTATTTGAAACATGGATCATTCAATTGCGTTATACTCCACTGCAAATTGGATGTCTTTCTGATTCACTCTACATGTTGGCCAGATGTGAGCACTAAGTACGCAAAACCCAAAATAAAAAAAAGTCACTCTCTGTGCAGGAACTCCAAGCATCACATCTGCCCCCCCCCCCCAATCCGTTCAAATATCTAAAATACACCATAAATTAAACTGATCAGGAATTTGCCAAAGAAAAAAGATGAGTCCAGGGCCACCAGATATGCTTTTAAGAACACTGCTCATAAACGACTGGAAAAGAGGCAAACAGAACATTGGCCAATGGACCAGCTGTTTCATCCATTGTACCCTCCGCCCTTCCCCGGGTAATACACTAGGCCATTGTTCTGTACAACAGCTTACTGTAGTGAACTTGGAGCTTTAAACCTAACCTGCCTGTTGAATTGGTACCAGATCAGTAAATTATGGAAATGAGTTTTCTTAATGATTTAGATAAAGATAACTTAAGCAACCATATAATAAATAATAAAGAAGATAGTTACTTTTATCACTTAAATGTAATTTTTAGTGGATACCCATATTTGAGTAGGTACTCTATTTATTTATTAAACAGTATATTTATTTTTTATCTACCAGTCTGCCATAACTTGAGGGCACATGGCACAGTGGATAAAGGCATTAGTTAGATCCAGTGACAGGACCCAAAGAGTGTGAGTTCAATACCTGGTTAAGGCAGTGGAGAACTTTCAGAGGGAAATTAACAGGAGATAACTGATAACTGACATCCATTAAACATGGCACATGGAACTAGAACAGTCTACCCTAGTGAGCGAAATAAAGGGTTCATTTTGACATTCCAACCACCTGAAGAAGGCTGGAGCATACAACGTCCAAAACATTGTAATAAATATGGTGACGAAGATGAGGACAATAGTCCAAATAATATAAATAATGTACATAATACCTCATCTCAGAAATATAGACAGAAGATGACTCAAATATTAAAGCTCATAGACAAGAATAAACATACTGTTTAAAAATATAAAATAACAGCATTTACATTTGGATACAAAACTAAGCAGATATGAAATTTTGAGAATCTATGATGAGAAGGCACACTTCAGCCATGCTTGATCGGCAATCACCTTCATGAGTGAGTCGATATAAGCATATCAGAGCGAATGATGATTTCCCCTGCTGGAGGGTGTGTATTTTTCATTAATAAGACTACCTATATATTCAGGTTGGTAGCTAAAATATAAATATACTGTTTAATAAATAAACGGAGTGTCTACTCAAATATTCCCTTTATGGTGACTGTAGTGAAACAAAGTTCTCAATGTCTCTTTTGTATGGCTGTTTTCTTTTTGGTCCAGAAGTTAGAGGAGGTAAGTATAAGTATTTTATTCATGGTTGAGTTGATGTCAGCCTTGTGAAGAGTTGGAAGAACAAAAGGAAAATTTCTACCTACTTTATCACTGGGATATTTAAACATAATTATAGGATGTCCATTTCCTTGGTCCAGAATTTAAGGTAAGTCAGTATAAGCATCGTTACTATTGTCATGCTCAAATCAGCCTTGCACTGAGTTGGAACAACCAAAAAGAAAGCTTGACCTAATTCATAGGTTTAATTATTTTGAAGACATGTGTGAGTGTCTTTTGTATGATTGACTTTGTAAATCACAGATACAATAATAGTAATGCCTTTGAACAATACTTGGTCAGACGTTGTTAATTCCCATATATATATTTTTCCTTTACCCGTCACATGATCTGATTACTTCAAGATGAAATTGACTGTGCTTGCTCTCTGGCAATCCGTGTTCAACCCCAAGTGGCGGCAGTGTCATATTCCTATATGACAATGCCATTCATCGGAAAGTGGGAAAAAAGTTCAGGCTTCAGTGGACCAAGGAAACATTTCCAGTGGGATCATAATTACCATGTGATTCACATGTTGGAACAAAGATGAGAAAATGCATGAGAAGGAAATGTTTGCCTTTTTATAGGCTTCAACAATGCCACCTAACGACATCAGGGTAAACCAAGTGGGGTAATCATATTTCCAGTTCCTTTACTCTTAGCATAATGGGAAAATTTATCTCTTTATTTAATTATTCATTATCATTATTTTATTTATTGACTTTATTTCATTTTCCCACAAACTCCTCCCTGATTGACCATGTCTTCTGGGTTGTAGCGGTACTCGCTATGCTTATCCAATTGGAGTTTGGTGAGACTATTTAATATATAGTTGGTGGTTGTGAATTCAGAGTTGTCTTTCTCTTAGACCAGTTGCCATCCAAGGCTATAGGATCTAGTCTGTCCTGCTATTTACTCAAGAAGAGATGGATTCATACCTTTCCCAAGCATATTCACACATAAGTGAATGTAACAAACTTGACTGGAATTAAAACTCGGCTCTCTGATCCCGAACTGGTCTGAACTGCTATCCATTACTCCACCATGCCTTCCTAGTTTAAAAGTTGAGTTAATTTGAAATTTTTGTATTGGTTTGCACAAGAATCAGAATTTGTCATGATAAGTCCTCCCTCATGACAAGTACTTCTCCTTTGATATGTAATGATCTATACAAAGCAGATCTACAGTAAGGGGAAACAATTATTTGTACACATACAAATTTTTAATTTATTGTATTTCCAACTAATGAATAAACATACTTTTCATATAATTAACTGTACACAGATGCATAATAACTAAATATGCATAGAAAATAGAAAAAATTTGAAAATAGAAATAAATCTCATTTATCAATTTTAATGCGTGAAATAAGTATTTGTACAATACAAAAAAGAATGCATAATCATCATTTAATACCTTGTAGAATAGCCATTATTCACCTCCACACCAACCAGCCTCTTCTTGGAGTTCTTAATTAATGACTTGCAAATTTTAGTTGCTATTTTGTTCCATTCTTTGCATATGGTCTTCAAGATCCTGGATGTTTGTTGGCACTCTTGATTGGATTTGAATTTTCAAATAACACCACAGATTCTTGATTGGGTTTAAATCTAGGGAGTGACTTAGTCATTTTAGAATATTTCAATTATTTTCAGCAAGCTATTTCTTTGTATATTTTGCATGAGCAATATCTTGGAAGATCCAATCAGGAGGAAGTTAAAGATTTTCAACCAAAATCATTAAATTTGCTTCCAAAATATTTTCATATGCTGCAGCATTCATTCTGCCATTTATTACTAATATGTTGCCAGTACTTTTTGCAGAAAAGATCCCCTAACCATGATGCTGCCGCCACCAAATTTCACAGTTGGAACTGTGTTCTTTTGTTTGAAGGCATCACCATCTTTCCTCCATATATGATTTCTAGAATTTTCATCCAAACAATTTTGATTTTGTCTGTCCATAATACTCTTTCCCAATATGATTTTCCTTATCCTTATGTCCATGAACGAATTTCAACCTGGATTCTCTGTGTCTTTTCAATATCAGTGGAGTTTTCTGAGGGGAGTGTGACTTTAGATTGTTCTTATGAATTTTATTGCTTATTGTTTGTTTAGTGACACAGATTCCTAATGGGAGTAAATCATCCTGTAACTCTTGGCAAGTAACTGTTGGATTTTCTTTAATTTGATTCATTCCTCAAAGATCTTGAAGAAATCTTCTGTGGAGCACCAGTTCTGTTTTGGTTTTCAACAGTTTTGAGTTTTTTTATACCTTGCAATGAATGAACTAATAGTAGTAAATGGAATATTCAGGTTCTCTTGATTTTCCTGTAATTTTTACCTTCTTTCCAGAGCTTAACAATCAGTTCTTTTTGTGAATTTGTCAATTCTTTACCTCTTGCCATGATGATAACTTACTTGTACGAATATCAATTACAGAATATTTTTGTATTTTTTTTGGCTAAAAATAACTACTGGTAACTTTATTGGAACATTCTAGAATACTCCACTTGAATAATCTAAAGTAATATAGCAATAAAAGTTTTAAAATCTGGAATTTGCATTGTATGAATACTTTTTCACTCATTAAAATGTATAAATGGGATTTATTTCTATTCAAAATTTTTTTCTCTTTTCTATTCATATTTATTTACTTATTATGCATCTGTGTACAGTTAATTTATGAAAAGTATGTTTATTCATTAGTTGGAAAAACAATAAATTAAAAATTTGTATGTGTATGAATATTTGTTTCCTCCCATAGTATATTTGGTAATTTTTTCTACAGGAAACATATTTGTAAAAATTAGTTGATGAATATAATGCTAGCACCCTTTATATATAATTTTTTAACTACCCGTTTTAATCTTATTCTAAGTAATCTACTGAATTTCAGGTACTTTGGTTTTAAATTTACTATAGTTAAGTTACCGCTTTATTTTCTTGTAGTCCCTATTTATAAAAATTGGCATATACACAAATAATTCAAAAGTTCCTTAATGTGACGTCCATATTTACAAAAATTGGCACGTTTTTTTTTTAAATACTGGCTGGGGAGATCGTTGAATTGTTGCAAGCTTTTCGTTTTATGATTCATTAGTAAATAATTTTTTATTTAATAACAATATCGCTTTAACCATTGCCAATTAATACAGAATTTTCAAAGTTTTAAAACTTTATAAATTATTCTAATTAAAATTTTTTAAAAATGAAATTTCTCGTAAAAATTCGTTATTTATTGAAAATGTTTTTTTTCTTATAATCGTAGCAATTATAAACTTTTCTAAATAATGTCTTAATTTTATCGCTTTTTATTTTATGATTCAAAGCAAATTTTCTGTAATTGGGGGTAGTGTTTGACCCCCCCCCCAAAAAAAACAAATACACCCCCTCTCAAAAAAAAAAAAAATGATGATTTAAAATTTGAATTCTCCTAGGACTTGTCCTTAAGCTTTACAAAATTGAATTTCTCAAAATTTCATGCAATTAAATAAGGAGGAGGGAGTAACAGAACTTTTTTTTTTTTTTTTTTTTAAAGATTTTCTGCAAAAAGGAAAAATTTTTAAAAGAATTTCATTCATTTGTGAAGAAGTCATGAAAGTTTCATGAAATGAAAAAAATCCGACAATTATTTGTTTTGCAAGAATTCCCAAATCAATGTTTTCACCGTAAACAAAAAGACGCTAAAATTTTCCATATGGCCACTCGCTGGCGGAAGAAAAACAAAAAAAAATTTAGGTTAAAAAAACAAAAAAGCATTAAAAATATAATTTTTAATTAACAAAATACTTTGGCTTTTACTCTTGGTCTTCTGATAAAGATTTTGTTGACGTTTTGGTTTAAATTTTGTATTTATTAATTTTATTTGTGGCATTTTTTTCATCGTGTATGTGGCATACACAATGAAAAAATACAGTATGCCCATTTTTTAGCGAACCTTTAAAGGTACCTATATTAATAATGTTATTTAATTTATTTCAGTTGTACCCAATACGAAGAAATAAGCCTATGCAAAACACAAAAGAACCATAACCAGTAAACAACAATGAAGTTAATCCCTGTACTTTCAACAATGGCGGAATAAGTACGGTGTCAACACAAGCCGTCCCTTGTAAATATTTACACACAACAGCTAATCACTACTTTTCCACCTCTTTCAAAATGAAGACTTTTTACTTAGACAAAAATACGCAACTTTCGCAACAAAATAGGCATTAAAGTTTGACCATATATTTAAATTATTCATAATATTAAAATAAATTCTAATAGCAAGAATAACACTGTATGAATATTAGGATATTATGCTTCGTTTTTTTAACAAAAAAATGGCAATTTCTGAATTTTACTTAGAAATTTAAAATTAAAGTAAAATCTCATTTTATTTTTAATATAGTAATTTTTACTCATAGCAGCCTTAAGTGTGGTACAAGGCCGCAAATATGAAACACCCAGTGAGGCTTGAACTATTCATAATTTAATTACTCCAGTAAGGCAAGCTTGTTAATGTTTAACGAACCATACTACGTCGAAATGCATATAAATTTTATTTTAAATCGTTTCAAATTAGTAACAAAGGGTACGAATTTGGAAACACCGTAAGCTGCTCTGCAGTTAATATTTTCCCAATGTATACTTCACATTTGTAACATCAATGTTAAAATAAAAAAAAATTGTTAGTTATTATTAGTTATTGTATCATTCGTATTATTATTACTGTTGGTTTTAGTTAAAATGTTGTTCACTGCGAATCTAACCACGGTGACTTCCTAATTTTAGTCCCATCATTATGTCCGATAAAAATCCCTGTATTTAATATTGGGTTAAATCATGCAGCCAATGCAGGAGAAAGGGTTGGCTAAAAAAAAAACTTAAATGGTCATAAAATAATGCTTGATTTCCTTGACCGTATTTTTCAAATAAGCCCTTTGTTATTTTAAAACAACTTTTATGTGATACATAGCGACAAAAGAAAATGAATTATTTAAACGTAAACTTCTTCGGCCGCCGAATATTGAAAAATTAAAATAATAATAAAGAAAAAGTTTGTTTTTATTTCCATATGAAGGAAATTTTTTTCGACTGTCACCGATTACTTCCTGAATGAGGAATAATTTTTTTTACAATTAGTAGTGTGATATCTTTACTCAGTGACGGTAAGCATACCTTTTTTATTTTATTGAAATGTATTAATATAATTTACGCATTTCCACGGTTTTTCTTTGTAATTTTGACTTGTATGCAAACTTTGCTCTATTTATACAAGTTGTTCATTAACGGCGACAATGATTGTGTTTTTTTTTTTACTTTAAAAAATTATTTCTTAAACGCTGAAAAATATTTTTAAAAGACGGCGTTTGTTTTTTGTAATTTAATTTTATTTGTATTTTGTTTTCTTTTTAACTCCTGAATTTATTTAAAAAACAAGGCCTTGACATTTAAATATGAAATTAAAATAAAAAGTGAAGTTATAAAAAACCTGCTACAATTGTTATTGTATTTCTAAGCATTTGTAACACCGTTTCGTTTACCTTTCATTCACATACAAATAAACTTTAAAAAGTTTTTAAATCAATGTTTTTTTTTTTGTTTCGTTCTTGAAATAGCTCCACAGATTGATTGCTCACGTAGCAATTTTTTTTTTATAACCGTTCCTTAAATTAAAATTATGGAATGATACATAACTTAGTTCCAAATTTGTACATCTGATGTATGTTATTTTTTAAAACATAATTAATCAAATAAAAAACCGATCTTCCTATGTTACAACCGGTGTCGTGTATTGTGTACGTTATTTTTTCTCAAATCTATAAAAATTGAAATGTACTTGAGCGCTTAAGATGAAAAAAATTCAATATTTTAAACATCACTGAATTTTCAGTCCCAAAACAAAATTTTGAAAGCGTCTTCAGTTGCCAAACTAGATTTTACACAAATAACTTGTCTGGAACTTTGTTCTGAAATATTTCCCCCAAATGTTTTGTTTGACAATATTGTATTTTTGACGGTTCCAACACTCGGTACTTGTGCAATTTAGGGGTAAATCATGTTTACTGAATTTTCTTTTGATTATTAAAGAACTGTAGAGTTTATCAAATCATCAAGGACTGCATCGAATAATACGGCTGCAAAAACCCTGTCACCAAAAATGCAGCAATATCATGTTGAACATGACATTCTTTTTGACGTGACTATCATTTCGGGGAACTGTTAAGAAAAGTGGTAGCGAAACAATTGAATTATATTGCTTGCTATATTTTTTTTTTTTTTTTTTTTTTTTGCACAAAACAACTGAATTAAATTTCTTAACAGAATTAACATCACGCTCGAACAAAAGAAAATCCGTAACCTTAACCCCCCCCCCTTCGTCTTGGAAAATTTGTTTCAACAATTCTTTCGTTTAAAAAAAAAAAAAGTTAAAAAGAGGGCGATAACTCGCGTTTTTTTTTTCTTCCTAAGAAGCATGTCTCTCGTCCCCGCCATCTTTTACATATGAATTTGTGTGGAGATGGAAATATGTATTGGATAATCTCAGAAATGTATCATGACACAAATATTCTTCATCATTAATTTTTTTACTTAGGTTTCCATCTTTTTTATTGCTTTTTTTTTTTTTTTTTGTAATGCTCTAGTTGTACTTGTATTTTATGACTTGTGAGCAAACATCATAGACAAAAAAATAAAGAGTTGCTTCTAATGAGGTAAAACTGTATTTCTTTTTAATCTGGGGAAACATTTTTAAGCCAACTGTGCCTTACCATTGAGTTATGTGAAACCATCACAGCAAAGCACATTACTTAACTGGTTTTCCAGTTTAAAAAATGAATATATATTTGATTTTGTTGGGAGGCACATTTTCTTTGATAAAAGTTTTGATCTCAAAGCCAGTAGACATTGATTCCAGTTTTAAAATACAGGAATGTTTATTCAAATATGTGTATTTACTACATATAATGTAAAAGTAAAATTAATGCCAGATTAAAAAAATTAATCATTGAGCATTCATAATAATGGATAATTTTTTCACATTCTAATGAATGCTCAGCATATTGTCAATCGTTTGGCATTTAAAAGTATAATGAAAATATTATGGTAATGGATAACAATGCACAACTTTGTATAAATACTTGTACTAATGAACAACATATAGTTTTGTACTACTTCTACCTCTGAAGATGATCTTGGAAGAAAATCAAAAGTACTTGGGGAAATGAAAATAAAAGAAATTTAAACAGCTATAGCACATTCCCTCATCCTTTAACATCAATACATGGTAGGTTATTTGTAAGTATGAACAGATTTTGTTGAAAATTAGCAGACAT
This sequence comes from Acanthosepion esculentum, assembly GCA_964036315.1. Taxonomy (NCBI): domain Eukaryota; kingdom Metazoa; phylum Mollusca; class Cephalopoda; order Sepiida; family Sepiidae; genus Acanthosepion; species Acanthosepion esculentum. The sequence continues at coordinate 99,948,844 of OZ038479.1, forward strand.
AATGTCTGTAATTTATTCATTCAGACAGAATACACACAATTTTTGTCTGAATTTCTAGAATGAGTTATCATTATTTACATTTGGACTATTGTCCTCATCTTTGTTCTTTTTATCACTATGTTTTGGCCATTGTGTCCTCTAAACCTACAGGGAAATCCAAAATGAGCCCTTTGTTTAATCTACAAAGGTAGACAGTTCTCATTGTACTGCCCATGTCTAGGGATAGCTTGTCTAGTTATTATTTTTAGTACTGTTTCCTATAGGTTACCCAGATCTCTGTACACTTGATGAAAGCTTCAGGTACAATGGCTGAAACATTATGATAACAACAACAAAGACAATAGTCCAAATCTAAATAGTGTAAATAATAATCTATGTAATTGTTTAAATATTGCTATATTTATTAGGATAGGTTGCTTGTTATTGGAGATGAAACATTTGTAGCTATAGACAGTGTGGACAGAAAAATCAACACTGCATTGTGACTGTCACTTTCATGTCTCATAATCTGAAGTTTAATTTCAGTTTAATTTCTGGTTGAAGTTATTGGTGTTGTGTTCATTTATTACTTCTTTTGACATTTGGAAGTGTTTCAGTTTCTTGAAAACTTCTGACTTTACATAATTTCATGTCTCTTCCAAAATCTCCTGATGCAAACAATCTTATACAACTTTATTTGATTTTATTGCAACACATGCACAACCTTCAAAGATGACTAAAGGCCTTACAAAATAATGTTGTCAAAAATGTTTTTTCAGGTGCTAGTAGCATTAATATGAGACCATGTAAAAGAAAAAGTCCAACAACAGAAGAAACCCTTAAACTAAAAACATTTTTCTTTTATTTCAGGTAATGATGTCTGAGAGGAAACCACCAAAATGATTATTTCTTTCTTTTACTTCTTTTTAATAAATTAAAAATTTCACTAAGTAAACCTTTTGATTGACATTTGGAAGTGTTTCAGTTTCTTGAAAACTTCTGACTTTACATAATTTCAAAAGGATGTTTTTCCAAAATTTTACATATGCCATTTGACAATCATTATGGATTCAGGTATCACAGCTAAGAAAACATTCAGCTGCCGTATTTGCCTAAAACACTTTCCTGATATATCAGGATTGAATATCCATATGCACACTCATTCTGAGAATAAACAATTTAACTGTCATGTTTGTGGCAAGGAGTTTTTTGACATGACTGATTTGAAAACCCATTTAAGTTCATGTTCCAAGAGGAAGCAATTTCAATGCAAGACTTGTGGAAAGGATTTTAGGAATGTTTCAGATTTGAGCATGCATACTTGCCCACAACTTGAGGAGAAGCGTTTTGAGTGCCAGATTTGTGAGAAAGTGTTTGTTAACATCTCAGGCCTGAGTGAACATATGACTATACATTCAGAGGAGAAGTTATTCAACTGTTTGATTTGTGGCAAAGATTTCTCAGATGTGACAGACTTTAGTATGCACATGTGTTCCCACCCAGAGAAGCAGTTCAAGTGCGATACTTGTGGTAATGAGTTTCCAAACATTTCTGTCTTGAATATGCATTTGCGCATACATTCTGGTGGGGGGCAGTTTACATGTCAGGTTTGCAGAGGAAATTTTTTTGATGTTGAAGACCTGAATTTGCATGTCTGCTCACACCTTGAAGAACAGTTTAAATGTAAGAGTTGTGAAAGAGAATTTACCACTATTTCAGGTCTGAATATGCACAAATGTTCACCTAGAGAAAATCAACTAAAATGTCAAATTTGTGAAAAAGTATTTGCCAATATCTTGGACTTAAATGCACACACACATACACATTCTAGAGAGAAATTGTTTGACTGTCGAATTTGTGGGAAAGAATTCCTGGATATTTCAGGTTTGAGCGTACATATGCAGGCACATTCTGACGAGAAGTGGTTTGACTGCCAGTTATGTGGGAAAGGTTATCCGGACCTTGCAGATTTTAACACACATGAGTGCTCTCTATCAGAGGAGAAACAGTTTGAATGTGAGACATGTGGGAAAGATTTCCCGGATGTCTCTACTTTAAACATTCACAGGCACGCTCATTCCGAAGAAAAGCAGTTCTGCTGCCAGTTTTGTGATGAGAACTTTATGGATGTGGCAGATTTCAATATGCATTTGCGCACACATCCAGAAGCAAGGCGTTTTAACTGTCAGATATGCAGTAGAAAGTTTCCTAATATTTCAGCTCTGAACATGCATACTCGCTCTCATCCTGGAGAGAAACAGTTTGAATGTGAAACGTGTGGGAAGATCTTTTCACAGTATGGAAACTTGAGGATGCATATTCAGATGCATGACCGTCCGACATCCTTCAAGTGCCAACTCTGTGACAAAGTGTATTCCCAGAAAGCCTTTCTTGATCAACACCTGCGTAAACACACTGGATATAAACCATTCCCCTGTGAAATTTGTGGCAAAGATTTCCCAAATAAAGGTGACTTGAATAAACATATGCGTATTCACACCAAAGAAAAGCCATTTCACTGTGAAACATGTGGCAGGGAGTTTGCACAAAAGGGTCACCTAATGGCACATGAGCGTACACACACAGGATATAAACCATTTGAATGTGAAACTTGTGGTAAGGCTTTTTCCTTCAAACATGACCTAAAGAAGCATATTCAAACTCACAGTGGAGAAAAGCCATTCAAGTGTGAGACTTGTGGCAAGGAGTTTACACGCAAGGACAATATGACAAAGCATGCTGCTACACACAATGAGGAACCAATTTTGTGGTATAATTATGACACAGCATTTTTCTGAAACAACTCCAGTCACTTAAAAACCAAGTAATAGATTTTAACTATAAGACATATATGTAGACACACTCAGGAAAAAAGATGCTCTTACTGTCATGTCATATTGCTTAAGACTATGAAAATATTAAAGATAGAACTATGTCCAAGAAAAATAATGTAGATATTGCTTACTTTTACAGTGGCTGTAAATATTGAATGTTATCGCTTGGCAAAATGAATTATTTTTGTTTTGTTTATTTATTTATTTTTTTTAATGGAATTACTGTTAACGTGTTTGTGTAAAAACTGATATGACATTTCTGGGTGCATCATTCAAAACCCTTCAAAAAGTACTAAATCATTGGTAAATTTTTCTTTGCCTCCTTTAACTCGTAGTTAGCATCATAATAAAAACTGCCAAAAAGTTTATTTGCAGTGATAATTTTAGTGTGAAAACAATGTTGAAGCTACAAATCAACTTATAAAATTTTTTTTTGCCTAAGTTGGCTATTATAAAGTTGGTGTTTAAAGTCAAATTTTGTAATTGCCCTCTGCTAGTTGACATGTTAAAGAGATTGGAAAGTATAATAAAGATTACTTTCTGCATGTATAAAATAAGTAAAGAAAAATCATTGAGTGGCCGTTTTTGGTAATTTTACTCTTTTAATCAACTACTTTGTATTGAATGTACTTTGAAATCATAGCATCCAAGCTTTGCAATGTTAAATAATAACTTTAGGAGATAGCATTGACTCCTGGTGGATACCATATTGTGGTGTAATAGTCAAGCTGGGCTGTAATGAATTTGATTTACAAAATCCTTCATACTTGTGGCTTTTGATATGAAACTGCTTACAATTTTCTATATTTATAAAAATATAGCCACTGTTTGTCACTACCATATTTCATTGTGTATAATATGAGAAATTTTAAACAAAAATTAAAGGAAAAAAAGAGGGTTGTATTGTGTACAAGTATGTGTTTTCAGATATTTTTACTCAGCTTAAAAACCTCTTATTTGAAGAAACAAGACTGCAAATACACTCAGCACAGATAATAAAACACAAAGTAGGCAAGTGTTGATAACTATTGTTTACAAAAGCTATTTGATATGTTGGTAATATTTGTTCTTTGGGAATCTGTGTAATTGGACATGTTTTGTCTCAAAGATAGGAATTTCACTGAAGTTGATTAAAAGAATTCATGAAGGGAATACACAAAATCTGTCTTGTTTTGATAACATTAATGTTACAACAAAGGCCTAACTATTGTATAAATGATGTACTTTGTTTAGGTTTTTTGCTTGAAAAATGGGGGTGATAATTTCCATGCTGTAAGGTGTTTGTTTTATATTCCTCCATTTGTTGACATGTTTAAAATTAGAACACTTTTATTCACAAGATAGTTTACTTATATTTTGATTTTTGGTTTTCTCTTCATTCTTAATGACAGATAATATTTTTTATTTTCATGTTTTATTAATATATATAATTGACACCTTAATATGTATTACCAGGTATGTCTAGTTAGCATCTTCCCCCAAAATTTGAAAATAAATTCTGAAATGGAAATTAGGGGAACAAACCCACAATGGCAAAACACCCAGTTCATTTCTATTTTATATTCATTAATATTGTGAAAAAATAAATATTTTAGTAAAATATATGTAAAAGAATTAAGATTTTAATGGATGATATTATACAATTTTTTCAAAAATAATTTACATAGTCATGGCTCTACTACAGGATCATATTATATACAAGGATATAATTTATTCCCTGTTTTTAGTTCCAAAAACACAGGGTTGTATTATACATAAGAAAATATTGTATCTGAATTTAAGAATTTTGAAAATAGCTTTGAATCTTTAAAATGTAAGTAACTAATGAGAAAATGGTAACAATGAGAAAAATATAAGGAAGTGTTTAAAATAAAATAAAAAATTTACTTACTAGCTTTTGAATACTTCAGACTGAAAGAATCTGACAGTTTACTGTGTTATGGAAACAATAAGGGGCCATTTCTTTGGTACTGCTTGTAGAAGTTTTTAGCTTAAGTCTATGGGTTTTGTTAAAAAGTGATTAGTCCCAGAATAATAGATATCCTTGAAAAAAGGGTGAAACTATATAAATTTAAGACTTTCCCAATATTAAATGAAAATCTAGAGGTTTTACAAAATGTATACAAAACATGAAAAGAGAGTATAAATACAACAATGCTTGTCAGCACAATATATAAAGAAAAGAACAAAATGGCCAAAATAAAAAAAATGTTCAGTTGTAAACATACAATGCAACCCTCACTCGAGCTTTTCACCGACTAACCCCATGTTACATTTTTTTGATCTCATCAATGTACACCAAAAGCAGGGAAAAGGTCTGCTGCTACTCACAAGGTAGATAAAAGACAAATGCCATAGCAGAACTCTTCCCCAATCCTAAGCATAACTGTTAATATAGACCAGCACCCTATTTCCAGTTTTTTTGCTACTTTATCTCTAACTAACCCCATCCACCCCTTTACTTCTCATTCCCCTTCAGTCAAGGTGGAGGCCACTTAGAAAACTGAACTTCAAAGTGAACCATCTGCCAGTCTATCAAACAGAAACACTTGAAATAGAGATAAAACCACTGCTTCCCTTTCTCCATGGTTGTGTATAGTATCCCACTGTGTTCTGGCTTAAGTAAATAGGAAATTGGCTTGGTCACAGTGAAGTTTTCTACTAGTACTGATACAAACTTTTAAAATGAGTACTTGTAGCAATAGTAATTTGCATAAAAATATGTAATAGCTTTTATGTTATTTCAGAGGTTATGTGTATAGAGTATCCATAAAGTCTGTACCTGTTTTATTGAAATTACAAAGAAAAAAGATTATAGAACGAAAGATTAGTAATATTTATTGAATTATCAAGATGGTAATATCAGTGGCAGACTGACCAGGTGTCAGCTTGCCCGATGGCAAGTGGACTCCCTATATCAAATAAAAACTGCAAAAAAGAAACAGAAACAATTGTCTAAGTATTAAAAAGGAATAAGAACATTGTAAAGTCATCTGCACACTATCAGCTACTCAAGTTCAGTATGAGAGGACATTTTCAAAGCTAAGGTTCATATGACATGGTCAAGAAATTCACTACCTGAGGAGAATTTGGAATCATACATGTTGCTATCCATTGAAAAGGAATTGTTAGATGAATTTTATGCAGAAACAATTATTGGCAGATTTTCACAATCATCTAGTAAATACAAACAATTGCTCTTAATAGACTGCATGCAGTGCTCTATTGTGCTTTTGAACTGTCTGTTAATGTGTAAATTGTGCAGTAAACTATTTAAATTTTTTTTTTTTATCAATTCACCTCAAACAAGGCGATAATGCCACTAAGATGTAATGGGCTATTGAGAGTGAAAGAGAATGAAAAAGACTAGAAGGAATTGGAAACCCAATCCTAAACGGGGAAACAAAGGATAAACCTCTACTCCTATTCAAAAGATTGGGGAGGCATATGAACTGGACGATAGGTGAACCTATTTACTCCTATTAAATATCAACATACTTAAAATAAAAAATTCAATTATAACATTCTCTATTTACATTTGATATTTTCTGCCAGTAATATGTATAGTAGGTGTTCATTGTAATTATTAAGAAATACACATTTTTTTCCACAAAAATGTTAGTTATACCCCTTTCTTATGCATATTTTTTTAATTTTATTTATTTGTCATGGAAATAAAATGATCATATTGTAGTTATGAGTGGTCCCCTTTTGCCTCTTGGTAACCAGTATTTTTAAGTCCAGTCTGCCACTGGATAGTATGATAGCCATCAGTATTTCTGCACAGTGATGGTGCCCATCTCCCTTCAAGTGTCATGTGACAAAAAGTATTTGGTTTAATGATTTCTCTTGGCAATAAATAATCTCTGACATGATATAATATCAAGGTATTTATCATTGTAATGCTCCAGTGAGAAGCATAAAATATCACCTTCACTTTCCTGGGGTCACTATAGAGCAAAACCAGTCTTGATGAGTGTGCAAACTATAGTATTTACATTAGTCGGACTATTGTCCTCATCTTTGTTGCCATATTTGTCACAATGTTTCAGCCGTTGTATGCTCCGGCCTTCTTCAGGTGGTTGGAATTTTGAACCGAACCCTTTATTTCGATCACTGGGGTAGACTGTTCTAGTTCCACGAGCCATGTTTGATGGATGTCAGTTATCAGTTATCTCCTGGTAATTCCAACCACCTGAAGAAGGCCGGAGCGTACAACGGCCGAAACGTTGTGACAAATATGGCGACAAAGATGAGGACAATAGTCCAACTAATGTAAATACTGTACATAATACCTCATCTCAGAAATATAGACAGACTCTGTGCAAACTATGGTCAACAGTTCCATTTTCCAATCTGATAACCATTATTCCACCCTATGCTTTCCTGGATAAAATAAAATCTTTTGAAATTCTTCCTCACCAAAATGTCTTTGTAATTAACTCAGTCAAAATTATCACTAAAAATTTGTCTATATTGAACTCTGAAAAACATGCAGAAAAAATTCACTTGAGTAAGTAGAATATTCTGTTTAATTATTAAGTACATACAAAATTGGGAAAGCAATGCTAAAAATGTTTGCAAAAACTCAAGATGAGTTTTTCATTAACAAATTACATTTTACTGGAGACTTTAAAATAATTGCTTCAAATATCTCAGTTTTTTTCACATGTAATGACACATTGAATAGCAAATGCAACAGGAAAAAAACTCAGTGGATAGATAAGATAGAAGGCATTGTTGGTAAGACATGACAAAATAGCACACAGTCATGGAAGCATTTAGGAAAGACTTTTGTTCAGCAATGAACTCACTACTAATGATTAGTACATCAAGAGGTGCTGAAATAATGTTGGTCTGATCAAGAAGCCTTTCTCATCTATAACTGATTTTGTGTAATGGCCAAGAACTTTTCAGCACTTCAAGCATGATGGTAAATCAAATTTAGTCAACAAATATTTATTTTTCAACATAATCTCTTTTTTTTTGTCAATGCACTCAATTTACATGTGAATTAGTAAATATTAATCACAGATATTAAGTATGGAGTTAAATCAATAAGTCTGGTGGTTATTAATTGAATTTTGATCTGAAACTTTCACTGTATAAAGTTTACTTTATGTGATTAATGAAGAGATGTTAGGTTAAATTCATTGATATAAAAGGATATTGTTGAAACACAAACTTATCTGTATATCCATAAATATTTCCATATGGCTGTGTATGTAGGTAATCTATAAATCTGTGTGCATAGTGATGTATATTTAAGTAATAAGTCATCCGTCAGACATCTTTCATTGAGTTTGCCATTATCAGAAAATAATGGTTAATTTTTCTCATACTTTTGGACTACTCTTTGAAGTTGTCTCCTCACCATCTCCCACATTAACAACAAGGCTTGTAACCCAACCCATAACACAGCCAAAACCTAGCACTCTTTAAATGAAAAGGGTCAAACATTAAATTCCAATATCCTGAATGATATGTCCATACACTGGCATAAAGAAATTCTTACACTGTTCCTTTCTCCATGTCTGTCTATAAGTAATTTGTGGTCATCTGTGATGTGTCAGTAGCAGCTATTGCAAATCAACTACTAAACAAAGGCCTTTCCCAATTCCCTCTATGACTGCTATTCTCTTCCATAGCATAGCAGCAATCCCCTCTTGCTGCATTTGCTCTCTATTGTGCATCATTCAACCAACTTCTTTCTTCATCTGTTATCCTTTCATTTTGCTGTGGCCACCCTCTGCTTTTTTGGTATCTCTTTTTTTTTTCTTTTTTTATCCATGTTGACCTCTTTCTATCTCATACTTACCTCTTTCGGTTGATTTTTATGTATTTCCAAGATTTGCAAGTAATTTTAATTTCCATGTTTTGCATATATATAGCAGCCACCATTATACATTCATTTTAAACATGGATGAGATGCTTTTCATTATGCATTTATTTTTATTAAATGGTTTCTTGCCAATCGTCATGTCAGTTTATTTCCTTTTTTATCATCTTTCTTTAATTTTATCACATCCCATAAGTACATGTATTCTTGTACTTCTTCCAGTTCTTCATCCTCTATTGCTATGATCTTTTCTGGGAAACTTTTAATTAACCATAATTTTCCTTTTATTTATGTACATCTTTAAACCTGATAAAAAATTGTTGTATTCCGCTCATTTAGCTTTTCTTGCAATTCGTCCAATGACTCTGAAATTTGTAAAATGTCATCGGCAAATCCTTCCTTCAGTACATAGATGAGTTTCCACAATTTAAACTGCACATTGCTATGTCTGTTCTTTAGAAAACTAATGTAGTAGTTTCCCATTTCCTTCTCCTTGGTTTTCAAAGTTGTTCTTCTAGATTGATTGCCATCCAAAGCTAAAATGCCCAGTCTGCTCTTCTATTTTACTCCTAGTTGGTTGGGTTTCATGATGTATTATTAACCCTTATATATAATTTTCTCTTTTTTTTTTTTTTAAATATTATCCTTGAGTCTACAGATAAACGTTGGTTGTTCATATGTCAGTTTATAAGCATCTGGTAGATGATTGTTTCATGCTGACTGCATCCTCTGTAGAGGTGGAGATCCAGTCAGCATATTCTACCCCCCCTCTGTCAGGAGAGCTGGGTGGAGAAGCGATAAATTCATGCTCTTTCCCCAAGGACATCAGTATGAAATCACCATAAGCTGTCTATACTGGAATTTGAACTCTACATGTCAATTTCATTTTCCATGCTGTTAGCTATGAGGTCACTTGAACTTCCATATAAGGAAATGGTAAATATATAAGACAGTTTCAAAAAATTTTATTTTGGCGTTTTTTTCTTATGGCACCAATTGATCAGAAAAATGCCCAAATATTTTATTATTCTGCTTGTCCCTCTCTTAGCACAATCGTTACACCCTGCCAATATGTCTGAAATAATGGACGATTCCATTTTTATCACATGGAAAATATAAGATAGAAAATACATATCAAAGATGCTACTTGGTTTCAGTTATAAAAGGAAGGGAAGATAGAAGTGTTTAACATCTGTTTCAGTGAAATGAAAAAAGTTGTCAATTTCAACTCTTTTCATTTGTACCCCCTTATTTCTTAAAATAATGACCAGCATTTATATTTATGATTCGTATTGCAATAATTTGTCAAAATTGTTAAGCTCAAATATTTAGTGATGTGACAGGAGAATTTCTACAGATATTTTATTATTGTAGAACTTGCCAAGAACTTATTCAATCATTAACTTAGGAATTAAGATTCATCAGAAAATTCAGATAGGAAAACTGTGAAATATTCACAGGAATTTCTAGTATTCCATATTGTCTTATATATTTAACATTCTGTCAGATTCACATCCAAACTTTACTCATTCAAGGGAATACAATTATAATTACCCAGCTTGTTAAAAGCTACATTGTACTTAATTGTGGAAATTATCTAATATATTTTATAAGGATGTAAGAGCTTTGGAAATCTGGCTTTTTAAAAAAATCTGAAATTTGAAATCTGGCTTTTTAATTTTGTTTACTGACTACTGGCAAATATGCAATTGTCTTGGACTTTAAACAGGCCTGTGTATTTATATGCATACACACACATATATATTGTTGTATTTCAACTTGTTATATGTTTCTTTTTTTTTGTTTTCTTTACTTGATGACAAAAGAAGTTCATTAAGAGTAGTAGTGTCTATACCAGCATTTCTCAACCTTTTTACCCTTATTGGAACCCTTGAAATAGTATTCATGTCTCAAGGAACCCCTGCATAACAATTATTATAAACCATTATTAATATCTATCTTATATTTTTATTGTAATTCATGTGTTAAAGAGACATACCCTATAATTATGATTTTAAATAATGAGAAGTTAAAGCTTTTATTACATTAACCAAGGCTTTTCCAACAATCTGACATATGTGTATAGTAAAATTACAAATATAAAATTAAACAAAAATGACTCAAAAATGGATTAGCCTATTTATCACTGTTTCTTGCAGAAATCTAGGGTTTCGGAGAACACAGGTTGAGAAAAACTGGTCTATACAGTCAACTTAAGATGAAGCTTTATCATATTTTCACAGACAAAGACATGTATCAGTAAAACACCAGTTGCAGGAAACTTTTGTCAAGACTTCTGATTCAAAATCCAAAAGCTAACAGATGAGTTTCTCTGATGCCATTCTTCTTATTTCTAAAAAACATTCAGGATTTCAAAAAATAAGTTCTCTATTTTTATGTATGGATTTCATTATGCTAAAAGACAAACCAGGGACACAATTTTCATTTTTTTTTCCTGACACTTACTGGACTTTTAATTGATAACAAGTTTTTTGTCAGTCAAATCACATGCTGGATATAAATTTTAATTTTCTTTATCTGCATTTTGACTGCATATGTATATTAGGTCAATAAATATTTATTCTATTTTATTTGTGTTTTATTTTTCTTTAAATAATTTTCATCAACATACTTCACTTTGGTTTTCATTATTGCACATCTTGCATTTCTATCCTAAAAAAAAACGAATGAGCCGTCTTCACCAATACACACTCTCTAAACTACCTACCATATATACTCAGGTATGGTGTGTGTTTATGATCAGTTTTTTGACCCCCAAAATAGGAGGTTGCTCTATACACTAGTAATTTTTTGTTTTTTAAGCGGTTAAAAAATCATGCATTTTTGGTGACCAGTTGACTATACACAGGTAAATTTTTTCTGGAGGGATTAAAATTCATGCTTTTTAGTGACCATAATCTACCTGGTAAGCCTACATTCTCACATTACATTAGACAGACCTTAACAGTACATATAGGCCCCTTTAGCCTAGATTCTTTCTTTTTGTTGTTACATGAACAGCAGAATGTCATTCATTGTATGCTACTTAAAATCTACAAATACCATAAAAAAACATTTGAAGTTTCTAGCAAAATAAAGCAAAAAAATGTATAGAGCACTTTTTACTTAGAACGACTTGAATTATCATAACTTGAAGTATGTACCTCAACTCATGGGACACCCTGCATTATGTACTGACAATCCTGACAAAAAGGTTGTCATTGGAAAGGCAATATCTCGGTGATGTAAACATTTGTGTAATGAAGATGAATGCAAATTTGAGATGGGGAAATTCTATTAAATCTTCATTTATTTAAGGTATTTGTTGATTTTAAGTGACATACATAGGGGATGAGATTCTGCTCTTCAGATAGTGACTAAAGGAAAGAAACTTAGGCTATATAGGAAGCAGGCCTAGGGTAAAGGAACTAGTAGTCAACTATGAACGAAAACAAAAGTATCTAAATTTTTGTATCAGATATTTTACATGTAAGTGGTTTTTCTCACCATTTTGGGATAGCTTTGTACAAAAAAGAATGAAGACCAATTATTTGCTATAAAATATGTCCAGGATGCTGCCCAGTACTGCAATATTTGACTACAGTAGGCCTGTTAGTATTGCTCAGAAGTAAAGTCAAGTGGAGCCCTAAATGATTTTATCTAGTTGTGGTTTTTATGAAAACTGACAGTAAAATCTAGATATATAACTTCAAAGAAACTACCTGCTGTCCACAAGTCGGGGGAAAAAAGAAATAAAACAAATTTATAACTTTCAGGATAAAGTGACACTAGACTGAAAGGTAGGCAATTACAGTCATTGGCCTATACAGAAAGAAGTGATCTGTTGTGACGCAAAGATGGGCTGAAGTGTGATAGGAGGGAGTTGGCATTCAGAGTGATGATAGATCATTAGAATAAAAAAAAGATGCAGAGGCAGATGGAATTCTCGCTGGTCAAAATAACTGATCTGGTTCATTAGTCTGTCATGAGAAAAGGTAGAAGTGAAGATGGCATAAGTATTACTAACACCTCCTTCCCTTAGTGCTAGGTGAAACACACACACAATATAGTGAAAATGAGATTTGTGTGTGCTTTCCTCCCCATGGCATCATTTTACCTTTTGTTTCCTTGTAAGTGTACAAGAGTTGGCTGAAAAGTTCATAGGCTGACCACAATACTCCTATGGAATGTGACAAGGTTTATTTTTCGACATAGTCTCGCTTGTGGGCCACACACTTCTTCTATAGCTGTTGCTTAGATCCCATTGATAAAGAAGCATTCATTCTGTTGGTAAAAAAAATTCAACAACTTCAATATTGTTTCCCAACAAAGCATTTTTTTTGTCATGTTGGGTCACAGATGATAGTGAGATGGGCCTATATCGAGAGAATGGGGAGATTATTCAACCAATTCAAAGCCACAGTCACACACAGCAGCCATTGAATCCAAGAACTTATGTGCTGATGAAACAAGACTCCTTTCGTCGGTTTTCCTTGTTGTTTGGTCTTGATAGCCATTCGTAACTGCCTCAGCAAGTTGGCATAGCACTCTCCCATGATGGTGTTACCCTTTTGAAGATAGTCAATAGATACGATGCCTTTTGCATTCCAAAAAACAGGCCACCACCTTCCGTGCAGATGAAACGACCTCAGCCTCTTTGGATCATGTGAGGAAGGGTGTTTCTCCTGCGTGGATTATCTCTGACTCAAAATGATGAACCCAACACTCATCTTGGGTGAGGAAACCTTCAAGGGGACCAGACAGATCTGAATCAAAAGACGTTAGATTTGCCCATAATATAATCAGATTGGTGTGCTTTTGATCAGGTATCAGAAGACCTGGCACCAACCACACAGAAACCTTCATCATATCAAGTTCATTGTGCAGAATATTCTCAACTCACAGGATATTCTAATAGAATTGGCTATTTGATTTATAGTCAGTCACCTGTCACTCATCATCATGTGGTGGATACGATCAATGTTTTCCTCGGTGGTGGCAGTTGCAGGATCTCCAGACCTTGGGTTATCTTCAAGACTTTCCCTTCTAAATTCAGCTGCCCACTTTTGATAAAGCTTTAACGTCATTGCTTAATGTAGCAACCATATCAGCATGAATGTCCTTGAGCGCTAAACCCTTTTTTTCTGCAAGTACCTGATAATATCTCCCATGCCAAATTTTATTCATTTTCAAGAGAAGTCGCAACTAGTTACTTATGAGGTCTTCTTTGAGCAATCAGATGTCAGTTTACCTGGAAATAAACAAGGCAGTTATTAATAAAAAGAGTTGAAATTAATGCATGCAAGATTTCATAGCTCTAGCATCATCCTTCATAGTCACTAGTCAGCCTATGAACTTTTAAGGCCACCCTCGTAGACTGGGCCTTTCCCGTTCTACACACTGACCACACATCATCTGTAACATCAGTGTTTCATCGGTTACATATACATTGGATATGTTTAAACTTGTGTAAGAATAGAATCAACATTAAATCGGATTGTTTATGTACATCTGCTTGAAAGGAAATGGCTCTTTATGGGGATATGAATAAGAAAAATGACTCATTACCAGGTCAATAAAACTACTCCACTTTGGGGTGAGAGACTAATCACTCAGAAAAGGTCGGTATTATACATGCAAGCATGCAAATGTTTTCTTTGCTGATCAATCATAAGCGTTGACATGTCACGGGCTTTAAAATACCGGTGTTTGTTCCAAAGAGTTTTTTTTGTTGACAAGGTGTTTGCTGGGCCCATCATACACCTTTTGCAAGCCACTCTTGCTATTATTACAAGGGACCAAAGTTTCTGGTTCTGATGTTTTCCATTTAAGCATAATCCAGTAATACATTTCACATATAAATGTTCTATCTGGTGTTATATTTAGTGTATTTTGGGCAGGCATGTGCGTATATATATATATATATATATATATATATATATATATATATATATATATATTGTCATCCACAGACTGTTTCGCTGTATCACAGCTCATCAGTGTGGCTAGACGTCCGGTTGCCTCTGGCTAGAATCGAAAACCGGCTGAATTCGCGTCAGTCGGAAATTTTACCCTGAAGCCGTTGGCGCACGGCAGAGAAGGTGAATTTAAGCGTATTTATATTTAGATAAACACACAGTGACTGAGAGAACTCTATTCGATTTACCGAAGTCTTGCATTATTAGCCGTAATAGTCACTGTTTACAAACTCACACATCCTCCCCAGAGAGCTCAACCGAAATAATTTTATATATATATATATATATATATATATATATATATAAAGTTTCATTAATGACAACTGACAAGGTACTGTGATTAAGCCCTTTATTTAATTTTTCTTGTATTTGTATATGTTTTCTTTTCTGGACATGGAGTGTGTAAAGATTGTCCTTAACTTTATCTATGAATTTACTAAAAACAAACTCATATTCTTGCACGTTTTTGTAGAATTTAATATTAACACATGCACTACTTCATAATACAAAATACCCACTAGTAAAAACTGTTGCCGTCTTAGATATAAAATAGGCATTATAAAAAAAATCCTCCATAGAGCGCACAAGAATTCATCCCTTTTTCCACCTTTCCTTAAAGAATTCAGTAACGTGAAACAGACGCTAGTTAGTAACAGTTTTCCGAACTACCACATAGATCAACAAATTAGACTATTTCCTTCTGTGGTAACTAGTAGCAACACTGAACGTACAGATAAAAACAAATTATAAAAGTCATATACATGTTAACTATAAGCAAGATTAATTTTTTCTTAGAAACATAAAGAAATACACAACTCCAGTCGACCAGAACAAGAAAATTAAATTATCTACTATAAAATATTTAAAACCGCTAACCATATCATCAATAACAACTTACCTGCAATATCTAAATTACAGAGAACCACTATCATTTATGTATTCACATGTCCCTTAATGAACTGCTTTCCTGATCAAATAACATTCATGAACAATTGGTATACCACTACATGTCTACCAAGAAGACTCACGTTACACCTCTCTGCCCATAGCTCAATTAAGTCTCATTTAAACACACACGAAAACTTACCAAACTCCATCCACAGCATAATTATAGAGAATACAAGTATAATAGCCTCATCCACATGTAAAGAAATACTAAAAACAATGGAAGCACTAATAATAAAAAGAAAAAGCCAAAACTAATGACATCAACTGTGAACACGGCCACAATTTGTTGACCGTGTTTGTAAAATAAAAATATTCACATCACTCTAGAAACATATATAAAAAATTCACACATTCAGTTAAAAATAAAAAAAGACATCTTTAATAATGTCTAATAGAATAGTCGAAAGTGCTCTGATATATAGAATATTTAGACAATTTTTACACACTTTATGTCCAGAAAAGAAAACACTTATACGAACACAAGAAAATTAAATAAAAAGCTTAATCGTAGTACCTTGTAAGTCGTCTTTAATGAAACTTGTATATAAAAAAAAAGGATTGCTGCCCCTAAATACACATTTTGAGAAATATATATAAACAGTTTGGGTATAGAAATATACACTGCATGGTGACTGACAATTACACACCTTGATCAGTCATCAAACTATATACTACTGTTGTTTGTGTAAGCATATATTACTGGGTATAAGCCGCTGAGATCTTATGTGAAGAGGGACAAAAGTTGTTTTTTTATTATTAGGGATATTGTTGTTAGTGTATTGTTTTAATTTTATTTTATTTTATTGTATATTTTCTTCGGTTCTAAAGATTGGTATTTACTTTGAAAGAAATCTCATCAGTATTTTGAGTCGTGATGTGGTTGTAGGTAAATTAGTAGTAATAATGGGAAATTATATATATATAGTCATCCACAGACAGACTATTTCGCTGTATCACAGTTCATCAGTGTGGCTAGACATCCGATTGCTTCAAGCCGGAATCGAAACCCGACCGATTTGGCATGAATCAGATATTCTACTCCCACGCTATCGTCGCACAGCAGGTGTGTGTGTGTGTGTGTGTGTGTGTGTGTGTGTGTGTGTGTGTGTGTGTGTGTGTGTGTGTGTGTGTGTGTTTGTTTTTGTTTTTGTTTTTATTTAAAACTAGCTTAAAATCCGCCCTATCGGGTGACATTTAACCTCGGTCCTTCGGAGGGCTCATGAATCGGCCTTCATCACAATAGGTAGGGAGTAGTAGATGTGATAGGCAACAATAAACTACAGAAGAACTCAAAATTAATCGCTGCATTTAAGTATTGCATTAATATTTCAGTTTATCTTTTAAAATTTCAACGATAATTCTTTTGCCGCCACTTAAGTTAAAGACAATTTGATGTATGTAGGTGCTTACTTTCCGTACAATCAATTATTTTTATTTCATGGGTGACTTTCGCTGGATTTCGCAATTTATTTCGATTATACCCAAAGTTATAAAAATTGTCATTGTACAAAAAAATCACCGAAAATAACCGCAGTAATGATAACTTGGGAATCCAAAATTTCAAGATTGCCGGTCCGTATCTGGCCCAGAATGTTTTTAATTTGCTCAAGGAGTTGGACTGATTCCAAAATAGTATGATGTGTTGGGCTACAGCTTCTAGGAGTAAAGCTGAAAAAGTCTGACTCGCCGACGTTCGCATTTATTATATAGATGACGGGATCAAGGAATATCTTGTGAGGAATGAGTGTGTGAATTAATTGTCCTTAGTTTAGTTTTCCCAAACGCTTTGAGCTAAATTACAGTGTGTGTGTGTGTGTGTGTGTGTGTTCGCGCGCACATCTGGGGGGTTAATGGAAAATGGCTCAAGTATTAGAAGAAACCGCTTGGAAAAACAATCCTATTGAGAATTTCTCCACATACTGAGTCGTTCAAAAAAAAAAAAATTAAAACTCATAATATATTACGTATCTGTCATTTTTAATGAAACCCGCATAAAAGAAGAATTGCTACCCAAGTACAATATATTAATAATATACATTTTTCCTCATCGGTAACACTTAATTGCATTACCTTGTCAGTCGTCTTTAACGAAACTTGTATAAAAGAGGGATGTATATATATATATATATATATATATATATATATATATGTGGGTTCGACAAAATGGAACAGTTGCAAAATCCACTTCTATATTTCAAAGACCTATTATATTAAGAACTTTAACTAAAACTTCGTAATTGCAGGTTATATCTATTGTAAATACGTTTATTTATCTAATTTACTGTCTTTGTCTTATTTATTTTTAGAATTTAGTAAAATTTAAGCTAAATGCGTGACATCTCCTAGTTCGAAAAAGAGCAAATTGTTGGAGCTCGCATGGCAGGAGTCTCGATCACTAAGGTTGCTGAACTGTTTGGTTTTTCAAGAGCTACCATATCAAGAACGCTGATGCAATTCGAGAAACAGGGCAAGACCTCTAGCAACCGTAGCAATTCGGGCCGGACTTGCAAACTTACTGACAGGGACTGACGTGCATTGAAACGCAATGTAGCAAAAAATCATCGGACAAATGCGGCCAAAGTGACTGCTGAGTTGAATAACCATCTGAATAGTTCAGTTTCTACTAAAACTGTTCACCGTGAGCTCCATAAGGCTGCATATCATGGAAGAGCCGCTGTGAGGAAACCTCTTCTCTCCACTCGCAACGTTCAAAAGAGTTTAAAGTGGTGCAGAGATCACAATGCCTGGTCTGCAGTCCAATGGAAGCAAGTCATGTTTTTCTCTTTTCCCAACTTCAGGGCAAGTTTATGTGTGCAGGCAGCCCAAAGAAGCTTACAACCCTGACTGCCAACAGTGAAGCATGGAGGTGGATCAGTGATAGTTTGGGCCGCCATATCATGGAAATGTCTCAGTTCAATAGTTGTCCTGCATGGTAGAATCAACAGCAAAGATTACCTGAACATTTTAGGAGATCATGTTCATCAAGTGGCCAAGACTTTATTCCCTGATGGTGACTGCATCTTCCAAGACGATAATGCTCCAATACATACCGCTCTCGTGGTTAAGAATTGGTATGAAGTGCATGAAAGTGAGCTAGAACACATGGAGTGGCCTCCCCAATCTCAAGATATCAATATTATTGAACATTTGTGGTGCATTTTGGAAGAACAAGTTAGGAGCCGCTATCCTCCACTTTTAATGGAAGAATGACTGAAAATTCCTTTGGATGAAGTCAGGAAGCTGTATGATTCCATTCCGAGAAGTATTAAAGCTGTCTGTGAGGCTAAAGGAGGACCAACTCCATATTAAATAAATTTTCTTTGAATTTAATAAGTGTTCCGATTATTTTGTCCAACCCCTGTATATATAATCCGTTGTATCGTGGGTCTGCGTTGGAAAATGTATGATTGATGTTGAGGTCTTTGAAAGAAGTCACTGTCAGAATAATGAGTCGATATTTTGCAGCAGTATCTCCGATGGGTGGGACACTTAATGTGAGAATCGAGGACCATAGAACTCGGAAGCAGTTTCTGTTTGTTGATCAGAGGAATGGGAAGCGTCAGCTTCATAAACCTAAGTTGAGATTCAAGGATTGCGTAAACACTTTCTGAAATAAATCTAACATCTTGGAACGGGACTAGGAAAAAAAACTGCAACTGATCAAGCAAATTGAAGGAGTTAATTACATAACTGAAGAGAGAATTTTAAAATGGTTCAAAGAAGTCACGAAAAGTTGAAGAAGGGTGATAGAAAGGGTGTGGACGTGACGTTGCCAAAAATGTGGTTGGCCGGAGGGAGCTAACGTGCAATGAATGTGTGAGAGTTTGCTTCAGCAGATCGGGATCGAAAAGTCATAAAAGAAACCTTGGGCAGGGGTTGAAAAAATAGGTCCGGATAATTCAGAATCCAGGATAATCCTATTATAACTGTGCTTATTCCTCCTTCCGTTAGTTCACACAACCATTACGCCTTGCCAATACCTCATAAATAATGAACTATTCCGGTTTGATTGCATGAAAAGAGGGTAAAAGACACTACTTTCTTTCAGTGAGAAAATGAAAGATAGAGAGAGAGAGAGAGAGAGAGAGAGAGAGAATATGAATCCGATAAGAACAAATATTACACTTTGATCTTAGCCAAAAGTTTGAGAAACGATTGCATTTTCTTTCCGACCCACGTTGGCAGGATGTAACGCATGTGGGGAGTCCGAGCGCATGCACCCGGGCCAGGTCCAAAAGAAGTGATGGCGACCGCAGTAAAATACCATTGTTCAGACGCACACTATTGAACGACAGAAACCGTGTGAGGCAACCGTAAAAAATCCAGTTAGTATAAAGAAAATAACATCGTCTGGTGAATTATTTTAATTTTTTTATTAAGAGAAATGTTCGTAAGACGGGTATTTTCAAGCAAGAACCAGCATTCGTACTTATGATTTTTATTGTAACATTTTGTTAAAGTTGTTAAGCTAAAATATTTAACGATTTGATAGGGGAAATTCTAGGAGTATATTATTATAGAACTTAGAATTATTAACTGAAGAATTCAGAAAATTCAAATAGGAAAACCGTGAAATTTTCATGGGCCTTTCTAGAGTTGAATACCTAAATTATTGAAAAACAATGAAGAAAAAGGTCATTTTCTGAAGTAGATTTTACATTTCTAACATCAAATAACATTTTCAAACGCTCTGTTCAAATTAATATTTGATGAAAAAATGCATCATTTTTGGTCTGCTTATGTCTGGTCTCACGTCTTTTCTGTCGTTAACTCCTAAAGCGGGATTAAAAGCGTGATCAAGCTGTAAATCAAATGTATGTTCTTTGTATGAAACAACTAGGACTGAACTGATTTTATCAGCGTTTTTACCAAACATTGAGTATGTTTGTCTAAATTCTAAAAACGCTTGTCAACGATTAAATATTAGATGTAATAGTATATTAAATAAGTGTACGTCCTCTATCTTTCCTCTCTTCAATCTGAGGTGTTAACATCTACCGATAAAGCTGAATGTTTCGTCCGTAAACTCTCCTTAAACTCTACCCTTGACTGATCTGGAGTATCCCTGCCTATCTTTCCACCTAGAACTGAGTCTCTGTTGAGTTATATGTATGTAACCCCTTCCATTGTTTCTGCCATCATCTCTAACCTAGATCCCCTCAAAGCATGTGGATCTGACGGTATCCCTGTAATAGTCATTTAAAAGTGAGCTCCGGAACTGTATAAGTGCCTCGCCACCTCTTGCTTTCTTCCATGCTGGAACTCTTCATCTGTTGTTCTAGTTTTTAAGAACTCTCTGGTGAACCACCCGACCCATCCACCAATCGGCCTATTAGCCTTCTACCTCTTTTTGAGAAGCTTTTAGAGGATCTAATCAATGCTGAATTGGTTAATCATCTCACATCGCAAGACCCTTTTTCAAACAAACGGTATGGCTTTCGTTTCTCCAGGTTAACTGCCGATGTACTGACGATAATTGCGGAAAGAGCCTGTCAAGCTCTAGACAAGAATGGTGACGCCCGGGCTGTAGCTTTGAGCATTTCGAAATCTTTCGACAGGGTTTGGCATACAGGTTTTCTCCACAAGTTGAAAAGTGACAGTTTCTCCGGAAAAATTCTTGAACTGATCCAATTTTTCTTGAACAGCCACTCTTTTAGTTCCTTTCCTCTGCACTTGGCCCTACTTTGTTTTTAATTTTCTTCCCGATGGCATCTCCTGTCACGATAGCAAATCTGATTAGTTTGATACGGTCAAAATGGCAGCTGATATCCAAAATGGCCTTCAGTCTGTTGTTAACTGGGACGAAGAGTAGCTTGTTAACTTTAACTAAAATTAAACTTCCAAAACTAAACTTCTCCCTATTAATCATCTGAGAGACCCATCTCTGCCTCCCATCAGCATGGCTGATACTGACCCCTAGGTGAGTGACTCGTTGAGCCTTCTCAGGCTGATGCTGTCGGCTGACATGAAGCGGAAAGACTATATTGAGTCCATTGTTAGGTCATCTGCTAAGAAAGTTGGTTCACTGTGTCGTGCTAGACAATTTTTCTCTCCAGAATCTATCGTGCATATCTAAATTATTTCATTTTTTTATGGAAGGCAGTGTTTGAGGTAAATACGAAATTATCTCGCATGTATTCTTACAAAACTTGTAAAGTAAAATTGTTTAAAAAAAAATGAAAAAAAAAAACAAAACCTTAGTCACACACACAAAAAAACAAAACAAAATGGAGGAACCCAAATTAGCCACTGCCTTTGAAAACATACCAATATTCCCTAACAATGACCCGAAATTGTTTTTTATCTGATTGGGAGCTGTTTTCTTATGAAAAATATTTCATCACAAAAACAAAAATTTATCTACATAGTTTCTGCATTGCCCCAAGAAACAACCAAGTGTCTACGGAATCTCCTGTTAAATTCACCACAAACCAACCAGTACGACAAATTAAAAGAGGAGTTAAATACACCGAACTTCACTCTCTGAAAGGAGGGGACTGTAACAATTATTGGAAACTGAAGCATTGGGAGATAGAACACCATCTCAACTTCTGCGTCGTTTATAGACTCTGTCCGGTAATATGTTGGATGATAGTGTTTTACAACACATTTTTATAAGAAAACCACCACAAATGGAGCACGTATCTTTAACTGCAATGGGAGACAATGTACCCATGAATAAGCTGTGCGATACGGCTGATAAACTGATGGAAGTCGTGATCCAAGGCAACCTAGTTGCAACTACACGGACTCCGAGTGATGGTATCACCCAAATACAACAAGAAAACGCATTGTTGAAATAATTCCCCTTACCGATATCAGTGCAAAATCAGTTACACAGGATTTTATAACTGATTGGGTCAGTAGATTTGGCGTTTCCACTACCATCACCACGAATAGAGGAACACAATTTGAATCCTCACTTTTGACTTCCCTAACCAACCTGCTTGCTACAACCAGAATTCTTCCAACTGTTTACTATCCAGAAACTAACGGTGTGATAGAACATTTTCATCGTTTTCTGAAGGAATCTCTGAAAACACCACTGAACTATACTTCTTGGCTTCAGAATATTCGATTAATACTTTAGGGCTAAGAACAGCTGTAATCTGATTCACGAAGTTCTGCAGCCGAACTTGTATATGGGCACTCCTTTACGTTTACCAAGAGAGAGTTAATAATAAAACTGTTATGTTTGGTATATCGCTGTGTAGTAGCAGTCGTAGCACAGTTCTCTGTCCTTATGTCCACCAGTTGTTCTCTATTTATGCTTGTCTATCTCATTTGCATACAATACTACGCAAACCAAATGAACCCTTCTTGGATCCTGTTTCATTTGTAGATATGTTGAGATTGAAGATGTCTAAAGTAACATCCCCACCTCCTTGACAATCAACCCATGTAACATATGTGCCAGAATCACTCGAAAACTGCAACCTTTTGCTAGTAAAAGATAATGCAACCAAACAACTAGCTTAAAGATGTCCTTACACGGTAGTAAAACGTACATAGAAACATTTCACTGTTGTGATTAATAGTAGACAAGAGAATATTTTTATTAACCGACTAAAACCAGTACATTTAGAAAATATTGATGATGATTCATTAGAAACACCCAAGCAGACACCACGTAGAACTTGAAAGAGCAGTCGTCATATTTAAATAGTCTAAGAAACTGTGTTCTTACCTAACATAATAAAAATTCTCTTTTTTTGAGCTTGTACAACTATCTTGCTTGAAAGGGGGTACTGTAGTGACATTAAAAACAGTATCAGCAGCAGTTCTAAAATAAAACTATCAGTAGCAAATTTAAATAAATCTTATCAACAGCAGCTGTCGAATTAAAAAAAAAAAAACGTGGACCCTAAAATAACTCTTTTCTTCTTCCGGATTTTCCCTCTTTCGAACTGCTGACATGAACTTTCTACGCTGAAGTTACAAGGGATGCGAATACTTCACATAAAAAAAACACACCAACGAATAAGTTCCCATTATAGCATATTAATAAATATTTCGTTGTGTTATACAATTTACGTCTAACAAAAAAAGAAACTCTTGTTTTTAACTACTTTTGTTTTAATAAATGTTATCTTTGTATTGTAAATTAATTGGTCTGTTATTTTGTTGATGTAGTCTTTCCACCACCATTATTCCATGTGTTATAAAATCTTCTCGTAAGAAATCTTACACATTAAGAAGTAGGTAATCACTAAAATATCTTTTGCAGTGTTAGTATGATGGATGGTAGAGGTTACCTTATGACAACGTCCGTTCCTACCATATATCTATTTATTTAGCCTTGATCACTCTATCCTTAGTGTGATAAGTCGGAGGTTCAAGAGTTCAAATGTAAATGTTCTCGTGCATGAGAGAGAGAGGAGGGGGTGAATTTTCAAATACAATATTATTTTTTAAAATACATAGTTCAAATCAATGATTTCTTGTCAAAAGTCTCTTTCGTGTTACCAAAGCGTAAAAAATGCGTCACGTGACAGTCTAGCAAAAAGCGCAAAATGTCAGTTGCTTTACGTGTGGTGCTAATCTTCCGAAGCACATGCTAAGCGACACTAGCCATCTTTCATTCTCTCGCCGTTTATATCTTAGCCACATCACTAACGTAAGGTACAACTAAGTTAACTCACAACTAAGACCTAAAATCACTTTTCTTTTCTATATCTGATCACGTGTATCTGGTTCGCTGTTTGCACAAACCATTGTCGCATTCAATTTCTGTAAAAGTGTTTTGTCTCAAATATTATACAATATACAATGTAACATTGTCTTACTAAATCGAGATATATTTACCCCCATCAGCTATTATAGCCTTATTTTATCCTTTCACTGAAATTAATTAGAATCTTGTCCATAGGATGGATTTTAGATAGTTTTTAGTTAGTAATTATAATACACATTGTGTAAATAGAAAATGATTTGAAATTAAATTTAAACTCGGTCTAAATCAAGTTGATAAATAATGGATATTAGCTGAAAACTTTTTCAGAGTTGTTGAAGACGTTATTCCTGATTTTTAATTCGCATATTTATAATACTAAGCCCGTCTCAAGTAGATATAGTCCTTTGCTTACTCATTTATTTTTGATGGAGTAAAGAATATAAAAATTAAATTTGACATCTTTCCTTAACGCAAAGTCACTTTCCTAAAAATACAAACACACAATAGGAAACACAATTACATACCAACATATATATCGTATTAAAACATGCCCAGATTTTATTTTCTACCCAATAACAGACAATATTACATACATACTAAAAAGATTCCACAAAAAAAAAAACAAAAAAAACATACCATTTTTAAATCAAAGTGTCTATATTGGTTAGGAATTAACATCACCATGTGAAATATTTGACCAATCAGGGAAAACTAAAAACCTATTTTTCTCGAACCTACTTCCTGGAGAAATTTCTTATAAAAAGCCACAGATTTCGATTTTCAAGGAGTAGATATGCGACTGTCTCTACGCCGTGGCTACATAGTTTTTTCCCTTCTACAACGTGTGCTAAAAGAAACACGTGTCGGCGACTTCAAAGGAATCAGCTACAACAAAAACAGCAGCATTGCCGGCCAGTCGGCGACTCCAAACAAATCATTTACAACAACAACAAAGACGGTCAGTGAATTTTCGCTAACGATAAAAAATCTTTTTCAACCACAGCTTTTTCAATAGACCAACTAAAAGGTCTTGTCTAAAAACCACAACCTTTTCTGTGAACAAACTACTTTAACTCAGCTAGATCATTTTTACTCTTTTTTGAATTCATGTACATATGTTTGTAAATTGTAAATACAAATGATTTGTTTAACAAGCATAGGCATCGCATAACCATGTTTTCTTTATTTAAACTTTATTTTATTTATGTTTGGAATTCGGACTTTTAAAAAAGATGACTGATTGAATTTCTTACAAACAACATATTGTACAGAAGCATCGAAAACATATTTTATTAGCATAGTAATACAGCTATAAAACAGGTAAATAAGTTCTACCAACATCATAAAATAGACTAAAAAAATACGATTCTCTACTAATGAGTTGAGTAGATTAAACGGCCTCGATATGTTACCTGAAATGATGAATAACTAAAGAAAGATGCAATTTCCTCGACATGTAAGCTAAGCATTATTTTCAGATTGTTAGATGCCAATTTCATCAGACAACTTGAATTGAAAGCATACATTTGTTGCCAGGATAATCCGGTACTGACCCTAAAAATGATTATGTTTATTTATCGCCGGCCAGTCTTTCATCTCCAAGAAGCTAACTTTAAAGACCACACTGTGGCACCGATAGGAAATATGTAACTACTTCCACTAGCAAGTGTGACACATTACTAGAGAAAAAACGTAATAAAATAGTTGTTTGTCAATGTTTTCAAAAAGGGTTGGTTATTCATTACACACCGTAAAAGTAGCCGGCAGCTGGATGATTTTCAGTAAACGGCTGCCATTTCCAGTATCATTCTTCTTATTATTTTTTTTAATCTCAAGAGCAAAGTATCAGAAATAGTGATAGTAATGATAACAAATCAAATATCATATTTATCGAGTAGCCAATAATAATAATTTCATTAAATTTCATCAACGTTTATTACTAGGGAATTTGTTTGTTTGACACCGGTTACTTCCTGGATAATTTTTTACAGTCACTTTGTCCCCCATCGAAGACGTTTTTGTTATTACAAAAAAGTATTCGGTAAATATAATTTTTTTCTTTTAGTTTCTTAATTATTTATTTGCCATTTACTTGTGAGTTTTGTATCCTTTAATAACAAACTGGTAAAATCGAGGAAGGCAGACTTAGTGTTCAAAAGTATTGTTCAGCGAGTGAGGGACTGCTGCTGAGACTATTTTGATCTTAGTCAGAAAAATCGTCTGGAGTAACTGTCATTTAGTACTTGGGTAAATTTCTTTGTTTACTATATCTTTCAGTATTATTACCGCAAATTTTTTAAAAAATATATAATTTGCTCTAAGTTTAATTTTTCTTTCAAGAAATTCATAAGTTACAAACGATTTCTCAAACAGAATCTAAAAACGTGTTTCTTAAACAGAAACTTGAAATTAAAACATGCCATTTAAAAATTACTTTATAATTTGAGAGTTAACAAAACTCTCTAAAATAACATATGTATTCTGCACGCTACCGGTGTTCAATGGAATTTAGAACCGAAATAAGATAGTTATTTTAATATTTGATAGAGCAATAGGGAATAACCGCCGGAGAAATGACTTGTAAGATTATTACATTAACGATCATTTTAGTGCGTGACCGAGTTAAGTTTCAATAATATCTATGTCTGTTTTACAATCATTGCAACTAGAAAGAATGGTAAAACTTTGAATAAAGAAATATCAATTATGGAAATTTGGAAAGCATAGTAAAAAAAATTGTCAACACGATCGATCTATGAGTACCTGTTATTTATAAAATTATTACAAAAAGAAAAGACATAGCCGATAACATGACTTTTGTATTCCATCTGTTAAACCCCAGTCATGACATAAAAGTGTTGTGTACTCTTACAGCTACTACTTTTTAATTGAAAGTCTCATTTTAGAGCTGAGATTAATGCCAATTGTAGGTGAGAGACAAAAAAAAAAAGGTAATTCGTGAGCAATACATAAAAAAACTGGAGTCTTGGTTCAAATAATTGTTCAAATTGATGTGACTAATGAACAGAGAGAATGTAAATAATGCAACTGTCAGCTTTCCAGGATTGCACCCGCAAGTGACAAGGTAAAGAGCAGATACAACAGTCAGTATTTTTAAAATCTTCTTATCCACCAAGCAATTGCTGTTTAGTGTTTCGTCTCCTCTCAAACAATCTACTAATTCCTTCTGGTAGGTGGACCAGATCAATAATGGTGAAATCATCCTTTAAAGTTATACAGATATCATTTGAACATGCCTTCAAAAACTTGTGGTATTAAAAAAAATATATATGCTAGTTGGATGTTTTATATTCACCTATGCACAAATACCCCTAGGAAAGTTATGAATCCATCTCTTCTCCTCCCAGCTATGGGTTAATTAGTAATACTTATATCACTAAATCATTATTATCTCCAAAAAATTCTTACAATCATCTGAAAATATTTTCTGGCTTTAAATAATCTGCAGAAAACAGATCAATTGAAATCTCTAGGTTAGGCATTACAGACTTAGACTCAGTGGAAATTGGTTGAGCAATACCTGAGCAGTACTAAATAAGAACTAGATTAGTTATCCTTAGACCTGGGAATTGAAACGTAAATAATCTACCCCTGTAGATTAAATAAAAGGTTCAGTTTGGAATTTCATGTAGATTACCTGGATCGACAAACACCTGAAGATGAAGACCAGAGGGCACAATTGTCAAAACAATGAGATAACAACAAAAATAAGGACAATAGTGTGTAAATAATGCAAATAATGATAACTCTTCATCCTCCCAAATTCAGCCATCACTAAGACACTAGGTTCAAATTGTTACTCCAAGTTTCATGCACAGTGATTATCAGATGACAAGAGCTGAGGAGCAAGCAATAACTGAGCAGTACTAAATAAGAATTAGATGAGATGTTCCCAGTGGAAAAAGTACAATCTTGATTAAAAAAATGGTTCAGTTAGAACTTTCCTAAAGGCTATCTAGATCAACAAGCACCTGATGAAGGCTGGTAGTCACAACAACTGAAACATTGTTATAGTATCAGCAAAAATGAGGAAAATACATAAATATATTGGTCTTTTCTGTTGTTTTTTTTTTATCACTCTGCATTATTAATATTACTTTTCTTTCCACTGCATTCTTTTTCAAGGTCTCTTAATTGCAGTATCCTTATTGTTAATTTCACTCAAATTTGTTTTTTTGTTGCTATAGCAGGATATGACAACACAACTCTGAAATTCAATCACACTATTGTTCAAGGATCAGTCACCTTCAGTAGCAGGATAAACTTTTTGTACAGCAAATGAAGCCACATACAGAGTGATAAATGTTAAGAAAATGTATTTGATGCTCAGTTTCAGTTCATGTCTCCTTTCACCTTTTTTTTTTCTTTTTTTGTGTTCCTCTTGCTAATGAAATTGGCTTGGCAGACTTGCACCAGACATTAAAAAAAATCTGTAATGAAAAAATCAAAATTCATAGGAAGATTATTTACATTTTGCAAATTGTTGTCCTCATTTTTATTGCCATATTCATGACATTTCGACCGTTGTACACTCCGACCTTCTTCAGGTGATTGGAATTTCAAACTGAACTCTCAAGGATACATGGCCCAGTGAATAAAAGCATTCGTTGGATCCAGTGACTTGACCCAAAGAGTAGTGAGTTCATTACCTGGCTACTGCAGTAATAAACAAAAACTTGGAAAGTTGAGTTAAAGGGCAATAACTGAGACATCTGTAAGAGGCATGGTATATGGCACTTGAACAATCTACCTCGATGGACAAAATAAAGGGTTCAGTTCAAAATTCCAATCACCTGAAGAAGGCTGAAGTGTACAACAGCCTGAATGTTGTGAATATGTCAACAAAGATGAGGACAATAGTCCAAACAATGTAAATAATTACAATACCTCATCTGAGAAATATAGACAGATAATAGGAAGATGTTTTTTTATGAAATGTTCAGGTGAGAAGCAGCTTTACTTAAACTGCAGGTTATTTACTACTATGAGCTAGCTTAGATGCCGTCCTATTTAGCGGCATTTAAGCTACCTCCTGCAGAAGGCTCTTGATTAGGCCTTCATCACAATAGGTAGGGAGGAGTAGATGCAATAGGCATCAATTCAAAATTGGTCGCTGCATTTAAGCTTACCTTAAGTTCAGCGATAATTCTTCTGCCACCACTAAATTTAAAGACAATTTGATATACATAGGTCCTTAGTTTCTGTACAAACAATTATATTTATTTCATGGGTGACTGGTGATCTGGATTTTGTAATTAATTTTGATTATTACCAAATTTATTTCCAAGTTTTAAAAATTGTTATCATACAAAAGAAATTGTTGCAAAAAATCATGTAAAAAAAATCGCCAAAAACAATTGCAGCAATGAAAACTTTAGAATCCAAAATTTCAGGAATGTGGGTCTGGATCTATCCCAGAATGTTTTAATTTTCTCAAGGAGTTGACCTGATTCCAAAATGGTATATGTTGGGCTATGTCCTCTAGGAGTAAAGTTGAAAACATGGACAATTTTATTTTGAAACACTGTAATTTGAGAACAGTAATTTTTTTTCATTTGAAATGAGCTATTGAAAGTTACAGAGTTATGTCCCTTTAAGTTGAAAAAGTGTGACACAGTGACACACTGGCATTCACATTTATTATATAGATTTAGATGATTTGTTTAAATGTTATTTTCAATAAATTCTTTGACTGGATTAAATTCCAGAATTTGTTTTGTTTCCATGGGAGAGCAATTTAATCTTTATTATATTGGATCAGAGTTTTTTACATCATTCCCCTCTGTTTATTTGTACAACTGTGTATCATTTTACATCAACTGTTTGAGGCTCACAGCCACAGCAGGATGAAACAATGCTTAACTTTGGTGATCATTTGGGAACTAATGTTGAGCCTGGTCAGTATCTAAATGGGTAACTGCTTGGGAATACCAGGTGCTGTAAGCTTGGCTGTATGGGGGGGTGTAATGGATAATGGCTTGGAATTATTAATTGGAGATCCAAGTTCCAATTCCTGTTTGGTTCGTTATTTTCACTTACATGCAAATAATCTTGGGAAAGGTTAAATCTGAATCTTCTCCCCCCATCTATGGGTTAATTAGCAAGACTTGTATCTTTAAACCATTATCTCCAAAAATAATTCTTACAATCTAAAAAAAACAAAATTTTCTGGCTTTTAAATAACGTGCACAGGGTTAATAAACCATAGAAAAAATCAGTTAATCACTCAACATCTCTTTTGAGTGGCATCTGGATTTTTTAATTATCGTCATGCTAATAAGGAGTTAATGACATTAACATGCGAGGAAGTTACTAGAATGAGAATGAGATTTTAGTGAGGAGAAAGGACAATAAAAGAACAGAATTCAAGAAGACAGAAGTTGGCAATTGGTGTTGTATTTCAATTTTTGAAGATTGTAGGTGGCAGGGAAGCAAAAAACTAGAAGAGACTCCCACAGCTGAGAAAAAAAACTATTAGAATAGAACATATGGTCACGTCTAGCAAGTTCAGTGGTGAAAACTAGTTGCCAATCTAGTATTACACTTAAATTCATGCTGTCTCCCATGTTGTGCTCTCACTGAGTGGTGAGACTCAAATGACCTCTCCAAGGTGCAAGATTGGGCAGTGATTTATGGGAGGCTATGCACTATCCAGACCACAAGGCACTCCTTGGCCATATTGGCAAGATCCAAAGGAATAAAGGGCATTACATTTGGGAATAGCTTGTTTTTAGGATTTGCTGGATAGTTGTTAGTGTTGACAGACAGCCACCTTTGGGGCTTCACTTCAGATTTTCTGTTTAGATATACTTCCATAGCATTTTCCATGTTTGGATATATGGTCATTAGACAACAGTAGTTTAAAATCAGAGTTTTTATTTTCCTCTAGATGGACTGCCTTTCTTGGCTGATTAGCTCCAGCTATCCAATGCAAGTCTGTCAGTTTGTTGACTCCCATGGTCCCAGTTTTTCTCATGATGGAATAAATTCACTACAGGATTGTTAGTCACATCACACTGATTCTAACAGTGTTTATATTGACTATGTTATGTTTAAGCCAGATTTTGACATTTTAGAGTTTTTGCTTCAAAATGATCATTTATTTTGTTCCACTCTGACAATTATCTATTGATTTAAACATTTTTTTTAGATTAATATAATTTAAATTCATTTTTTTTATATGGTTTTACAACTTTTAGCCCAAGAAAACTACTAATTAGTTACAGTTATACTTATCTATCTATATATTTTTATTTTCCAGATTAGATGAACATATCAAGCATTTGGGATGGAAAGTATATGACGAGGATCAATTGTAAATGTGATTCCATTTTTTTTAAAATTTGGGCAAGCACACAAAAATAATCCAGTTTCAAAATTTAGACAAAACAACTATCAAATCTAGCTATGGAAGAGCAACCAACAACAAATGCAGATGCAGATACTGCTCCTAAAAAGCCATTCAAGTGCACAGTTTGTGAAAAGCATTTTGCAAACAACTCACATTTGCAGAGACATTTGCACACACATACTGGGGAGAAGCCGCATCAGTGCCAAATATGTGGCCGGGCATTTTCGCAATATTATAACTTGAAGGCTCATATGGAAACGCACATCAGTATAAAGGTGTTCCGTTGCAGAATTTGCACAAAGGAATTTCCCAAAAAGAAAGAACTAAAAATCCACGTGCAAACACATCCAAAACCAACGTCCTTCAACTGTCAGTTATGTGAAAAGGACTTCACGAAAAAATCCTACCTCAATCAGCACTTACGTGCACACACCGGGTACAAACTGAGTTACTGCGAGATTTGCAATAAAGGTTTTCCCAATAAGAGTGATGTACGCAAACACATGCGTATACATACCAACGAGAGGCCATTTACCTGCGAAACGTGCAGCAAAACTTTTGCACAGAAAGCTCACCTAATGGCCCACATACGCACTCACACAGGATACAAGCCATTTGCATGTACACTATGCGGGAAAGTGTTCTCGTTTAAAAATGATCTGAAAAAGCACACACAGACACACAGTGGGGAAAAACCTTTCAAATGTGAGATCTGCGGTAGGGAGTTTACTCGAAAAGACAACATGTCAAAGCATGTGTCAGCACATAAAAATGCTAGCCAGTCGCAGGAAGCTATGAGAATTACTAATAATAATCTAGTCTTAGAGACTGCAGACAGCCCAAAGAAGCTATTCTAATGTGCAGTTTGTGGTCTGCAATTTACACACAAAGTTTCCTTTAGTTTTACATTTGGCCAAATGCAGGTCATCCCCCAAATCACAAAAGGGTTTAAAAATCTCATTTTTTAAATTTTTTTTTTTTTTTTTTTTATTGGAGCTTGCAAGATGTATATAAATTTGAAACATATGTGAAGAATAACATAATCGATATTGCTATCATTATTAACAAAAAAAATTGTTACTACAGGGTGTATCAAAAGTAATCTGGGGATTTAAAAATCTAGTAATTTAACATTATTATTATTATTATTCAAAAATAATTTTATACAAAATGAAAAATCAAACACTGGAAATACAGGGTGCAACAAAAATAACACCTTTTTTATTTAATATCTTTTGTTGAACAAAAATAAATGACAGTAGTTTAAGAAAATTTATATAAGTATTGTCATATAAAAGAATATGATTTTTATGATGAACAAATTATTGATATAACATGTTCAAAATGCTCCCATTCATGTTCATACAACACTGAACACTATCAGCAACACTTCTGCAAGCTATCTGACACATTTCTACATTAATTTCAGAAAATTCATCAGAAATTGTTTGTTTTAATTCAGGAACTGTTTTCGGTTTGAGCCTGTCAGCAAGATCTTTCAGTACACCCCCCAAGAAAATGCCTGGTAGTTTTAGGTCTGGTGATCATGATGGCTACTCAATTGCTTCACATTGTCCTATCCACCTCAGCTTAAAAACAAAAAGGATGGCACTTTTGCGTCACTTTGTATGTATCCAATTTAATTACAAAAGATTATATTGCATAAATATTGTTTATTTTTTACTTCAAAGACATTCTCTTTTGGTAGCATTCTCCACAATAGTGGTTAATAACTAAGGCTGCAGCCCTGAGATTTCTGTGCAGACGTTATCCTCAAGTTGCTGAATTGTCTACAGTTTATTCAAGTATACTCTAAGGTTACAACTTTTTTACTATTTTTTTGTTTCTTTGTTAAACAATTCCTGCATCATAAATTGATGAACTTTTGCTTAAAAACAATGGAAATGCTCCTAATTTTTCTCTCTCTCAAAAAAAAGGTCATCCCTAAATTAAAAACTGAATCTGCATAAACTTAAGGTTGTTAATGGCATTGTCTACTCAAACATGTGTATTCACTAAACATAATATTTATTGCAATAAGAAAAAATATGTTATCACACTAAAATACTAAAAAGAAAACTTCAACACTAACATGCAGACTAATAAACCCAACAAAAAGCTAACTATGCTCTGTTACCAGTTAATCCTACAACACCTTTCTCTCTTCATCTATGTTTCTGACTTTATAATGCTTTTTCTCCTTTGCTCGTGCTAATCTCAGTTATAACATCTCTGTATCACAGGGAGTGATTCTACTCACCCTAACAAGAATTGCTGTTCATATGTAGTAGCACTCTCTGTCAGCTGGTGACTAACTGCTAGTATCCCCAATTAAAGATTTCCCTAGATTGTAGCTCTCACACTGGTTGACTATGAAAGATTCCATTTGGGGGGAGGTCTGCTTAAACAACGTTTCATACCCAGGCATTTGACTTGCAGATGCCATAATTAGTGTTTATCACCTAGAATAAGAACTTTGATACCTCTTTTTGATAGTTCATTCCAGAGCAGTAGATAGTCACACAAGGAAAGTGATGCTACCATTCAGAAGAACAAAGATCTGGTGAGATTCAAAAGATCACTTAGTAGAGGAAGGGTGTCTTTTAGCAGAATATCCACTAAAAGTCAAAAGCAGAATGCTACTCCAAATGCAAATTATTGAATGGTACCAGTTTCTTGGAGAAGAAATCAAACCTTGAATATCCGTTTGTGTCTCAACTGGTTAAGAATTGATTTATTTGTTTTTTATGGCTTATCAACTCTTTGTGGGTTATTTAAAGTTGCAATATATTTAGATTTATTTAAAGTTGCAATATATTTAGATTTATTTAAAGTTGCAATATATTATAAATTGTAGGAGATTGCTTACAGTACTTGGTCTTCTCAAGTGGTCATCCATCTAATTACTGACTGGTTAACTCTTGTGGTTTCAGCATGATTTGACCGTAAGCTAAGAATTATGAAGAACTGAAGGCATAAATGGAACAGAAGGGATCCTTAATAAATCAGGATGGAGAAATGGCATGAAGTTCTTATCCCATTTAACTTGGGTGTTTAGATTCTTTCAAGAAAAAGGACATATTATCTTTTGATTGAATTTCTGAAAATTCTAACCATTAACAACATGAGGATAAATTCAAGAGTCTTTCTCACTATCCTTGCATTCATTCATTATGTCTACAAGGAAGACATTGGAGAATGTATGCAGATTTATTTCATACAATTGACCAGAGTATTCATTTAATAGTCAGATATGCAGGGTGTCCACAAAGTCATTATGTAAATAGAAAAATTTATTAAAATTACAACAAAAAGTGGATATTGTTGAAATGTTTGGATAATATGAAGTAAATAGTGAAATTTATATACAAATAGTTAATACATTTCTATGTGGGGGGGGGCATTCATTGCACAAAGGTCATCTAAGTGATATTCAGTTTCTGTACATGCCCTTCTTTAACTGTGGTCTGAAACTTAAAAATATAACATTAATAAAACTACTAATATCATGAAAAGAACTTGAATAATAACATTAATATGCAATAAAAATTTAGTTGCCACCTCTTTAAGCTTTTTGCAATGACTTTTTAAAATTGCCTAAAGACTTTGTGGATGTGTACAATGAAAATGATGAAAAACTTGTTATAATTTCTGCTCCAAGAAACTAGTACCATCCATTCAAGATAACATGAAATAATCAATACATATTCTGTACATTGAAACTGATACAAGAACTGTATGCTGCCTGCAAAAATAAACTCTAACTTCAATTTATTCAAAGCAATTAGCAGTGATGTTCAACTGTTATAACATTTATGAGCTATTTAGGTGTTTCTATTATGAAATATGCATATTAAATATAGTTACATCTGAAAAAATAGGTTTCTTGATCCAGGGTGACATTTTCTCTAAAGATATTGAAATAAATGTTAATTTCTTTGTTTTTAGGCAAAAGTTCATCAAATTATGATACAGGAACATTAGGTTATAAAAAAAAAGTTATAACCTTAACTCCATAAAGTATCCTCAAAGAAAATAATTGAGAGGCCTTAGATCAGGAGAAAATGGTTACCATGAAATTTCAGAATTTTAAAAGTTATCTAGTAGCCAAAAGTAGCCTTAGAAACTCCATTGTTGCCAGGCCATGTGTGCACCCATCTTATTGAAACCACATATCAGGTTTGTTTTGCACTGCTGGATGGAAAAAGTTTTGGTAGTGTTCCCTGGTGGTTGTCAATACATTGCCATATTCATCTTCAAAAAACTATGGTCCAATAATCCTTTCTAACATTACATCACAGCAGGCAGTTCATTTGAGGAGATGCAGTGCGTGTGGACGAATATTTCTAGGTTTCTTCAATCCCCAAATCTGACAGTTTTGCTTATTAACAAATCTGTTGAAATGGAAATGAGCTTTGTCACTCGTAATCAGTTTAGGAACAAATTTGCTATCTTCATCTGAATTTGGATTGAATAATTTAGGTGTTGATGATCTGTGAACTTCAACTTTTGTACTAATTGCACTTTGTATGGGTAGAGGTACAAATAATTTCTTAGTATACAATGCAAGACCATCGGAGAAATCTTCAACTGGTCAAAGCATTTGCAAATCATTGTTCCTGGTTTTTGTTCAACATAGTTTCACATGCATTCATGATTCTTCTGTGAACAGACTGTGCTTGATCTTCTACATTGTGGAAAATCACTTAGCAAGCCGTGTTATCTAAAACATTGAATCAGTTGACAAATCATGAAATCCAATGGTCGTTTGCTGGTATAGAAATGATGGCTGCATTCTCTTTGGGAGCGAAAGATGGATTGGTTAAATCTAAAATAAAATTCTACGATTTTGGTTCTTTGTTCAGTTGCAAATTTTTCCTTGGGTAATTTCTTTGAGTTCTCAAAATAAAAAAATAAAAAAAATTATGAAAGATCTGACCTGAAATTTTTAAATACTTAGGTGAATTTTTCACACACTGACTGTAACAAGTATTATGAAACAGAGGTACTACATTTCTGAAGTTTTATGATTTTTAATTCTTTATTTTATATTGGCTTTTTTTTGCTGTCTATCACTCTTGGGACTTTATCTTTGTTTTTAATATATTTCAGCTGGTGAATTTTCAGCCTTTTTAGGTGAATATTGCATCAAATAGTTTTAAATGTGTAAGACTATTATTATAAATATATTGCTTGGTAAATTCATCACAATGATTCCATTGTGAGTGAACATATTGTTTTTAAATTTAACATTATTTTTTTTATTCATTACAGTAAATACATCACCAAATATTAAATATGTCCCTGTAAATTTGACTTGGAAATTAGAATTACTAAACATCTGGTTCATTTCTATTCTTTAAGACCATGAAAATTTAAATATTTTAGAGAAATATATGTACAACATTGAGATTTTAATGGATAATATGGTCCAACTTTTAAAAAATAAATCACATAAGGATGGCTGTACTACAGGGTCATATTATACTCAAAGACATAGTTTATTCCCTGTTTTGAGGTTTGGAAACATGGAGTCATATTATACACCTGAAAGTATGGTACATTCATATTAAGAAGGAGGAATAGTCATGCTTAAATGTTATGCTAGAAAAATTGAGATACTTGTTAAAAACCAAAACAAAACAATCATTGAATACTAACAACACCTCATCTCAGAATTATTGACGACCCCATTACCTTTTTTTAATTTTTACTTAAAAAATATTAAAAATTATTATTTTTAACTCCTGAGTGAATTTGAGCAAAACTTTCTTGCTTTTTATAAATTCTGAATTGAAAGCTTGTGTATGAACTTTGGTAAAAATGAATCGTTTCTATTTTCTATAATGAATACTTTATATATAAATGCAAAAATGTTTAGTATGTTTGCTTAAAAATAAATCACACACACACACGTAATATTTGATGTCATATAAGAGCTCATTTTTTCTGAAAAGATTGCTAAAAAATACCTGCAGACCAAGATCTTAAATGTAAAGTTACTATTAAGCTTAGCTTAGTTTTGGCTCAAAGCCACATGTATAGGGCACCCAGTGAGGATTCAACTCAATACTCATTAATGATAGTCAACTGATCTTATATATGAAGTTAAAGTATCTGGTTTGCTAATGTTTACCCAGACACTGGAGACTACCAATACTTGTACCACACATCATTTAATACTGTTATATTAACTTGTAAATGGGAGAGGCCCTACATGTCATCAAATATGATACGTCAACACACACACACAGAATTCTGTTTACTTTGACTTTATACTTATTTGTAAACTGTTATTAATTAACCTTTAATCAATGTTTGCCATTTTATTTGAATCTTGAATTTCTTCACCTCATAATGCAGGAATTTTTTCTGTTTATTTATCAGGTAAACAAAGCTTATGACTAATACTATTCAATGTTTAATATATTCAAAACTAAGAGAATTACAGATTTACACAATCACTCATTTTTGGTCTGCTTCTTCACACACACACACACATACACATACACATATATATGAATGACAAAGTGAAAACGTTTACTTGTGACACATTTTGCCCTTCAGGACTTCATCAGACTAAATTTCTTATGCTTCTCACATGCCCACAAATGAGAGAATAGAATTTTTTTTTCTTATAAGAGGTTTTAGAAAAAAAAAATTCTAAAATCCCCAGCATTCCTCATTTGTGTGAGTGTGTAGTCATACCAACAAAAGAAATTTAGTCCGATGAAGTCCTGAAGGGTGAAATGCGTCACAAACTTTTTACACTTTGTTATACATTCTCCCCAATATTGTTCTTGATAAGACTGGAGCAGAACTATAAAAAAAAATTGTGCTCCAAGTTTAATTACTCCTACCTTTGTCCCATAATAGTTGTTACATTTGCATACATATTTCATACACTAAATATAACTATTATGGGATATAGGTTGTAATTAAAAAAATTTAAAAAAAAAAAGAGAGAGAGTCAATAGATGGTGAGGTGGATACTTGCATGTTGCTTTACACAGACATACATGAGGATTAATCAAAAAGTAAAGGTAATTTCTATACAACACCTTTATTTTCAATAATGAACAACAAATGCATGTGTCACTTTTTAATGTAGTCCATCAGCATGATGATGCATTTCTGGTATCATTCAACAAGCTTCTTCATCCCTTCCCCAAAAAAAACTTTTCAGTTGCTCATGAAGCCATGTTTGCATTGCTTGCTTGTTTGGACAACCACCGCACACAAACTTTAAAGTACCCTAAGTCATCATGTACTATGGTTTATGCAGATCCATAGCTGATGCCCACAACTGCAGCCACTTGTGCTAACATCATGCATCGGTATTCCCTGATCAAGGCTTCCATTCTCTGGATGTGTTCTTCTATGCACAATATTTATGGGTAGCCATATCAGCTTTTGTCTGTCACACATATTCTTCTCTCTTTTAAAATGTTCTACTCACTCATCTATCTTTCATCAGTTCATGGTGCATGCGCCATACTGTGCCAATATCCAGTGATAGATTTCCACATGTTTGACTGCTTTTACCCACAGAAAGTGCACTACAGTATGTTGTTCCTCAATAGTGCAATTTCCGAGTGGAGCATCCATATGTCTGACCTCATTGCTTCCTAACACTCAACAGAACAATGGAATGTTGCACATGGCTAGCTACCTGTCAGCATATGTCCATGCATGGCGTTGCGTTTCAGCATATCCCTGTTTTACTGCATAATTTCAAAATTGCCTTTACTTTTTGATTTACCCTTGTATATTTTAGCCCCCTCCTCCTTCCTCTAAACCTTTTTGGGATTTGGGGCAGCGGTGTTAGAAATGGTGTCATCATTGTTGCTCATGATTTTGAAGCTTCCTTAGCAGATCCTTCTTTTCTTTTTGGTCTTCTAAATGCTGTGTAGGTCAAGTATGCTTGATATTTTGGAAAACCTGGGTAAATGTGCCTGCAATAAGACAGTGTGTCACAAGGATAGTGTTTCCCATGACACTGCTATTTTTTTTTTTTTTAACTACCTTCACTCTTTGGCAATGTTTATTGTTTTAAAAAGCGATGATTAGAATTTTAATAAAACTTAAACATCTGAAAGTCAATTTATACATTTTCTTTGTTCTTGAAAATTTACAACAAAAATAATAATAAACGCTATTTATTTATTAGATTGTTTATTAGAATGGTTGGCAAAAAACATCAGCTAATTGCTATATATTCAAACTTTATAAAATAGTAAATAATAAAGATTTCCTGGTTGGTTCATATATTTTAATAATTTAGTAAATGTTTATAAATTCATAAATTTTAATTCATTCATTTTAATAATTTAGTTAATGTTTATAAATTCATTAAAAAAAAATTGTTTTCATATTTGATTCTTTATAAATTAGCAAATGATAAATATTGCATTGCACTAGTTTTAATACAATTCTATTAGTTTTTAGAATGTTGTAAATATAAAATTATTCCTGTAAATAAGCAATCTAATAAATAAATAATATTTAATAGTTGTAAATTCTCAAGAACAACAAAAGAATTATGTATAAATCTACTTTCATCATATGTTAAGGTTTTATTCCAATTCTAATCATTGCTGAAGAGTGAAGGTAGTTAAAAATAAGTGGTGTCATGTTTAAAACTGTCCTTTTAACACCACGTCTTATTTTGGGCAGGTTTGTTCATGTTTGCTGATATTTTAATGTAGTTGTAATTCTTTGTCTCATCTTGACACTATGTACACATTGATGTGACAAATAAATATTTATACTTTTAAATGATTGTTTACTTTTTGTTGAAGAAAATAAAACAATTACTATCTCTATCCCATAATAGTTGTTACATTAACATTTTTCTTTTTAATTATTAGCGACACCTTGTAAAGATTATTTTTACCCAGTAACAAGCCTGTGTCATTCTATCTAAACCTGATAATTGTAATTAAAAAAAAAAAAGTGAGATTTCTTAAAGCAAACTAATTAAAGGTATGCTAAAATTGAAAATTTCAAAATTGCTCCTGCTGTGTTCATATATTTTAGCAGGTAATCTCAACCATTATAGGAAATTTAATGATATATTACACAACTCCAAAATGACACATTTTACATGAAATGCTAGGAAGTTAGGCATAAGAATAATAAAAAAAAAAACATTGATATGAAAAAGCAACTACCAAATGGCATTAGTATATACCCTGACACTTTTTAAATATCAACAGATGGTTAAATATGTTTAAGTATATTTAATCGATTCAGGCTCACCTTAAAATCCAGTATCATTTATATATATATATATATATATATGTGTGTGTGCGTGTGTATGTATACAAAAATATATGTGTGTGCGTGTGTATGTATACAAAAATATATGTGTGTGCATGTGTATGTATACAAAAATATATGTGTGTGTGCGTGTGTATGTATACCAAAATATATATGTGCGTGTGTATGTATACAAAAATATATATGTGTGTGTGTGCGTGTGTATGTATACAAAATATATATGTGTGTATGTATACAAAAATATATGTGTGTGTGCGCGTGTGTATGTATACAAACAAAAATATATGTGTGTGTGTGTGTATGTATGTATGTATATAAAAAAAATTGGTTAGAAGACAATATTCTCAGTTTTTAAATAAATTCATGTTATACAAACTTTTCTTCCAACCAGATAAAAATCCAGTATTAAGTATATATAGAAAGAAACTCCCTATTTAAAATTACTAATTAGTGGTCAATTTTCATAAAACATGTTCTATTTTGAACAGTATCCTGAGAGAAGTACAGTTAGTTATGTGCTATGCATGATACCCACTTGGGTAATCATGTCTCTTTTGATTCATGACTGACTAGGCAGAAGATTTTCCCACAGTAGGTTGCTGTTTCTTTCTGCAGTAGACTGGTTGCCAGCCAAGGCTATATGACCCAGTCTGTCCTGCTATTCAACCCATAGCTGGGGGGAGAAGAGATGGATTCATACCTTTCCCAAGACTATTTGTGTGTAACAGACACAACTGGAATTTGAACTCTGCACTCTGATTTCTCATTCCGAGCCGTTATTGATTACACCACACTGCACATCCCCAGTGTGTCAAAAATTCTACCTTTTGCACGTTTTCTTCCAATCTGGATGTCAAGAGATGACTGCTTTTGTGGGTATCTGCCGCACATCCTGTACTCATCAGCTTGGAACAACAATTTCTGATGGTTTTGGCATTTACTGAAACATGAGGTCCATGAACACTGTGCCCCCCTCTATGCACTTGTACCACAAACTGCCACATGTCATAATGGGATGCTAACTGAGCATGCTCATGCAGTATCAGGCCTTCAACCATTCTGGACTACACTTTTCACTCTGAAATAAAAACAGAAGTTAGCAATAAAATTTTACTACTTTAGGGATCATATTTTGTTTCATGTAGATATGGTCATATTAACAAAAGTTATAAATAATTTTGAATAGGGAGTTTCTTTCCACCCACCTAGATTTCTACCTATAACCATTAGTACCCAATTAATTTGATTTTGGGGTTAGCAGCTATTAGTAAGTTAAATCTATTTGAATTAGCAGGACCCATGAAAATTCCTTGGTTTTCCTATTTGAATTTTCTGATGAATCTTAATTCTTAATGATTGAAAAATCCCTTGCAAGTTCCACAAATATAAAATACCTGTCAAAATTACCCTATTGCATTGTTAAGTATTTGAACCTCTCGATTTCAACAAAATATTGCAATAACAATCATAAGTATGAATAAAGGTCATCATTTAAAGAAGGAAAAAGGATAAATATGAAAAGATTCAAACTTGACAAGGTTTTCCATTTTACTGAAGCAGATGTTAAGCATGTGTGTTATTGCCTCATTTTCTTCTCTTTCTATTCCCTTCCATTAAAAACAAACAGTGTCTTTGATATATCTTTTCCTTCCATCTTTCCTTGCAGTCAAAACAGAATAGTCCATTTCTTATCCAAGGATGTAATGTACAGGCTAAGGAATGAACAGAATTATGTTTTCCAAAAAGAATTGTTCCTAGCCTTGAACTTTCATTTTCATTGAGTTTTTAATTTGGCAAATATATATATATAAAATGTAACAACTATTTCAAGATTATTATGGGACAGAGATAGAAACACAAAATGCCCATAAAATCTTTATCTATTTTAATACCATACATTGAAATTCTTAATAAAAAAAAAAAATAGAATGGAAGATTATTAACATTAAATTATCAAAAGTAAGGTTTGACTTGACAGCCTTCTGTATTTTTTACACAGCTTAAATCTTTAGTATTCCAAAACATGTTTGTGGCATGATATTATCTTCAGCATTTAGTATATGTTCATGTAAACCGTCCAGTCATTTCGTAGACTCATGATTTGATATAGCTCCAAAGCAAGTGATCCAAAATAAATCCCCACCCTAGGACCATGTAAACAATTTTGGAACTCCAGAAATTGAAGACTGAGTAGCTCCAGCCCAGATATGACAGTAATACTTGGTTTATTGACCTAATCTGATTCTTGTAAAGATAAAGTATGACAGAAGCCAGGTACTTTTTGGAGCAATAGAATGAACATTTTCCCAGTATAATTGTAAAAATGCTTGATTACATTGGTGAAGTTGAACTAAAAAGAACAAAAACTTGTAATTCCAATAGATAATTTATTGTTAAAACAGATATATTTTGGAAAGCTTTTTGCAATCCTAGATCACTTGAGAAATAAATGAAACAGTGACTAAGCTACATTGTATACATTATAAATTCAAATTAACAACAAAAAAAAAATCAATCAAACCAATACAAATTCAACCAAAGACAGGTAGCTAAACAAATGATAATAGCAAGTCCTGAAAATGTTCTGTAATAGAATTGATGCAGCACAATTTCATCAACCATGGACCTTCCTACTTCAACAGAGAATATGAAAAATATAGGAGTAATTTTTTTTTCTTTTTACTCTGGTTTGGAAATGATATTTCTTTCTTTAAGCAATTCTCACACTTTCAGCCTACACATGTCTTGCGAACTCAATTTGATCAATTTTTTTTTGTTAATTTGAATTTATAGCGTATACAATGTAGCTTAATCACTGTTTGATTTATTTCTCAAGAGTGATCAAGGATTGCAAAAGATGAGGCCTTTTCCCAGTTGGGATGTTAATCTGCACAATTGTGGTGATCAATTTTTTTTCACAATTGCCAGAATGTACACAAAATACTAATATATATATATATGTCTCCAAAATTAATTCTTTATTACTATAAATGTTATTATTAGGGAGTAGATACTGTAATGACAAAAGTATGCAAGTATAAGCTTTAAGAAGGATTTATTCAATTGAGAATACAAGGTTCACATATAGTGTCCTGTTATGGTCCAAGAAATAGCTATCTCAAAGAGGAGAGTAACAAAAAAGGGGAGACAACTCTTGATTATTCATAATAGATACATTTGACTGTTGAAGAAAATAAAAAAAACATGGATAGTGACTCAAATATACCCATTAAAAATTGTTTTATACATATATATATATATATATATATATATATATATATATATATATATATATATCAAAATGTAACAGAGAGAGTTTGGAAACCACACACAAACACATACACATATATTTTCTTTTTATTGAAATTGGAGTAGATTTGAACAGTGAAATTAGATCAGAACAATTTTGTTTACTGGTGGGAATCTGATTTAGCCCATTTGGAATTTGGTCATTAGGAAGACAATGGAAGATAATCATGATAATTTTATCAGTTAAAATTTGAAATAGAGCTTACTAAGGCTATGAGGAACTTTGAAATTCACAGGATTTTGGGTTGAAGGCAGCACTCATGATAATCAGGTGCGGGCTAAGGGTTGATTTATGATCAGCCAGGTTTCTCTATATAAACGCGCACAGAAATCTGTTGACAGAGTGGTTGGTTCGTGTGCAGTCGAGCTGAGTAGAGAGAGGTCAGAGATTGGAACCAAACGCCCGCTAACATATTTTGTTGATATTAGTACAAGGTTGTTTTTGGGCTCGTCTGTCATCAAGTGCAGTCAAGCTGGGTGGA
Source organism: Acanthosepion esculentum (assembly GCA_964036315.1). Taxonomy (NCBI): domain Eukaryota; kingdom Metazoa; phylum Mollusca; class Cephalopoda; order Sepiida; family Sepiidae; genus Acanthosepion; species Acanthosepion esculentum. The sequence continues at coordinate 99,993,541 of OZ038479.1, forward strand.
GAGATATTGGAGACTGGAAGTGATGTCAGGGATTTGGAACAAAACACGCACTGACATGTACTGTTAATATAAGTACCGATGCTTCTGCTACCATGAAGATTACTACTACTGTTACTACCGCTGAGGAGGAACGCAACTATAAACTTTAAGCTGGGCACAGAAATCTTTATCTCTCCATCGCAAGAGTTGTATATCGTTCTGAGATGATTTCACAACAAGCTAATCACAACCCACTCTCTCTCTGCCTAGAATCCAGTGTATGAGTTTTTACATCAATTATTTTCTGTTGTGTAACTCGTTTCTATTCTATACTATTCTTTTCTGCTATATAAAAGACATTAACAATTCAACCATTGAATAGTTGTTTGTCCGGCTTTCTGCGGATATATATATTTTTTTGGTGCATTCTAAATTTCTTAGCACAGACTCTCCAGCTGTGTCTACATCTTCATTCTACCGTGAATGGATGAACATCACTTCTGCTTTCTGGATCAAACCAATCACAACGTGGTCAGGAAGCAGGATTAAACCAGTGGACCGGTCGAATGATCTATGGATGCTCAGGGAACTACAGTCACTCCCTTAAGTTCGGTTAAGAACGAGTAAACACCTCAACCCAGAGAGTAAGACGTCAGAGGTTGAGGGGCTGGGGCGAAAGTGTTATATATATATATATATATATATATATATATATTGTCATCCCTTTTTTATTTTAACTGTTTCACTGTATCACAGTTCATCAGTGTGGCTAGACATCCATCTGATTACCTCAAGCCAAGATCAAAATACAACTGATTTGATTCTACCCCTGAGCTATCGGCACCGGTTGTGAGGAAGGCTAGTTTTTATGTATTTATTCTTTGAATAAACACGTCAATGACCAAGAGGGCTCAATTCATTGAAGAGCTTTGCAGTATTAGCAATAGTAGCCATTGTTTACAAATTCGCGCTTTCTCTCAAGTGTGCTTGACCGGAATTAAATTTTTTGGGGATATATTTATTTATACAGGGTGCAATGGATAAATTACTGATGAAATTATGCAAAAAGAAAATAATGCTGACGTCACATTTTAACAGATATATTTGTGTAATTTTGGTAAACATATCTTGAAATAGTAAAGAGTAAATTGATTCAATAAAATTGCCACTGGCTTCAACCACAGCCTCCACACGACTTTGGAATCTCCTGCAACTCTTCTGGACGGTCTCCTTGTTTAAGTTGGGGAATAATCTTTGCCTTCAGTTAATCTTTGGTGTTCAATAAGTTTTTTGGGTCTCTCACTTAACTGCACCCACACATAATAATCAAGGTGGTTGCAGTCTGGGGAGTTAGGTGACCAGATGTAAGAGGTGATGTGGTTGCAGAAATTGTCTGACAGCCATAACTGGGTTCTCCTGTTTGTGTGGCATGGTGCAGAGTCCTCTTGCCAGATATAAGGTCTTCCAGCAGCCACTCTCTTGACCCAGGGTAGCACTAACTCCTCGAATGACTTGATGTAGGCCTCTGTGTTGAGTCTAAGACTCTGTGGGAAGATGAATGGCGGCATTACATCACCAGCACTAGTGATCACTCCAAGCACCTTTGTAATCACCATTAAACTTATCCAACTCTTTCCAGATCCTTTGCATTGGCCTCAGATTGACACCAAACACTCTGAAATGTTCATAACGGAGTTTCTGGCATGAATACCCAACAGTCCAGCATGGCGTTTCCAAATTTCAAACAGAGTGAATTACATCATTGTCCTCTTTTTCTCACAGTAACCAACTGAACCTACTATACTGTGCCATTGGCAAAAATAAACAGCACAAATTTGTAAAATTAAAAATATAAAATGCCAACAATTTACATATCACACTCTGTGTATATGTGTGTGTACATAGACACACACACACACACACACACACACACACACACACACATATAGTGTAACCCGGATATAAGAGAGATTTTCTCTGGTCCCAAATTAGAGCCATACTTACCTAAACAAAATAGACCAGACATGGATATAAGAGAAACCCGGATATAAGAGACTTCTTCTCCGGTCCGGACAACTCTCTTATATCCGGGTTACACTGTATATATATTTATATATACCAACAATGTTGGTGTGACTAACAGACAACTTGCTAAATGACCTAAAATCTTAGATTTAAAAAAAATCATGAACAAAGAAAAAAAAGACAAATACCTACTAATGCGGTAAAGAAAGTACTCCTAAATGACTAGGATATTTAGATAGAGGAAAAAAGGCTTCACAACTCAACAAGGGACAGCTTGTGTTCCTACTCAAGTATCATACTTTTGCGATCTTCAGGTGACTACCTAGTGTTTTTGTTTAACATTATACACAAATAAAAATTTTAAACCATTAATTTTTTTGTGAGCTTCTAAAACATAATGTATGTTCCAAAGGTTGCCATAGCAATAAACATTGCTTAGGCGGTATACAGTAATAGCAGTTTCAAGAGGAAAACCATCCTTTTGACACCCTCTTTTTAGAGTAGGAATGCATGTTAAACCTTACCATAAAAAATCATACAGTCGGTTTCTTAGGCAAAATATGACCTCAAATACTCCAGGAGGAATTATTTCATTAGTCACCGCCCACTTCCTTCTTTGGTGTATTTGAAACCACGAGGACGTTTCTTAGATATAAAAATGTATACGTATTTTCAGGTAATTGGCGTTATTTTTATTTTATTTTTTATTTGTAATTATAATGTATCAGTATTTCTGTCTTCTTTTTATGTTATTTGTTTCAATTATAGTTTGTGTGTATGTTGTTTTTTGGGGGGTTATTTTTTCGTAGTCAATGTGAGCGTGATGATTTGTTTACAATCATTCTTAGAACCGCAAACATTTATTAAATTATAAAATGAGAAGAAAGATGTACAAGTATGTTTATGTGCATTTCTTTCTTGTCCAAAATTTAGATCCATATGATTACTTGGAAATTAATTTAACGAGTAGAAACTAACAGTTTGAATTAAAAACTAATTTTTCGAAATACAAGCACTTTCTATCGACCTTTTTACCGTACGTGTTTGCAATTAAATGCAATTTTTGTTTTATGAAGGCAATCCGTCTTGGACATTCGATCATATACCAGCTCAGAGATTGTTCCTTGTTGTTGGTACATGAAAAAGGGCTGGGAGAGTCTTCATTCTGAGCTTTTTCTTCCTGGCTCCCGGTTCGTAACTAGTGTCCTCCTCGTTAACTGTTGTTAGGTTTTTTGGTCTTCCACTGAGTTTATAAGTTTTTACAAGATTCTCTCTGTATATAAAATGTTGAGATCTTTTCTTTTCTTTTTTTTTTATTAAAAGAGATGCCGAGTGAAAATAGTCCCCATATTCACTTTGCATGTTTTGAAAACCGTTTCATTCAGGCCACAATTCGGTTAAAAATTGCGGAGATGACATTTTTTGCTAACACTTACAACCTAATCGGGGGTTGTTTACATGTGATACATTATTAACACTAACAGGAATTTTTTTTTAACCCTTTAGCTTTCAAATTTTAAAAATTCATTTAAGTATCGCGAATTAGTGGAGTTAAAACGGTCTATGTTGCCCAAAAGAACGCATCAAATAATTGCTGTGAATTCCAGTAATGAATGATGTTTTCCAGATTTTAAGATTTTGTTGACATCTTTGTCAGTACAACCTGTCGCATGTTACTTAGAAAGGAGGACATGACCAAGTAAGTAACGGTTACATACACCAGGGCAGTTAGTAACCTCCATTGCCCTGATGATGTCTTCCCTTTAGCTAAAAATGGTAAATAAAAATAAATAACTTGACGATTTAGCAATGGGAAACGATCGCTTTACCCAAACTGATTTAATTTTAATAATTTAGAGTTAAAAACATTAAAAAATACATTGTTTTTACTTTTTAATTACACGAAGTAACTGCAACATAGTATGAAATCTAAACAAAATTGTAAAAATTTTCACTTTTCAGTATTTTTATTATTACAGATGGTTTTCCTGTGGTCTTTGATGTGTTTTGGTCCTTGGACGAATCTGATCTTAAAAAATTATCGGAAATTACCCGTTTTTTTTTGTTTTTTTAGTTACCCTCCCAAATCCAGCCACCAGTATAATAGCGGGGCACTGGTGAGAACCGGGAGTTCTCGGCTGGTCAGTCAGTTATTTCGATACATGACTGACGAGGCAGATTTTTTCCCGCAGTAGGTTGTCATTTCTTTCAGTTGTCATCCAAGGCTGTAGAACCCGGTCTGTCCTGCTATTTACCCATTTTGAAGATTCGTTCAAAACATTAAAAAAAACATAAATTTCACAATGGAAACAGATTTTACCACATGTTCTCATGTTTATTTTCTCGGAGTTATGCTATAACTTAAAATATGGAAAATCCTGCCATTGCACTAAAATTTTTAATTAATTTTTATTTTCTTTGCTGTTAAAATTTTATAAATTTGTGTGTTTTATTATTAAATTTAGTAAATTTCATAAAGTTTGTCCATGGGTGCCTTCATCTTTTATTCATCTTTTGTCCTTCAGGACATGATCTATCATGGCTCTCCACATTTTCCTGTCCTTTCCATACACGCAAGCCACTAGTGGCCTGCTGGCGGGCCGCCGATGGCAACACCAGCGATCCTCAGGTGGCAGCCACCAGCTGGCATTTAGAGGTCCGCCAGTGGTAACATTGCCGAGATGAACACGCTGTCAGTCTGACAGCAAGCCACCAGCAGTAAATGCTAGTGCCATGCCACCCAGTGGCAGATTGTTGGCTTTCATGTAGGGTTGTAACACTTAGCAATGTTTGCTTTTTTTTTTTTATCTATCCTGCTCACTCCTTGTTCTGCCATCCATTTACACAAACTGGTTAGGTAGTTTTTTTTGCAGAAAGTCCCTCTTGCCATCAATATGCTCTGTGAGTGTCAGATTCACCAAATCCTCTTTCCTCATTATGTGTCCCAGAAATTTCAACTATCTCTTTCTGATTTTAAGTATAAGTGTCCTTTTTGTTTCCATTTTTTCTTAAAACTTTGTTACTCAAATGTTTAATCTATGATATTCTCAGCATCCTTCTGTAGAACCACATCCCTGTTGCCTCAAGTCTCCTTTTCATGTACACTATTTACTATTATTATTGTCCTCATCTTTGTCGCCATATTTATTACAACGTTTCGGACGTTGTACGCTCCAGCCTTCTTCAGGTGGTTGGAATGTTGAACTGAACCCTTTAGTCCTTGGGGACACATGGCACAGTGGATAAAGGCATTAGTTAGATCCAGTGACAGGACCGAAAGAGTGTGAGTTCAATACCTGGTTAAGGCGATGGAGAACTTGGAGAGGGAAATTAACAGGAAATAACTGACATCCATTCCACATGGTACGTGGAACTAGAACAGTATACCCCAGTGAGCGAAATAAAGAGTTCAGTTTGACATTCCAATCACCTGAAGAAGGCCAGAGCATACAACGACTGAAACATTGTAATAAATATGGCGACAAAGATGAGGACAATAGTCTGAATAATGTAAATAGTGTACATGATACCTTATCTCAGAAATATAGACAGATTCTCCACTTCATCTGTGAAGAAATTGTCCAGTATTCACTGTCATATAGGAGGATTCTTATTACATAGCAATGAACTAGTACATATTCTATGGATGATCTCAATTGTTTTTGCTATTATGTTTCATTAAACTTATTGTCAGGTATACATTGCATCAACAGGTAATCTTTAAAGTGATTTCAGTATTATCTCGTACACATTCTTTTGTTGTTCCAACATTCTAACCCTCTCAAAATAGCATAACAAACATCTAATTATGGAGCAGTGGTTAATAATGTAGTCTAACAGACTATTATTACAATAGTGAGTTTGATCCTCATTGGGTGCCCCCACACCTTTAGCCTTGTATCTGATTAAGGTAAGTTTTGCAATAACTGAATGTTTTTGGTTCTATGATAGTATGTGGTCTACCACATTATGTTTCTAATAATACAGCATGCATTCTGTCTTTCAAAATTGATTTAAGTACTGTATTTGTTGGCATCAAGGACACAGTTTTTTTCCTGAAATAAGTCTTGAAAATTTGCTGTGCATCCTTGAAGACAAAGGTTAAGGTTTTTGTAGTCCTATGCTAATTCTATAGGAAGGTTATCTATGTCAGACAGTAAACTGAATTCCTGTATGCGATCTCTTAATTAAATTTATAAATTATACACTGTTTAGGGTAGTAAATAAACAAAATATGTATATGTACAGAATGTCTACATGGCAGATTAGGGTAGCAGAGCCAACAGACTAGTGGTATCAAGGAAGTTAGACACATGTAGTATGACTCTATCTCAATGAATATCCTAGTTGGCAACTTCCTAGCTAAGCCACACCTACTTGTAATGATAAGATAAACATTAACAGGCTTTCTCTATTTTGTTTCCATTATTATTATTATCATCATTTTTATGTTTTCCAATATTTACCTATTCAGCTGTTAGCTGTACAATCCTGACAGATTGAAAATATAATGGTATCACTTTTTAAAACTTGGCAGCTTAATTGTGTTTCCAATAGCATTGATCAAATTCAGTTCAAACTTGAACCTGTTTTACACTATAGCTTCAGAAAGCTCTGAATTTTAACTCTGCCCATATTATGGCATCTGGAGTGGTTCTACACTATCGGCTACAAGTTGCAGGTCATTGAATATGCCAAACAGCATGGCAACAGAGCTGCAAAGTGACATTTTCATGGACCTCTGACTGAGAAACGGATCCACTTATGAAGGAAGCAAGAGGGATCTGCTGAAGCACCCACAAAACATCTTGGCAAGGAAAGTGCTGAGACCTTATTTATATGATTATTCTTTTTTCTCAAACATTTGCACTTTAGACTTTAGGGAGCATCCCTGACGTTGGCAAATAGGGTAACCAAAATTTAAGACAAAGTAAAACATCCTTACATGTTTAAATTTATTAAAAAAATAGTTCATACAGTATAATTGTATGATTCGTTTGGTTTTTACAGCTTCTGGGTTATTTAAAACTAAAACATATTTTGGATTGTCTTTTTTTTTCTGCAAGTGAATATTAGCAATTAACATTAATTTTTCTAGATACAGATTCTACTATTTAACCCATAGCTTGGGGGAATTGATACAGCATAGAGTGGAATGTTGTGAAAGATGTCACTTGCAAAATTCTTCCTCTAATACTGTCCAAGGTCTTTTCAGATTCCCTACTTGTAGAAAAGCATGCCATTTTCATGTTGGTTTAATTAGTTACATAAGAACCCATCCACTGGATGATCTTGTCTGAAAAGAACATCGATGATATACAGTGGAAGGGAAGTGATACTTGTGAATAATGCAGATGGTTTAAAGATTAAATTTGATAAGTTTAATAATAATAATTCATCTAAGAAATTCATACAAATAAAAAAAAAAATAAACTATCCATGTTTCATTTTTGTCATTTACCAAAATATTATGTTTCTTGCCATGAAATGTTTACTTGTTGAGAACTGCAAATCCTTTTGGTGGCCATAGTTGAATTGATACCCAGACAAAATTCATAGTGCATCACATGAAGAATATGATACTCTTCAATTATTTTGGCATTCATATTTTGCAGTGTACCTGAAAAACAAAATTATGCGAATAAAACCCAATTAATCTGGGAATACATTTGTTTAATTTTTGGTAGTGTTAAATATGAAATAAATGACACCCAAAGTTAGCTTACTTAAAAATGAGATTACTTTCTGGTACCAAAAATATCATCATATATGCCTTTCTTAATACTAATCTCTTCATCTTTGTTGTTTCAAAATATTTTTGAGGGATACAAAATTTAATCAAACCAATTAAAACAGCCAGGTTAAAAAAAAATTAACAGGAAAGAGGTTTTTTATTTTTACAATGATGTACAAGGCCCAGGAGCAATAGAGGGTTACAGAGTAAGAGGCATCACCCCAAGCAAGGTAATAATGCCACCAAGACACAAGGGGCCACCGGAAGTGGAAGAGAAGGAAAAGACTTTAGAAGGAACCAGAAACCCAATCCTAAGCAGGAAACCAGGGATAAACCTCTGCTCCTGTTCAAAAGATTGGGGATGAATGTAAACTGGGTAATATTACCACTTTATGGTAATGTTAATGTTTTTGGTTACCACTTGTTTGTTAATTTTTCTACTTGTTTTGACATGTCTATCTTTGTTTTTGTTTGATTCAGAATGTCTCAGCTGTATATCTCCCCAGCCTTCCTTGTTGTGTTTCAAAATGTCATTGAATCCTCTTTTAGGGGTTTGTGCACATCTCAACTGACATCACATCCAGTTTTTCATGCATGCCTGTATTCTTGGCAGTTGTCATTGTAACCACTCTTTGAACTTTTTATGAGGCGGATGATGAAAAGTTCTTAGTTCAGGTTATTTCTCAAATTAAAACCAAATGAAATGATCAAAAGTCAGATTCTTTTCTTCTTTAATCTCTTCTTGGATGGGCTCAGAATTTTTCAGCACCCTTTATAGAATGGACATTCTATTTGACAGTTTTGCATAAGTAGTGAATGATATTTTAGAAAGTGAGATGTATTTTTGTGGACAGAAAAAACAGTTTTTTTTTTTTTTTTTTAACTTAAAAAAACAAAATTCTTTTTCTGTTTTATTCCAGGTGAGATTACATATTAGTTGTGAGGTGATGCTGACAAAAAATTTCAAATTATCCTGTGATACTTGATGACTTTATTTCAAACTTTCCATAAGGAGAGAACAGTGTTGTTAACTTGATTTGGAATCCTGGTTTCCAGACTTCTGAAAACATCTTATGGATCAGAAAGAATTTCACCAAAAAAAATTCACATGACAGTGAATATGGAATCTGATGATGCACAAAAGAAGCCCTTTCACTGTAACATTTGTGGGAAAGACTTTTTGAATAACCCTCATTTACGGAGGCACATGCGCACACATACAGGAGAGAAACCATTCCACTGCACAATTTGCAACAAAGACTTTTCACAGTACAGTAATCTGATGGTTCACGTCGAGACACATAACAGAATAAGGGTATTTCAATGCAAAAACTGCTTGGAAGAATTTCACGAAAAGAACACTCTAAAAGTGCACATGCAAACGCATGCAAAATTAAAGTTATTCAACTGCCAGCTGTGTGATAAAGCATTCTCCCAAAAGCCCCACTTAGACCTGCATTTACGATCACACACTGGATACAAACCATTTAATTGTGAGATTTGTGGCAAAGATTTTTCTCACAAAGGTGACCTAAAACGACACACTCGCATTCACACAAAAGAGAAGCCATTCCACTGTGAAACATGTGGAAGAGAATTTTCCCAAAATGGTCACCTGATGTCACACATCCGTACTCATACTGGATATAAACCATTCGTGTGTGACATTTGTAGCAGGGCATTTTCACATAAGAGTGACTTAAAGAAGCATTTACGCATACACACAGGGGAGAAGCCTTTCCAGTGTGAGATTTGTGGTAAAGACTTTACTCGTAAAGATAATTTAAGCAAGCACACATTTAGACACATTAAAGATGCCACTTTATTAGAGTAGCTGCTTAGACTTTAGAAGTATTGGTAACTTCTTGAAAACATTTCTTCCGATCTTATAATTCATATCATATTGATATACAATCAAGCTGGTGCTAAGAAAATTCATTTATGGGCAATTTGATGGAAACGAATCTGGAAATACTATCTTTAAAGAAAGTATATTAAAAAGATAGGAAAATATTTATAATAAACAAAAATTGAAATGAAAATGCTTTCTTGTTTTTTTAATGTCATGTGCCTTCAGGATATAGGCAATCATGGCTAAACATTTCTCCCAAACTTGAAACTCATATTGATATTTTTTTAATCATTTCACCCTAAGCAATTTCAGTTATAGATGCTTTGGTCTAAAAACTTATGGAAGTATCTTTAAAGATAAGAATTAATAGAAAATCATTAAGGAAATACTGACAATAAACATAGGAAAAAATATAATACAAAACACTAGGGAAATATTAATAGTAAATAAAAATTGAAATGAAAAGGTTTTCTTATTTTTTTTTATGCCATACCATTTCAGGATGTAGACAATCATGGCTAAGTATTTCTCCCAAACTTGTAACTCGTATAAATATACAAGCAAGCTGATGCCCAGAAAATTCAGTGATAGACAATTTGGTCTAAAAAATTATGGAAGAGTTGTTTTTTTTTTTTCATGCCATATTCCTTGATGATGTAGGCAATCATGGTCTTTCCACAGATTCCTTTATGATCTATGAACTGTTATGCCTTCTTGGGAAACATAGGGTAATGGTTTCTTGTTACTTTATCTACAGTTTTATTTTCAATGTTGTCCTTCTAGACTGATCACCACCCAATGCTGGGAAGAAAATAGGTGGTTTCCTACCTTTCCCAAAGCCATTAGTATGAAAGGGAACATAACAGACTTGGCGAGAATTTGAACTTGTCTCACTGAATCTATTTTCTTTTCTGATAACTGTTATGCTCTCTTCACTTAAAAGACCATCATGATATCAAGTTTTATTAAAATTAGGACATTTTGTTATAAAAAAAAATGTTTGCTCTTAAAATATAATTTATAAATTTAAACTGATGATTTTAAGCTATGCACAGTTGCTTTCTAGAATGTAGATTTTTTTGGTCTCTCTCTATCCTGTAACTGGAGAAGAAATTTTAGTTTTGTCTGAATTTCTGGGATGAGGAGTTATTATTTACAATGTTTTCATGTGGACTATTGTCCTCATCTTTGTTGTTGTTATCATGTTCCAGCTGTCATAGCTTCTGACCTTCAAGGTGTATATGAATCCAGGTAACCTACAGGGAATTCCAAACTGAACCCTTTATATAATATATGGAGGTAGACTGTTTTTGTTCCACTGCTCATGTCTAGGGATATTGCATTTAGCTCTTATTTTTAGTGCTGCTCAGTTATTGATCACTCTGTTTCCACTGGTTCCAAGCACACACTGCCTGGCCAAGGGATTGAACTCACAATGTCTATGTCACCAAATCCACAAACCGGTGCTTTAATCCACTATGCTATTGTCCTGTAAAAATTACCTAGATTGATATACACCTGATGAAGGCTGGAGGGCACAATGGCTGATGATAGCAGCAAGAAAGATGAGGATGATAATCCACTTGTAAATAATCTTTTTTATGCATGAATCAGATTGATTATTTCTTATTTTGTCTTTTTTTTCTGTCAATTGTCTGCTTTTTGTAAATGCATAATTTTTAGGTTCTTTTTTAAGAGCATCAGGAAAATTCCAGACATTAGGCTGATTTGATTCATTCATATTTAACAGCTTATTAACCCTTTGCAGGTTATTTAAAACCAGAAAATAGTTTCAGATTATAAGATTTTTTTTTTGTTAGTAATGATTTAGTGATACAAGTTTTACTACTTAACCCATAATGGGGGTAAAAGCAGTGGATGCATACCTTTCCTAAGAGTATTTGCATATAAACGAATATAACAAACCCAACTGAAATTAGAACTTGGCTAGCTGATTAACAATTCTGAGCCATTATTCAAACTTACAGAAACTGGTATTAACAAGTAATCACCCATTTAGGTACTGACCAGGTTTGCTGTTGCTTAACTTCGTTTATTGCCACTATTTATTAAATACTATTGATTTGTATTAGATTAAGTCATAAGTAATTTTCATTTTTGAGAACCAATTGTAATGATAAATGTATCATCCTAACTACTAATCATATGTGGCAGTTAAGAATAAATTTGGAGGCACTAACATACCTTAGTCTTTACATGGCAGTGGCAGCATATACAGCGGATTAAAAGAAAGACATTTTTCTCCTCCATGACAGCACAAGAATACATATGAGAATAAAACAGAAAAGCTTTGCAACTCTGTTCTATGTGATCTACTATTACCTGACCTCACACCAAACTATTACTTTTTTTGATCATTGCAGAATGCTTTGTTGTGGAAAGCTTGCTCTAATTTAAACCAGATTCTAAGAGTTTGTCAAAAATTTTCTCACATCAAAACCTACAGAATTTTACTCAAAAGGTATCGAAAGGCTGCTTGATAAGTGACAACAAGTCATTGCAAATAATAGGGAATATTTAAATGAATAAAAATGTAATTGTACTTTATTTTTTAAAGAATAAAGTTGATAAGCAAAAACGGAAATTAATTATGGCACAACCTAATAAATGTTTTTGTTCTGTGATTTGAAGCATCTTTGGATGTTATTTTGAATAGGAGCATATGTGGTAACGAAATCATGAGACCAAATTTTCTGATCGTGGGCCAGACTAAGAAAAAAAAAAGAAAGTTCCTTTTAGATGAACAATTTTTATTTTATTTTTTAATCACAATGTTTCAGCTGGTTTACTTTCCAGCCATTCTCAGGTGTAAATGTTATACCTGTAAACTTCAGGCTATTATGAACAGCAGAAATATTTTGAAAGATTTAGACTTTCCTTTGTCAGAATCAGACATATTGAGTTTTTTTTTCAATTTAGCAGCAGGTGTTCTGCTCATTATATAAATACTGTGTCAGTTCAGTCCCTGATTTCTTAAAGTGTTATTTGTACCTTGTTTTTATTTACAAATGTCAAGGCTTATGGACCGCATCATGTTGAAACCCTAGTTCCCATATGATCACCAAAGTTAAGCAATGTCAAGTCTGGTCAGTACCTAGATGGATGACCACTTGGGAATAAAAAGTGCTGTAAGCTTGGATGTTTGGGTGATGTAATTGATAATGTCTTGTAATTGTTAATTGGAGAACTATGTTCCAATTCCAGTTGGAATCATTATATTCACTTATGCACAAATAACCTTGAGAAATATATGAATCTACTCCCCCAAGTTATGGTGACTTGAATCACTAAAACCATTATTTAAAAAAAAAAATTGGCATTAAATAATACAGAGGTTGATATGCCACTAAACAAAAACAAAACTAACAGATGTCAAATTTTGAAACTGCTTACATTGATAATTCCAGATTTAAAAAAAAATCATTTCATTCTAAGCAAGACAATAAAGCCACTAAGACACACGAGGGTTTCTGAGTGTTAGAGAATATGATAAAAATATACTATTAAGGAGAGAAGACACTAAATGGACAAAAATTAAGGAGACAAGATAACGATTGACATTGCATTTAAAGTTTTAAAGATCAAACTTGACAGGAAAGCAAGAAGAGAGTTCTACAAGCAAGAAGTGCAATAGAAGAAACTATAAAGATAGAACTTACAGTTTCAAATGTAAAATGATGAGACCTTGCCGCCAATCTAGTACTGAGCTTAAATTTATAAAGTTCTTAGGTACCAAAAAGGAATGTTCATCAGGATAATTACTGCGAAAGCATTTATAGAAAAGGCTACATTACGGCATTGGGAAAGGGACTGAAGCCAAGATGCCAGGTCAGGACCAATAACATTGCAGTTTCTTCTTTGGATTTATCAAGGATCTCTAAATAAATAACAGAAGCACTAGACCAGATATGATGGCAATATTCAAAGCAAGGATGAATGACGGAATTATAATTAGGTAAGATAGCTTCTGGTAAGAAAAACTGTTTAGCTAGGAACATTGAACCAACTTTCCTAGATTTAGCAATTGATTCTATATACTCTTTCCATTTCATACTAGCAGAAAATGTTAGTCTGAGAAGGTGCAATGAGTCACTTTCCCGGAGGTTTGCATCAGCCATGCTGATGGAAGTTAAAAACTGTTCTCTCAGAGGATTAAAATAGAGCAGTTTTGTCTTTGTCGGGGTGTTAAAATTAACAAGTCACTCTTTACCCTATTTAACAACAGATTGTATGACATTATTTAGATCAGCTGTCAATTTGACCTTTTTAAACCGATTAGACTTACTGTTAAGACAGGAGAAAATGGTTTTGTCATCAACATAGATACCGAGCTAAGAACTGATGACATCAGGAAGGTCATTTATGGAAGTTTTGGAACAATGTAGGTCCAAGGATAGAGCCCTGAGGAACACCTGAATTAAAACAGAAAGATCTAGAAGAGTAGTCATTCAAACAAGTTTCATTTTGTGATTGGATAAGAAAGACCACATCAGTTCAAAAATTTGTGAAGAAAACCAGTATGTCAAACACTGTCAATTGCCTTTGTGATATCCAAAGCAACAGCCTGGGCTTCACCATTCTTATATAAAGCTTGATAAACTCTTTCAGCAATAATTATTAACACATCAGCAGTTGACCTAGAGAAGCAAAAGCCATATTGCTTATCAGAAAGAAGACCTTGCAAGATAAGATGCTTCACCAATTCAGAATTAATTAGAGCCTCTAGTACTTTGCCAAAAAGAGGTTGAAAGCTAATAAGGCTGATTGCATGATCAGACAGTTTGCCTGAGTTCTTAATGACTGGAACTACGCAAGGGGATTTCCAACAAGCAAGAAAGAAAAAAGAACAATGCATTTTTTGTTGAGTTTATAGACAACAGGAGCCAGTTCAGGAGCACATTTCTCTAAAATGATTGCAGGAATACTATCAAGTCCACATGCTTCACTTACCATTGATATGTCCTGTGAGTGACAAATTCTTCAAGCCCTCTTTCCTCGTTATGTATCCCAGAAATTTCGCCTCTTTCTGATTCTAAGTATAAGTGTCCTGTTTGTTTCCATTTTCCTTAAAACTTCCTTGGTACTCACATATTCAGTTCATGGTATTCTCAGCATCCTTCTGTAGGACTGCATTTCTAGTGCCTCAAGTCTCCTCTTCATCTGTGAGGAAATAGTCCAACATTAAGAGAATTGATAAACATAGCAAATCAGCATTCTTTTCTCTATTTCTAATGAACATCTGTTTCTTAAAACTTTGTTTAGCTTTCAGAAGACATCTTTTGTTATTCCAATACTCCTGTAGTATTAGTAGCAATATTACTTTTGAATTTATATTTAAACAAAGCATTGCTAATTATTATTAATTTCCAGTTAATATATTACTTTAATCTATGTTTTTTCTTATTGCAATATTAGGTAAATTTTCTTTGTCAGTTTTTATTAATTATAACACTGTGTAACAAAATTTTGATGTTTTGTCTTTGATCAGTAAGTATTATTTCCTGATTGCTTCTGTTTAGAAAGAAAATGAAATGACTATTATTCCCTTCAAATTTTGCTTTTGTGACCTGGACATAATGTTTTGAGACTAACCTATTTTCCATTACATTCCAGACAGATGCTCCTGCTGAAGGAGAATTTTCTAGAAGTTTCAAGAATTTCTAGAATATTCTGGATACCAAGGATTGTATAATGAAAACATAATGCAATACTATATTTAGCGATCTGATTCATGGAAGTAATTTACAGTATAAATGTAAATCATGGAAAACTACTGACTTCTAGATTTTTTTGGTTTCTCTTTGTGCAATCCTAGAATAAATAAATGCTACTTTTGAACCATGTCATTTTGTTCCTATTTTGCATGAATGTGAATGCTCAGATTTGCCATTTTTCCCAATAGGACTAGGTAAATTTCAGAAATATCATTGTCCTTGTCACAAAAGCAAAGTTTGAAGGAAATATTAGCCTTTTTCATACTTTCTAGGCATAAGCAAATAAGAAATAACAATTGCTATCCAAGGCTAAAAATCATGTTACACAGTGTAATTATTTTAATATATTTTTATAGATACAAATATTTAAGTAATTACTCTGTTTTTATAATAAGCAGTATTCACTACATTTACTGGCCTGAATGTCTGAGAAATTTCATGGAAAGTATGTGTCCTCCAACTTAGTCCATTTTATAATATATGACATCATTTGTTTACGTTAAGCTACACTTTGGGCAGATATGATCATTCAAGAAAAATCATGGGAAATTTATTGTTTAAAAACAGTAATTTGACTTTGCTAACCAGACACTTACTCTATAGCTAAATGGTAGAGCACATCAGGCTATATGACAGTTCTATGTCAGATACAGGTACAATTCCTGTTGGAGGACACATATTTTCTATGAAATTTCTTGGACATTCAAGGCCGGTAAATGTAGCTAATACTCTTTATTATAAAAACAGAGCATTTATTTAAATATTTGTATCTATAAAAATAACATATAAACAGAAACTATATTAAAATAATAGTTGGACTTAGTCCATTTCATAATATACAGTGTATTTATATATTATTAATAATAATATATTACTAATAATATATAATTATTATTAATATATAATATTGGCAATGTTTAACCCTTGTGTCTGAAAAAACTTGATGTGTCAAAAGGATGGTTATCCTCTTGACCTCACTATTACTCCATGGGCAATGTATATTTATAAGATTATAAAAATGTGAACCAAGTACAATACAATATTTATCAATTACCTTTTATAAAGATCTACTTAACATTTTATATAGAAATAAATTTGAAAAGAAATAATTTTATTAAAATATGTAAACATCTTTTAATATTTTTTTAATTTCTCTTTTTTTCAAAAATATTTTTGTTGTCTGTTTAGGTTTTACTTCAATTCTAATCATTGCTTTTTAAAACAATAAACATTGCCAAGGAGTAAAGGTAGTTAAAATAATAGCAGTCAAGGGGGAAAACTTACCCTTTTTGTAGGCATGAAGTTTAAAGATTGCCAGAAAATATTTAGAGAAACTTAAGCAAAAAAAGTATAAAAATATTTATTCATAAAAATCCAGATTTGTACACTAGATTTCAATGCATAATCCAATGTCAGAACATTTGCACTGTTATAATGAGCATTTGGTTGCAAAGGAAAGGAACAAACAAGAATTAAGATTTCAACAACATATATTCATCAAAATTCATAATATATACATAGTTGTTTGAAATTTGGCAAAAATTGTTAATGTGTGGTTCTTCAGTTGCTGTTAATAAGGAAAGTGATTAGGTGTAAGGGTGTTTTTGGTAGGGCTGGGAGTTGACCGATTTCTTAGGTTGGTTGACTAATCTCCCAGTTGGGGTCAGAGGATAGGTCTGGAGCAGATTAGTCATTGGTGGGGTTTGACAAATGCTTTTCTTCATAGTTGAAATCAACATCTGTGGGCTGGTGGTCTTGTCATGCCAAGATATTGAAGCCAAACTGGTGGGTTGATCAACTGAAATCACAGTGGTGGGTTGATTTGTGGTAAGGTGCATTGGTTGCAGAAGTTAAGGCGGTGATGAGAAGGGATTAGGTGTAGATAATGAACATTGAGCAGAATGTTTCTGTTGGATTCTGGTTGAATGTTTTATCAGCAAGACAGGAGACTTCGAGCTGGATAGTGAAGGTATTGATTTGTTAGAAATTATGGTGGTGACGTTGAGGCTGACCTATTGGACACATTCTCCATATGAAGAGTCAGGTGAGATTAGTGAAGCTTGGACAAGGTCACAGTTGTAATGAGAGAAGTGACAGTGATGGTGAGCCTGCATGCCACCAGGTGGTCTTTCAGCCCATAACTGTGTTGGTCATTACGAGGGGCTTTCTTTTAAGCAAATCTAGTGATCCCCAGGGATTCTTTTCTCTGTCGAAAACATTCATGATTGGCTATTGTATTTTTATTGCAGAAATTTATTTTGTGGACCGGATGTGATGCTTGGAGGCCTTGTGCAAATAAGACAACATTTTTATCTTGTGTTTTGCTTTTTTTGTGTTCACACCTAGCTGATATGTAAAGTGAATTAGAAAGAGATCTAACTGCAGCAGAGTATAAGAGTAGCAATACAATGTGTCCTTTTGTTTTCCTTTTACTACTTAAATATGATATTGAAATGAACTTTGTCTTCCTTCTTTTTAAACAGTAATGATTAAAATGCTTTTGATGAAAGAGAAAACATTATTTGTAATCAGATTTTTGATTTAGTTATTATCAATGACTGCAGGCCTGTCAGGACCTTTTTGGTTTTCTCGATCAAAACTTTAAATTTTGAACCTAGTGAACTACTTACAAATAGTACTCTCAGCTATGGCACCATCTCCATAAATGGCACATATTTTTTTTACTGTTTGTACTATATTTTTTCCTTTCCAGAAATAAAAGAGCATCAAATGATGAAGATGCATCTCATCTTCCTCTATTTTTAATGTAAAGACATTTAAAATTCACAATCTCGACACAAATCATATCATCACTTTTCAGAATATGTATATATCATAAATTTCTGTAATATGTGAAACAAATATGAAGCAGAAGAAATATGTGGTAAAAAAAGTAAAATGAACAACTTCTTAACCTTTAGTAATACATATGATAACAACAATTTCACTTCTTGACGTCAAGTAATGCTTGCTGTTTGGCAACAGAATATTTCGTTAAATAAATCAAAAATGAGTCTAGGTTCCGTGATCCATAAAAAAATATATAAATTCTCGCTGTGGTTTAGAATATTATCCAATCAATAACAACAGTTTTTTGTTTTTTTTAAGGGAACCATCTTCGTTAGACACCGTTGACTTCCGTGATAGATTTTTATTTCAACGCTTGAAACAGATGAGGCAAAGGAAATTAGTTTTTAAGGTAAATCCATTTTTTTTCGTTAATCATTTAATATTATGCATAAGTTTAACATTTTTTGAGGACATTAATCTTAGCAAGGGTAGAGAACAAATAAAAAGAAAACTAAAACAAACGAAGACAAGATTTTCAAACTCAAGAAAAGCCGGAACTACGAAAATCTTTGAAATCGCCAATAGAATCAAGTAAACATTTAGTTGTCCTTGGCACAATTTACAAGACAGGACTGTGATAACTAATTTCATGTATTAATTAGTTAAATTACTCCGAATTATTGTAATTATCGCAATTCATAATAAAGTTATTTATAAAAGGATCTGTATTTCATGTACCCGTCTTCACCATTTTTGTTTGTTTTCCATGGTGAAAAGTAGGATTAAAAAATCCGTAGATTGACATATAGTCCATTTATCTGAATTATGATCCAAAATTCCCACTGTATAATATTTGAGCCGTGTGATTGATGGATGGATAATTTTATTGACACGGCAGATGACTGTGTTACAAAAATAAATGTTACCAGTTACCTCCACGAATTCGGTATAAGGTTTATTTTAAAATGAAAAACTAAAGCTTTCCTGAAACTTTCATTTTAGCTTTAAATAAATAAAAGCTAAAGGATTATTAAATTTACTATACCCGGATGCAAAATACTTTGGTTTATTTCAGACAGAAATTATATTGATTGGAATAGAGTTTCATTTTTTTCAGTAAAATCGATTACTTTTTGGACATTTTTTAGACATTATTATTTCTAAACAAAATTTATTTTTCCGTTTTAAAAATTTCTGAAATGTTATTTGATGAAAATTAGAAAATTTAAAGTTAAATTAACCTGATTTGAAACAAATATTACTTACTTATACCATAATGTTGTATACAAGCATTTCCTAACCACAGGGTCTTGTTTTTCTAACGCGTTATCGATTTATTGATGGCGGTATTGTTCGCCGAACGTGATCATATGGTGTAGCCGACAACAATTTTTATTATGGTTTTGGCCCGTTTTGGGTTTTTTTCTTGTAAGTGGGGATAACCCTTAAAACAAGTGACCTTTTAATATTAATTGATTTATCGGTTTGTCGTTTGTATATCCATATTTCAGAAAATACATCAATTTGTTTTTATGTATTATACATAAAAACAAATTGAAATTCTTTTAAAAATAGTCGTGGCCTTCAGATTGTCATAAGCTTTAAAATAGGTACCTTCATGAGATCGACAGAAAATGAGTATAGCATGATAAAAATTGCCTTAAACTTGACGAAAATAATTTTTATTTGTCTAACTATTTATGCTATAATAAAGATTAAAGATCAAAGTATTTTTTGATTATTTTTTTACTTTTTTTTATCATTTCGAGCACATCCAAAAGTGTCGTTTAAAATCATGTTTATTTTTTTTAAAAAAAAAACGATCGTCAGACATTTTTTTTAAATTTTATAAACAAAAATTTAATTTTTCCGTTTTAAATTCTGCCAAGAAATAGTTAAACTTTTTTTAAAATTTATTTTTACAAAATTTAAATGTTTATTTAACATATTTGGAAAGAAAACATTACTTACTTTACGCGCTGAAAAGTGTACTTTAAAAAAAAAAGACAGCGGGTCGGAACAATAGTGACACATTCGAGGTGTCAATTGATGCTGTCAATAAGTATTGACAGCTTACGCGACCTAATTTCATCGTACGGATGGACGAAAGTGAAATAATTTAGCTTCTTATTGAACCAACTTGCGTAACCAGTTATTAAGGGAAAATTTCAGCGTTTTAATTTTTAATTGTTTCTTAGCTTTCCATCTTTACGTGTACGATGCTTTATGAAAATTTTAAAACTAAGACTGTTGATAGAAAAAAAATTCATAAGGTGCATACAAATTATTTTAATTACTTTAATTAGATACCTTTCTTATGAAAGGCTAAGGTGTAAAATATAAACATATACATTTATTTTATTTTATGGTATTATTTCTATTTCCCTTCATTTTATTAATTTTGATATTTCATATATAAAAAAAAATAACTGAGAAAATAAAAAAATAAGAAATTTCATAAGATAGGTTAGGTACATAATACTTTTAGGTACCCTTATCATTTGAAATATTACACAATTTTTTTTTGTTAATTTTTCTTCAAAGTAATACGAATATTGAAAAGACTTTATTTCACATAATTACATAATCATATACACTTTATTTTATTTATTCATAACCAAGTAAGAAGAGAGGTCTAGAGATGCAATGCAATTCGTACCAGAGATTCGTGAAATATTTCTTCACAAACTCCAACCTAATGATCAGAGTCCTTGCTGCCAGATGTCACAGGATGGGGGTTAGCCATTTAAAGAGCAGGTCATGCATGATATAGTCGGTAGCTATTTCACATTTGTCCAGTTGATAGTCTTCATTATCTTCTTCATAGAAAATGTTGTAATCTGGGTCAGAGAATTCCATGACCCATCCTACAAATATCTTATCAACAGAATCAACTGTCCAGATGTGTTTTATAGTATGGCCAACTATATCACCACGTAAGATTTTGTAAATGTTATCTACAAAATCTTGGGAAAAGTCCGGGAATTCTGCTTTGATGGCAGAATTGGTGTGTTCAAGGTCCTTCAATCTTTTCTGTAGCTGACGCCTTTCCTTTTTTTGATGCTGTCTCTGCTTTTCTTCACTCCTTTTCAGGATATGAATTCTCTAATACTTCCTTCTTAGATATTCTGATCCTGTGTGGTTCTGTGCTATACTGCATGGCAACATCCAAAAGGATTGTTTAAACTTTAAAGGAAAAGAAAAATATCAAAAATTTCTCCGCACGTGTCTAGCACAAACACAGTAAAGGCTGACCGACAGCGGAGGACAACATTTATAGCCAGGCAAGCCACGTGACTTTCTTTTGTTTTCATGACGCTTCCGGTCTTCCGTATATTTGAATTTAAGCTATTTTTGACACAAAAAAAAACATGTTATATTAGATTTTTACCTAAAAGCAACTTTCTGATTGTAACCAGGTTTATTTTATAATCTGTAAATGATATTATCTACTTAATAATACATTGACTAACTGCAACACCATTTTGATCAATTTTAAAATATTTAACAACTTTAAGCAATAAACATAAATTTAACAATAAGAAATAACAAATAATTGTTGTAAAAACTTATTTTTCATCGAAAATGTTTTTTGCTTTCAGGAAATGTTATCCATAGTCATACAAATAAGTAAAAGCAACTAAAAGTTTTTGAAATTAAATAATATCTTTGTTTTATTGAGTTTTGTATGTTACAATTCAGAGCTGATTTTAAGGTAGACGGGTCCGAAATAAATAAAAAAGTAAAATGGATTTGCTTTGGTCAAAGCCTTGTGCTTTTAACTAATTAGTCGCTAAATCGGAACACCTTAGAATTTCATGAGTTTTCATGAAATTACTTATGGGGGTGGGTGGGTGTAATAAATAAAATAAAAAAATTACCATGATTTAAATAAAAAAAATAAACACATTTATAATAATTTCCATCATTTGTGAATAGTTACTGAAAGTTTCATGAAAATCCGACAATTATTTTTATTTTTACAAGATTTTCAAAATTAACGGCTCCCATTAAAAAAGAAAATTCAAAAAAAAAAAACACGCGCTCATGAAGGTACCTACTTTAAAATATATGATTAGTAAATATAGTTTTACTTAATTGAACTTTTAAGATTCACAAACTTTATAATTTATTCAATTTTAAATTGTAAAAAAAAAAAAATGAAAACAAATCTTGTAAAAATTCATTTTTCATTGAAAATTTTTTTTCTTCAGACAATATTGTCTTTAAAAGCAATTAAAAGCTTCTCAAATTAAATAATGTCTTAGTTTTGGGGGGTCTTTTTTGCGTTTTTTATTTTTTGATTCAGAACAGTTTTTTTTTTATTAAGACAAAGCCAATTTTGCAAAATAAAATCAGTGATTTAAATTCTTCAAAATGTTCTACTTTTACCAAATAGTCACTACAAACAAATTATCTCAACGAATTTTTGAAGCCTTCATAAAAGTAAATAAGAGGGCGAAACACATAAAAAAAAATATTTTTACCAAGATTTTCTAAAAAAAAAATTTCCAAAATAATTTCATTATGAATAAGTCCTGAAAATTTCATTAAACTGAGAATTATTTGATTTTTGCAAGAATTTCCATATTAATGTGTCTATCACCGTAAAAAAAGAGGCGAAAATTTGATAAATTTTAAAAAAAGTTAGTATAACTGCCAACGCAAGAAAAATAAGTTTTTAATGAAAATTTCAATTGTTCTAAAACTGAGTAAAAGTTTCAATAAAAGAAAAAAAAATACTTTGATCCTTCCTCTTAATAATAAAAGATTTTGTTGATAAAAGTATGTTTTCATTATGGTATGCTGATTTTTTAACGATCTTGTGGAGGTACCCATGTAAAAAAAATAAATCAGGTACCTTCAGAAACTTTCTAAAAAAGAGCATACCATGATAAAAAAAAAAAGGTCACAAACTTGATAAAAACAAAGTTTTATCGTCAAAGTGTTTATTACGAGGAAGGACCAAAGGATTTTTTTTTATTATTTCGTCATTTTTTTTAATCTTTTCTAAGCACTCTTCGAAATTTTGGTTAAAAATCTTGTTTTCTTGCGTCAGCGAGTGAGCTGAACTAGGGAATTTTAGCATCATTTTTTGCTGTCAAAAAACATATTTTTAAAATTTTAACAAAGATCAAATAATTGTTGGATTTTAATGAAACTCAGAACTTATTCACAAAATGAATGAAAATATTTTTGAATTTTTTTTTAGAAAATTTTGGTAAATATATATATATAAAACATCTATTACCCCCACTTACTTAATTTTATGAAATTTTAAGAAATGAAAATTTCTGCCTCTTCATATTTATATTAGTTAAAAGAAGAATTGGAGAATTTAAAACTCATCAATTTGTTTTTGTCAAACAGAAACACCATTTACCAAAAATTTCCTGAATTGTAAAATAAAAAATTCAATAAAACTATGACATTATTTAATTAGAAAAAGTTAAGATAGGATTTTCTTAAGAAAAAACATTTTTTCAATGAATAATGAATTTTTACAAGAATTATTATTATTTTTTTAAAATTTTAATTAGTCTTAAATCTTTTAAAATTTTGTATTAATTTTAGCAGTTTTGATGATATTACTATTAAGTGAAAACTATATCTACTAATCATAAATGAAAAAGCTTAATACGAATCATCAAACACCAATACTTTTTAAAGAATTTTAAAATTTTTGGTATGTGTATAAATATGCTGAATTTTTTAAGTACAGACAACATTATCAGAAAATAAGTGGCAATAACTCTAGTAAATTTAAAGCCAACTTTTCTAAAATTCAATAAAATATTAGATTACAGAGAATATTTTCTTAAATTTTTAAAATTACTGAGTACTTAAAAATTATATAAAAAAGATGCTCACATCATTTTCTTCAATTATGCTTTACAGATAAAGTTTCCATAGAACAACCTTAGATCTGTCATCAAGCTGTCAACACATCAAAACAGCTACTATTGTGTTAAAAAATGCATTTCTGCAATATTTTAAATTTAAAGGAAATAATATTTGTTTCAAATCAGATTAATTATACTTTAAATCAGCTAATATTCCTCAAATACAGTTTTAGAAAAGTATATTTTATATTTGGAAGACTTTTTAATAAAGAGTATTACATTGTTATGAAAGACAATTAAAAAAGGTGGTAATCAACTATTTAGCAAAAAAAAAAATTCAAGAAATGTAAATTAGTTTTTGAAATATAGCAAAGCATTTTGCTTATTGGAAATATTAAATTTAATCTATCAGCTTGAAATTAAAACAAAAATAAAAGCGTCAAGAAAAATTTTTGTAAATTAATTTTAAACTTTAGTTATCGTGTTTTTTGTGGAGTTCCCTAAATAAATGCATTTTTCATCATTAAACTACAGATTGGCGCCACTCTCTGGATTTCAAAGAATTGCCTAAAAATTGAAGGTTGCATGCCTTTTTCAAAACTAATTTACTATCTCACTTCAGGCCAGAGAGACTTTCTCTTCCCAAAGGTTTTTTATATCTGCAGTAAGTAATGGCTGGCCACTCGTATATGAGTATGCATGTCTGCTGGGCTAGCTAGCCAATCCCTATTGCAGATGCCTGCTCAGGCACTTTTGTATTTGTTCAATATCAACAAGAATCCACCTGTTTTGAGCCGACCGTAGTTACAGTTTCTGGGAGCAACAGTCTGAACAAGGCCAGGATAACTTGCAACTTCGTGCTAGCTCAAACATTGATGGCTCCCAAATAGTTTTGTCTACCCAGTGTCACTCACAAGGCTTGGATCAGTCCATGGTATGATTGTCAGGCACTTTGCAATGGTGTCGCACACTGGGATTGCCTCCCCAAGCTGATAACATCAAGAAGTCACCTTCCTGATAAATCGACCATAGTGCGATTCAAACCCAGGTCCCATGGTCAGAAAGCAAACATTCTAACCACTCGTCGACATGCCCATTATATGTTTAATAATAATAATTAAATTAATCCATTACATTGTAATATTAGTTATTTACTTATTTTGTTATAAATGTAGTTTGTTAATGTATATTTTCACAAGAAGTAATATATATGGTGAGTTGCTTGGTTAAGAAAATTAATAATCTACAAGACAAATATTAACAATATGGATTCCCAGAACCTGGGCACTGCTTTTCACTTTCCCTTTATTTCTTCATACAGAAAGAAAGACAAAAAAATCAAAATATAAACAAATTTTATATTGTGAGCAAAATAATGTATTTGCAATCTTCCTGTTTCAATAAAAGTTTTTTAAGCTGAGTAAAAATTTCTGAAAATGTGTACTCATAATATGACTCACCTTTTAATTTGCATTCAAAATTTCTGGTATTGTGTATAAGAAAATACAGTATTATAAATCTTGGCAAAAAGGGGGTAACAGCACAGAAAATTCAGTATCTGACCCCCCCCCCCCCACTCCCAAACTGATTCAAATTGACCACAGCCTTTTGTGTAACAAAGTTGATACAGTAATGACTTTTCCTTAGAGTTTTCATGTATCTTTTGAAAATGCTCACATAAAATAACAAAATTTTAGCATTTAAATAGAAAATTTTTTAACATCCAGCTGCCTTTCCCTTTTTTGCACATTCATGTATACACACTTAAATGGGGTTAGAAAGTTCTCAGCTCAACTCATTTTCCAAAATCTGGTCAAATGACCAAATAACAACTGTTTCAATGAAGGGCTTCTTAATCAGCCAAGAAGTTTTCACCACCCCTTTGTGTATATATTGGTTTTGCCCACTTCAAATTTATATTGTTTATGTGATGGTTTAGTACCGTAATCTTGGTTGTTATATTCACAACATTTTGGCCATTTTACCTTCCAGTTTTCCTCAGGTGTTGGGTATATCCTTCTGGGAATTTTAAGCTGAACTCTTTATTCAATCAATGTGGACAGATTGATCATGGCTTAGTGGAGAAAATTGTCATTTCAGCAAATCAAGTTACTTGGCAATCATGAGTTCAGTCTCTGGCCTGGCTAGTGCAAAATACCTTATATTCTAGATAACTGAAATAACAAGTTTAGATTGAAAGAATTAACTTCTAACCTTGTAAATTGAATAAAGGGTTCAGTTTGATATTCCAAGAAGGTTACCATCATAAAATCTATATTGTTAAAGTCATTTGCTGTTTTAATCTGTTATGCTTTTTCATGGTTTTATTTTTGTAATTCATCTTATTCTTTACCATTAACCATTCTGATTGTTTTTGAAATGATAATTCTTTTTCTGTTCAAATTAAAAACAAGATTGTAGACTTTTAATTGGTTTCATGCTTTCTTAAACTTTATTTAAGTTTTAAATTTCGAAAATTGTAAATTAAAACTACCTACCTATTGGAATGTAGTTAATATTACAGATTTGATGGCAACAGCCAAAACATTAATATATTCACTGATAAGAATTAGTGTCTAAAATGGCCTGCCTTTCCACAATAATGTGTGTATGACAACTAAAATTTATGAACTTCAATAGAATTATTATTTAAACTATTTACATTGTTCAGACTGTTGTCCTCATCTTTGTTGCTATATTCACAATGTTTCAGCCATTGTCTGCTCTGGCCTTCATCAGGTGATTGGAATTTTGAACCGAACCCTTTATTTCGTCGACTGGGGTAAATTGTTCTAGTTCCACATGCCACACCTCTTCTGGATATCTCAGTTATCTCCCTTTAACACAAAACTCCATGTTTTTATTCACCTCTGCAGTAGCCAGGTATTGAACTCTTAACTCTCTGGGTCAAGTCACTGGATCCAACCAATGCTTTTATCCACTGGGCTATGTGTCCTTCTGGATGAAATAAAGGGTTCAGTTGAAAATTCCAATTAACTGAACCAGGCTGGAGCATACAACAGCTGAAACATCTCGAATATGGCAACAAAAGTGTGTACAACTGTCCAAACAATGTAAATAGTGTAAATAATTACAATACCTAATCTCCAAAATATAGACAGAGAATTATTATTTGTAACTGCATTATTTCTGTATATTTGCTGCCTGATCCAAAAATAGTACACATTTTGGTTGTTGATAACTGATTATTTCTGAAATCATTTCAGATAAAACTTCTGTTGTTTAAATAAAAACTTAATATTAATTCTTCAGCTGATTAGGGTATGAGAAAGTGTGTATATACTTTTTGAACAGATTGTTTATATTGAATCAATTGATAAGGATGTTGGTTCACTGTGTTGTGTTAAACAATTTTTTCTCAACAGAATCTAACACCTTTATAAGTCAGCCATTTGTCCATGCATTGAATGTTATTGCCACATCTGGTCTGCTATATATTTAAAGATTCTTGATAAAATCCAAAGAATAATATGCAATGTTGTCAGTGTTCATCTGGCATCTCAGTTTCAGTCATTTTCCCACTGCTGTAATGTAGTTCCCCTGTGCCTTTTCTATATATATATATTTTCATAGTAATTGTTCTACTGAGCTTTCCTCTTTGGTACTTCAATTTTACAAATTTAAGCACAGTACTAGATTGGCAGCTAAGTCTCATCATTTTATAGTTTAAATTGCTAGATGTAACCATAAGTTCTATGGTAGCAGTTTCTTCTTTCGCACTTCTCACTTGTGTAACTGTCTTCTGGCTTCTTGCTTTCCAGTCAACTTTGATCTTAAAAAATTTAAATATAATATCAATTGTCATCTTCTGTCTCCTTAATTCTTGTTCTTTTATTGTATTCTTTCTTTATTATTATTTTTTCTCAGATTCTTTCACATTCAATAACATCTTAGTAGCTTTATTGCTTTGCTTGGGGTAAAATGATTAAAAATGAGATAAATGTCATGGGGAAATGATCCGGCAACAATCTTCATGCATGCTAAATTAACACTCTATTGTTAAGAAAAAAAGATTATGATCAAAATTGAAAGTATAACACATAAATGTTGTTTGGTAATGGTTTATTCAAAAATTTTAACCAGAAACTGATAGAAAAAATAATTTTCTTCTTTTGTTTATTGAAGCAAAATTGATTGTTATAATTAGATTTGAATGTTTTTCACATTTAGAGATGATTAATACAAATAGCTAAATTTAAGTCCTTCAACTTTTCATTCAGCTTTTTAATTCACCATTTTAAAAAGAAGTGCTTAAATTTTGTCTACTGTGTGTGTGTGTTTTAGCATTTCTGGGATAACTTAATTTTGAGCCTTGGGTGGCAATCAATCTAGGAATACTTTGAATTCAAAATTGGACAAGATATTGAGAAACAACTATATTTTTCAAGGCATCATGGCAATTCCCAGCTAATAAAAGATAACCATGTATGGAGAGTCATTATCACCTACATCCTGAAGAGAGATTGCGTATAAAAAATGAAAAATAAAACAACCTTCAGGCACAATCAAGGGCTAAAGAAACCAGAATTATTAAACATTTTTGAAAATTTCTATTACAAATAAATTAGCCTATTTCCCTTTTTAGATACCAACAATCTACAATGTAATTTAACTGAGCTAGAAACTTGCTAAACAAAACAATATTTTATTATTTTCCTATTTATTATTGTAATTTTAAAGTTTCTCTAAAGGGTATACTTTTGACCCATTCAGAGTTTAAAAAAGAAAAAAAATTGCTTTTAACACTAACATCTCACTACATTACCTTTGGGAAATGAAATTAATTATAGAGCGTCCCACTGTTTTAAATGTGTGCATGTCTTCATTTTATCCTCTGTACACTGCTGTGATTGTTACTTGTTTTCAAGAAATAGTGGAGGATTTGCATTATTCTATTCTTGGCCTATACACATATTTTTTTTAAAAAAATAAAGAAAAGAAAAATAGTATAGTGGTACTTAAGGTGTTAATTATCCAGGAAATTCATTTAAAAAAATTTGTAAAACTTATTTTCAACCAAAGCAATATTTTTCAGAGATTTTCTAAGTGGTAGTGTTTCTTTTTTGCCAGGAAACCTTTTAATAAATAGTCATCAATTCAATAACTTCTATGTGTCATACTCCTTTAGGATGTTGGCAATCATGGCTCTCCAGAATTTTTTGTTTTTTGAAAGTCTTAGTAAATTTTGTCATTTTGCTATCTCTCCTAAACCCTGTTCTGCCATCCTTTTTACACAAGCTCATTAGGTAGATTATGTGTTGTTTTCTTTTGTTCCTCTTGCCTTCAATTTGGCCTGTGAGTATCAAATTTTCCAAGCCCTCTTTCCTCATTATGTGCCCTAAAAACTTCAACTATCTCTTTCTGTTGTAAAAGTGTCCTTTTTGTTTCCATTTTCTCTATAACTTTGTTGTGGCTCACATGTTCAGTTTATGGTATTCTTCTGTAGAAACACATTTCTGTTGCTTCAAGTCTCTTTTGCCTTTGTGCAGAGATGGTTTAGTATTCACTGTTATTACATGACAGTTCAATACTGTTTCCTTTGTTTTTAACGAAATTTTCCTGTTTCTTAATTCTTCTAGAAAGTTTTATTAAATCTCACTAGCTGAATTTTATATTTGAAAAAAGTGTGGCCATATCAAGTGTTGAAATACTTTTCGATTTTTTTTTTAAGTTAAATTTTTAAACAAGTAAAGAAATAACTTCCAGACATAAATCTTTTAATTTCTATATATTTGAACTAAAAAGAAAATAACTTATATAGCAGAATACTCTCCAGTTTCTCATCCTAAAGTTTATAAATGAATCTCTGTGATGAGGAGCTATCATGCCTACAGTTGGATTAATATCCACATCTTTGTTGTTACTTTCACAATGTTTTGTTTGTTGTGCCCTTTAACCTTTTTCATGTGGTAACCTTCTGGGAATTTTAAACTTTATTTAACCTACAGGAATAGATTAGTATTCAACTGCTCACCTATATAGATATCCCCTGAAGTCTGAAGCTGTGCTACCTGGCTCAGGAATTGAACTCCCAAACCATTGCTTTAATCCTCTAGCCTATTGTTTTGAGACACTCCTGAAACTAAAACTTGGAACCATAGAACTAATGTTCTTATTGCCTCCTTTGCTGCTACATCTTTGCTGTTAAACTTTGCTCCATTCATCACTTGGCCCATTCTTTAATAATGGTTTCCATGTGGTAATTATATCTATGCTAGACCTACTAAGGAGGCAGTCATGGCTTTGCATGTGTGCTGATTTATTCCAACATATGATTCTCCAGTGTGCTTCTCTGTTTAGTATTTGTACTTCATTCCACAGATGTTGGTAGATTATCAACTATGGCTAATTTTATTGTCTTATCCCTAACTACAAATTTTTGATGTTCCTTCAGCTTTACTAGCCAGAGAAGAAAGCTAGATATATATATATATCAGTATTTCTGCTAAGCTATGACAGCTTCCTCAGTAGGTCTGGTGTAGATATGAATACCATATGAAAACCATTGACTAAGAAAGAGAAATAGCAATGGAAGCAACCAAGCTTGGTGACAGCAGCAGAAGATACAATAAGAATGTGAGGTTTAAGCTTCTAAGTTATAATTCCAGGATTGTCCCACAGTAGCCTAGTGCATTTGTTCATGAATTTGGTGGCATAGTAATTGTAAGTTCAATTTCTGGGCTGGTTAGTACAAACTCAGACTCAATGGAAACATTGGGTAGTATTAAAAAAAGAACAAGACAAGATGTCACTAGTCAAAGACAATTGAACAAGAAAAATCTACCCCCTGTAGGTTAATTAAAGATTTAAGTTTGAAATTCCTAAAGGTTACATGAATTGACAGATGCCTGAAGAAGACCAGAGGGTACAACCGCCGAAGCATGTTGAGATTAACAATAAGGATGAGGATATTAGTCCAACTAGAAGTAATTCAAATAGTATTTATGCAAACTTAATATAGAATTTAAATGGCTTTTATCTTTGTCAAATGTTCCAATCTCAGAAAAGCCCATGAGAATAGCTTATATTGGGTTAGCCAAAAGGTTCATTCAGAATATTAAGCAAAACAAAAGACATTTTCACTATTAACTTTATTCTACAAAATATTACCATTTTCCATCTTCTGGGATCTTTTCATTTTTTTTTTTTTCAACAAAAACTGAAATAAACAGTAATCTAAGAGTGCAATACCCATTGACTATGCCAGATAAGTGACAACTTCCCAGCCAAGTTGTAACAATGTTTACCTTTCCCAGCATTATCTAGGTGGACAATGACACCCTTCCGGCTGACTCCTTCCGGATGGATGCTCTTTATTAATTTCTCTCCTCAGCTGGTCCTTATTAGAAACAGGACTTGGTTCTCTGTTAGGATCTCACCAATCTACATAGTGTAACCTACTTTGCTTGAAGATGAGGCTTTCGTATGGTTGATGGTGGTTCATTTCATTTGTCCCATGATTATTTGCTTTTCTGTTATTTCTCATTTGATCACTGAAGTTAAGCAATGTTTAGTCCAGTCAGTACTCAGATGGAGTACCACTTGGGAACATCAGTTACAGTAATCAACCTCCTGCAACCTGAAATATGTTTCAACTTTAAATAGGGTTGATAAGCCATAAAAAACAAATTAATCAATTCATGTTTTTATAAAATTTAAGTAGTAAAATGCAGTAGAAGCAACACAACAATGTGATCAACATAACCAAGATGCTTCAAATGATTTTTGACATTTGATTTGTGATATTTTTAGTGTTGTAACTTGTAACTCTTAAATTAATCTCATGTAATACTTTTGTTTAATCGTCATCAACTTGAACTGGTCTGCACAATCATTGAGGAAATAATCTCCACTTGATGTATTCACTCATTCACAGGCCGTTCTTCATAAACTGCAATAATCAGTTTTTGCATTGGGCTCTTATTTTTACATTTTTTAAAAATGTATATCTTTCTTCCATAGAATCAATAAATAGAAATAAAGGAACTTTGACAGATTTATAAAATGTATGCTAACTTGCCACCTGTCACAATAAAAACAAAAGGAATCTTTTTAAACAAAGTTGAAACTTAACACTCCTAATGCCATTTAATGATAATTATAAAAACAAACTTTTTGACCAACTATATATATATATACATATATATATACATATATATATACACACACACACACACACACACACACACACACACACAAATGAGTGCTGAAAAGTTCTCAGTTTGACCTGAGCCACTTCCCAAATTCTGAGCAAATGAGCAACCATTAGAATTTAATTTTGAATCTCTTCTTGGCTATTGTGAGAATTTTCAGTACTCTTTATAGTATGTTTGTGTGTGGTTTATATTTATATCAGAATTATGTTTGGGAGGACTTCTTGGTTGGGTTGAGAACTTTTCACCACCTTGTATAAATTATTAGGTTAAATCTGACATAAAAATATTATTGAATTATAAATTGAGTATGTATATAATATATATTTATATTCTTACCTATATATAAGAGTATTCTATTTTAAATTCTTTTAAAAGAGCTTTTTAATACACATGAAAAAATTACATTTTTGCATTATTTACTCATTTACATTTCTGCTTCATACAGTCATTTTGTTTTTTCAAAGAGGGTGACTTTTTCAATAGGATTGCCAAAATCTATTGTTCTTTTCGTGTTTTTTTAAGGAATGCATCAGTCTGCCAATACTTTGAAATAATTCCAATTCTGTTATTTATTAGATTATTTATGTTCTTTAATTCTATAATCTGAAGTTTCTCTTTCCTGCACAGATTGCAATTTTATCCTGTTTCTCTTTATCTATTTTATTAAATTCCATTCTCCTAATGGGGTTTTCTTTTTGTTTCTAATTCCCATATATATTTAGACAACATAATGGTATTCTTATATGTTTCATATTTGAGTTATTGCATATCTTGCTTTCCCAGTTGCTCCCATATAAATCCTCTTCTTCTCTGTTTTTTGTTACACCTTATATATATTTTACTTTCTGTAATTGCAATATATGAGAAACTACAAATTATAAAATTTAAGAAGAGTATTAATAATTCAATAAATAAAAGAAATGAAAAGAACAATAGATCTCAGAAACACTATTAAAAAACAGCCACCCATTTTGAAAAATAATTAAGAATGAAACAAAGCTGTAAATGGGTAAATAAGGCAAAAATTAAATTTTTCATGTGTGTGTGTTTCTAATAATATATGAGAAAAGATGAGGAAAATCTTATATGACAATGTGTTTTGTTTCAATGATAATGTTCCTCAAGGAACTAAACATGTTGACATATAAGGTTTTCCTCTAGTCTTTTCTGTTATTTGTATTGTCTTTACAAATATGTTTATATCTGAATTTTTACATATATATATATAGTGGATTCTGGTTAAATGGAGCATCGACTTCAAGAATAGCTGCTTAGTTGGACCAATTGTACAAGAACAAAATGAACTTCATAAAAGTTAGATTATCTTTTTTATGCAAAACAGTTTAAAAGGAACAACTTACAGAGAGCAAAATTTAAACAGGGTCCTCTCTATATACATATATGCATAGGATTGTGTGCTATGATTATAAATTAAGGAAGTATTTCATTAGCGATCTATGAATTCTTGCTTTGATTGCCTGTAAATAAATTCTTTAAGCTTAAAAGGAAATTTTCATCATCTATTTCAGATGATCAACCACACTACACCCTGAAAATGTTGCATTGTTTGGGGAGTTTATTGTGCCTTGAATGCTAGCAAACAAAGTATGGAAAATATACAGGAAAATTTGAAGGGTACATTGGGAAATGAAAAGAAGCTTCATAAGAAGATGACACAAGTTTGATTTACTACAGTGGTGTTGCTGTTCAGTTATTTTTATATCAACATATACAATTGATCAGTTTTAAATCTGATTTCAGCCCTTGAAAACAAAAACAAACAAAAAAATACAAATCACCAGTTATTTATATTCATCCTCATCCTCAGCCTCTCTCTGGGAAGTTTTATGAAGCAGTTAAGCTGTTTTGCCAAAAGCGGATATTACTTTATACTTTTTGCAGATTGCAGTGTTAAGCAGTTGTCAGAATGAAATGTATTGGGGAAAGCCTTAAAAATACAAAAAGTAAATGACTTTGTATTTCACGTTTTTAAAAATGCAAACCAACTTTGCTGTTACCAAAAATATTCACACTATTTCCTCTCAGTCTTTGAAAAAATTTCTTTCTTTTAAGAAAATATAAAAAAAGAACTATGCTTGTAATATGAAATCTGCATTATAGAAAAACAAAATATGAAAGATAAAATCAGTCCTTTGTAAAATGGTCATCTCTTTTCATATCTATGCAAAAAGAAAATTAAAAATTATGCCTTGAATAAGAGTTTTATGAAACTTTGACTACAGAAGATAAAATTAAGAAAATTTTATATCAATGCGAAAAAAAAAATATAAATTGAAAATTATGTTTTGAGCGAACGTTTTGTATATAAAAAAAAATCGTCATTGATTGCCAACATGAGCAAACATACTGGTAAAAAAATTCTCCACTGTGAAACATGCGGTAAAGAATTTTCTGACAATTCTCACCTGAAGAGCCACATCCGTTCACACACAAAGGAAAAACCTTTTCACTGTGACATTTGTGGAAAAAACTTTCCCCATCATGGGAACCTGAAAAGACACATGCGGACACATAATGGGGAAAAGCCGTTCAACTGTCAGATATGTGATAAAGAATTTTGTCGGAAAGAAACTCTTGATTTGCATCTCCGTACCCACACTGGATACAAGCCATTCCACTGTGAAGTTTGTGGAAAAAATTTCTACCAGAATGGTGACCTGAAAAGACACATGCGTATCCACACCGGAGAGAAACCATTCCACTGTGAAACGTGTGGAAAAGATTTCTCTCAGAATGTACAGTTGATTTCCCACACACGCACGCATACGGGAGACAAGCCTTTTCAGTGTGAAGTTTGTGGCAAGGCATTCTCACACAAGGGTGACCTGACAAATCACATTCGTATTCACACTGGGGAGAAACCATTTCGCTGTGATACATGTGGCAAGGAGTTTTCCACTAATTTATACCTACACAGGCATTCGCGCACTCACACTGGAGAGAAGCCATTTCACTGTGAGACTTGTGGTAAGGAGTTTGCTCGGAAAGACCACCTCACAAAACATTTGCGAACACACGTTAAGGAAGATTTGTCTGTGATACAAATTGAAAGTAACCTTCCTGAAATGGAGTCTTAATTATGTAAGGCAGTGAGCAAGAATACAAAACTATACATTTAACTCTAATGTTATTTCTTTTATTATTATATAATATTATATCTTAGTTATGCAAGGCAGTGATGAAATACAAAACTATATGTGAGATTGTTACTTCTATTATTTTTATTATTACATATTAG
The DNA here is from genome assembly GCA_964036315.1 of Acanthosepion esculentum. Classification (NCBI taxonomy): domain Eukaryota; kingdom Metazoa; phylum Mollusca; class Cephalopoda; order Sepiida; family Sepiidae; genus Acanthosepion; species Acanthosepion esculentum. The sequence goes on from OZ038479.1 coordinate 100,028,935, forward strand.
TTATACAAGGCAATGAGAATGGATACTGAACTATATGTGTGACTAATGTTATTTCTGTTATATTAATATTCTGTGAAATATGCAGACGAAGATCCCACATCTTTCTTGTTTTGACTACATATTACCAATGTATTCTCCTTCCTTATTTGTGTCTTATATCCAGTAATCATTGAACAAAATCCATTATCCTGTTGTCCACAATTTTGTTACTGTTAGATAAACTTTTATCATGCTGATATGCAAATTAATCGAGTTGAAGTGGTGGCAAAATGTTTGGAAAAAAAAAAGAGAGAGAGAAATTCATGTTTTTTCCAAGGGTTAGAATAAAAGAAATCATCATATCGGTAAGAGTGGAGAACACCTCACTCAAAAAGTGAAGATAATAGCAAAAAAACATGAGGATACTAGTCTAAAGAAATTCCTGGAATAATGGCAATATTATATCTCAGAACTTTTAACACAATCATTTGTATTATATTTGATGCATATATGCATTAATAATCATAAATTCAGTGAATCGGAACAAGACTTCATTTATTTTGGGTTTGATTTTATTAAATATCAAATACTATCTTTTTAAAAAAACAAAACTTGTCACAATTTTTTTCTGATTAAAACACAAAATTTGCTTATACAGAAAAGTTATTTTTAATACATGTGGTCATCATGCCTATGTCACAATTATCCATATAAGTTATGCTTGCTTATAAATGCTGACCCCTGATCATCTTCCTGATTTTTAAATGAATTTCTCTAATAAATTCATTAACAGTACATTTACATGACACATACAGCTCTTTTTCTCTCAGTATCACTTGCCTTAATTCTTGATGATTGATAATTTTGTTTCTTTCTGATTTTCTATGTAAAATCATTAGTAAGAATTTTCCATTATGTGCATAATAATCCTGTCAATAACACTTGCATTAATTCCCAATCACTGACCGTCATTTTGTGATTGTCAATGCATTTTTATGGTAAAATTGCATTGATATTATTTAAATAATAGTAAAATGCCTGTCTTTAATTCCTTACTACTGATCATCCATTTTTACCTAATCTTAAATGCATAATATACTGATTTTGGTGCCAAAATTTGCTCAGATGAATTTGCAACATTTTGTGCCATTTCATCACGGTTCCTTCCCTCACTCATGCCAGAAATATTTATTCAGTGCAGAAAATGACTAAAATTAAGTGAAGAACTTTTCTTTAATCAATCCTCCCTAATGTCACTAAGACGCAAGGGGCTACTGAGAGTGAAAGAGAAGGCTTTAAAAGGAACTGGAAATCCAATCCTAAAGAGAAAACAATGGATAAACCTCTGTTCCTGCTTAAAATATTGGGGAGGTGTGTGAACCAGGTGATAGGCAAACCTAACAGTAAAGTAGGTTGACATTGATAAGGAAAGCTGAAACCTTGCCTACATGTTTTTTTTATTTTTTTTTTTTACTTTTTGCTTAATTTTAATGCCATGTCTCTTCACGATGCAGATGATCATGCATAGCTCTCTCCACATTTCTTTGCTTCATTATCTGTGAACCGTCAAGACTTGGGAAAAGTAGCTGAGTAGCTTCCTGTTGCCTTCTCCATGGTTTTGATTTCAAGAGTAGTCTACCTCACAGACTGGCTGCCATCCAAGGCTATATAACTTAATCAACCCTGCTATTTAACCCTTAGTTGGTGAGAGAAGAAATGGATTCATGTTTTTTTCCCAAGGGCATTAATGTGAAATGAACACAACAGATGAGGCTGAAACTTGAATATGACTTGCCAATTGCACCTTCTGTGCCATTAACCATTATGCTACCTTGGCTCAAAGAAGACACAGTAATAGACTACTTTGCATTAGGATTCACTTTCTCAGATATTTTTCATAAAGAATTTAATGTTAGACTTTGAAAAATAATGATAAAAGGCAGCATCCTCAGCCTCTGAAATAAGAGTATATTGTATAATTTGAAAAGGTTTTGAACAACATATTTATCATATATCATCCATGTCCACTAAGTTCACCACCATCAATTCACCATTAGGAAAGTTCATTGCAAAAGGATAAAAATTAAACAATTTTTAATGGATTCAAATTCTGTTGATCAACGTATCTAAAACATTTTTAAAATAGGGTAAAAGTAGATAATAATGGACATGCATGTTAATTTATTTTATTTAAATTGACATGATCTATCAAAAAGTGATGCTACAACTTCCATAACTGTAATTACGTCATACTTCCCTTACAAAACTTTGGTTGGTCTTTAGTTGATTTTTATTTCTTCTGTTATACTCATTTCAACCTATTTAGTTATCATGGAACTTTCTAGATTCACATTTTATTTATATATATATATATATATATATATATATATATATATATATATATATATATATATATATATCCTAAAATTATTACGAAATTTAATGAATTTGTATGGTAAACTTTTCTCATGGTGAACTTTCATATGTGAATTGATGGCAGGGAACTTACCTGTGAATAATATTTTATCAGCTCTGGTAATTAGCTAATAAATAGTATTCGATCTTGTTGAGGCTCAGTAATGGCATATTTTAAAATGATTGCTAGCAGAGTACCTTCATTTGTAAGAAACTATGGTTCTCTCTTTAGTATCCTCATATATACATACATCCAAACTTTTTTCAGAATTTGCTGTCTATCCACAGGTTTGAACAATTTTTTATTCATCAGTTGTTTGTTGATGTCTTTCATTTCAAAAATACATATTTGTATTCTTTTCAATAATAGAATTTATTAAATACATTAAAGCTTTTACTTACTCTCATTTCATATATAGTGACACTGTTAAGTACTAAAAGTATATATAGAACAGGAGAAGATACCAAAATGTATATAGTACATATAATGAGTAAACTGATTGTTTTACTATTTGGTGCAGCATACTCATCAGGGTTGGTATATTCACAATCTGGCTGTTGTACTCTCTGGCTTTCTTCATATGTTTGTCTTTGTACTCTGTAACCTTCTTTGAATTTCAAACTGAACCCTTTACTCAATTCACTGGGGTAGATTGTTTTTGTTCTGCTTTCCAAGCTTAAGGGATATTTCATGTCAGTTAATATTCACCTGTCTTATTTATCATTGTGTTGTGTGTCTGTTTCTTCCACTAATCAGAGTATGTGACTTCAACACTACCAGACTAGGGACTGGACTCATAACTGCCAGTATGATCACCAAAGTTAAGCCGTGTTGAGCCTGATCATTACCTAGATGGGCAACCACTTGGGAATACCAGGTGCTTGTATGTGCAGGTGTTGTAATACATAATGGCATGGAATTGTTAATCAGAGAGCCGAGTTCCAATTATCGTTATTATCGTAAAGTTCGTTATATTCACTTATATACAAGTGCCCTTGTGAAAGGCATGAATCCACCTATTCTCCAAAAAATAAAATAAAATTGTGTACAGAATATTTAGATTTCAGCATTAAATAAGCCGTAGCGGTTAATATGGCACTAAACAAAAACAAGCGACCAACAGAACTTTTCTTTAATCCTTTAGCATTGTGTCTCTTAAACTAATGTTGACTTTCTAGATTCAGACCTGATGTCTGTACTCAGGTGGGCTTAATCCAGGTGGTGGAATTTTTGTTGATTGTCCTTTTATTTCTTAATCAGGGCCTCCCAGATGAGAGTAAATAATAGGTCTAAAGAGGAGGATGTCAGTGCTTAACATGTGTGCTGATTCTTTCAGTTGTCTTATCCTCCAATGCTCTGTCTATTATTATTAATTTCATTTCATTCCAGAGGAGTTGATGACCACCCTTTTCCCTCCATGTGTGATCAGCCATGCCCAATTTCAATGTTTCTCTCCTAGACAATAGGTTTTAATTGTTTTTAGAGGGCAACTAGTTTCTCTTTTGTATTCGTTGCCACAACTGCATGGGATATAAATCACATAATTATTAGAACATGAGCAAGAACTATCATTATTATATGTTGTGCATATAATAATGTTAATTCATTTTAATTCCAACAAAAATTAAACGTACACACACACACACATATATATATATATATATATGCACATTTCATTGTATAAAACAGACAAGGTGCTTTGATTTATTTTTTTATACAATTTCTCATGTGATCTAAGAATTTTTTTCTTTTCAGATGATAAAATGTATAAAAAAAGCGCTTTTGGCTATATATTTAGCCATTGTCAAGGTTGAAATATATTAACTGTTAACAAGAAATAGTTTGTTGCATGTATTTATTATATAGCATTGTATAAATGCATACATGCAACAAACTATTTCTTGTTAACAGTTAATATATTTCAACCTTGAAAATGGCTAAATGTATAGCTGAAAGTGCTCAGATAAAAAGAACATTTGGACAGTTTTTATATAATTTATCATCTGAAAAGAAAATCTTATTCAATGAAATATGCATGAAAGAAGCATTGCTGTCTAAATATGCAAATATATATATATATATATATATATATATATATATATATATATATATATATATATAGTGAACATATAACGAATTCATCAGATGATCATTCACTACTTATCAATTTCTTGCTAGAAACTTTAATTAGTAACTTTAGACATCTTACCTAGAAAGTAGAAAAGATGGCTTTTATTTCCCCTTAGATAAGAATCTATAATAATCCACTATTAATAAATAAGAAAAATTACAATGTAATTAATATAGTTTCCAATCAAAACAATCGATGACGATCATTCACAAGTCTAATAATGAAAATCAACATTGTAACAGAAGTGTTATAATTTTGAAGTTGAGGATTTAAAAGCTAAACTTTTAAACTAAAATTTGTTAACTTTCAATACTGAACTGATCTGAATTTCAGTGGTCAGAAATGAATGCAAGCAGGACTGAAAAACAGAATAGGACTTATCAGTCATTATGTAAGATGAATACAAATCTAAAATTTGTCACTTGGCTGATTGAGGTTATATTCTGCATCTCAACTCCAGAGTTTTGTAGAGAGACCCCCCAGCATTTGCTCTGTCCACTCGTCAAGCAATCAACTGTTTATTTTCTCATTTTCGTCCTTTTTATATTAGGTTAAAAAATAATTCATGCAGTTTTTATTGGTGTAAGGTTGATTTCTTTTTTCTTCTTCTTCTTCTTCTTTCATTGTATGTGTACACACAAAGAATGTTGTTTCTTATTACTATGGAAATTATTTTTAGTGGGTACATGTTTGAGTTGCTATCCCCATTTTTTGGTTTCTTAAACAGTAAAATCGATTACAACTGGCCTAATTTGAGAAGAAGTCCTACTAAAAGAAAAAATTGTGCTTTGGACACAAGCTAGCAGATATAGATTTTCAGAAGTCTCTAGAAAAAAAACAACATGTTTTCGTTAATAATTTTATACAAACGTTGCCCAGTCAGGATGGCTCTGTGGTTGAACTGGGGTAAACACCAAGCGACAAGTATGTTTGATGCTTCAAGGCAATCTTCATGCCCTGAAGATTGACTTGAAGCATCATAAAAGACTATATAATGTGTGTGTCAGCTTATATCCTAATGATTGCTGTTTTTTTTTCTTTTTAATCTGGGGGAAACAGCTTTTAAACCAAGTATACTCTTAAGCTGTAAGAAGCCACTACAGCATAGAAAGTGTTGATTACACTAAAAAATGCACATTTCTCTTTGGGATGTTTTGGGATGCACATTTCATTTCTTGGCCAGTAGATATTAAATTTTCACTGTTAAAAAAAATCAGGTCTCTATACTCAAATATGTGTACCCACTAAAGTAAACTTTTATAGTAAAAAGAAATAATATCAGATTAAATAAGTTCGCTTGTTTGCTTAAAAATACAGATGCAAATATCAAGTTATCAGATATAGATTTAAAGAGAGAGGTGTGCATTTCTTAAGTAGGATAAGTGAGTTTGCTTTGCTGTAATGATTTCTTATAGCTTAATGGTAAAGCAAGCTTGCCTTGAAAGTAATTTTCCAGATAAAAAGTGAATACAGGTTTGATTTCTGTTGGTAAGTACATTTTTCTTTAATACTTTCAATCTAGGTTGGTAGACATTAAATTTTCACTGCTTAAAAATGGAAGAGTACCGAAACATGTATACCTACTAAATATAATGTTTATATGTGTGTGCAAACTGGTTAAACTGACCAGACAGTCACCATGCTGTTTGATCCTGATGTCCACACTGTCTATATCTACAAATGCTCTATCTTTGATATTGAACCCATTTCTCATATATTTATAACAAATTTACACATGTAAAGGTATCTTCCAAAATTTTTGTTTGATAAGTAAAATTTGTGTGTGATTTTGTTACTATTGTAACACTGTATTGCATGAATGACCTTTTAGGATCACTAGGATTTAAATGTAACCTGGAAGAAAGCCGATGGATTTTATGATCCAGCAAATCTTTTTTTTTTTTTTACAGTTTTTGCTTGTGGTGATTCATAATTAGAATTCTGGTTTCAATATATTTTCCATTCAATGTATCTAATACAAAAGATGTCAACTTTATTTGAATTTATTCTTGAAATAGTAAGTCAGTTTATATGCAAAAATTCCTGTGGAAATTAGGTATTTCTGTACATTTTTTCCAGATGATCATTAAAACTAAATGCTCAAAAATTGGTAAAAACTATAGATCTAATTTTTGGTATCAGTACTTATCACAATAACCCCATCTTTCACAGAGTGCAATGTTGATTTTCTGAAAAAAAAAAGGAGTATGGGGAGGGTGAAAAATCAATCTGCCCTAGTGTACCAGTGCTAGTTTATGAACCAGTACATGACTACTGCCAGAAGATGGAAGATGATTTTCAACACTACATCTCTCGTTTCTTTTTTGGAATCAAAATAAATGCAAAATTCCTAAGCTTTCTAAATTTGTTTTGTAAGATCTTCTACCATTGCCTTTAACATACTGCTTTGAGTTTGACTTCTTGGTCATGTATGTTATGAAGACAAAATCCAGAAATAAGTTATCTTGTCTAAATTTTGGGGATGAGGAGTTATCATTATTTACATCTTATGTACTTGTTTTTGTTGTTGCTGTTATCCCAGTTTAGCTATTATGCTCTCCAGCCTTCTTCAGGCATCTGTTGATCTTGATAATCTTCAAGGAATTTCAAACTAAACCCTTTATTTAATCTATGGGAATAGATTGTTCTTGTTCTGATTTCCATGTCTTTGGATATCTTCTTCTAGTTCTTAGCACTGTTCAGTATACACTACCTGGCCCAAGGGATTGAAGTTCTAGTTTCAGGATCATCCCATAGGACAATAGCTTAGTTATTTCATTAAATTGGTGATAAATTAGTTGTGAGTTCAAGCTCTTTGTAGGGTAGTACAAAATCAGATTCAGTGGATATAGTATGAGCAATACCTGAGTAGTACTAAAAAGAACAAGATGTGATAACCATAGAGATGGTCAGTGGAATGAGAACAATCTGCCACTGTCAATTAAATGAAGGGTTCAGTTTGAAATTTCCTGCAGGTTACCCAGATGAAGGTCAGAGGATACAACAGCCGAAACATTGTGATGACAACAAAGATGAGGGCATTAGTCCTAACATAAATATCAATGGATATTTATTCCCAGTTGTGTATGTATGAAACTGTCTTCAGTTGAATCTGGACTGGATGATAACAAAAGTAGGTTCATCTTTCACACTAGAAACTGGCATAAAATTGTTTCATTTTTAAACTACTTTAATTTTTATTTAAAATTTTTGCTATAAGATTTGCTTATTTAAAAAAAAAATATTTTGCTATGTTTAATTACTTGTCTGCAAAATAGTTTTTTAAATTTTCTAAACTTTTAATATGCTCAGTATATTTTTCTGACAAAAATGAACATTACAAACACTCAATATTTATTGATAATGCGTGAATAAAAATTTGGCACAAATGTGCTTCCAGACCCAGATACATTAGGGAAAAAAAATTCACAAGATCAATTAATTTCTAAACCACTAGTGTCGATGCCATTGTGACATTATTAAGAAGGCACTGGTAAATTGTGGAAAATGGCTTTCAAAATAAACTGGAAAATAAGAAAGAAAAACAATGTTTTTCGATAGACTGAAAGTATACTGATGACAAAAATCAAAAGAATAAAAGAAAAGGATATTCATTTTCTTTTTCTCTCCCCACAAATGCCGATGACAATGTAGATTCCATCTGTTTTTGGTCAACTTAATCTTAAGTGATGGTATTTTCTTAAATGTCCACTTGACTCTGTGCGGAAGAATAGATTACATTTTATCGACTTCAAGTGCCAAAGAGGAAATAAGATGAGAATGTCAGTAGATCACTCATTAAAGAAACTGGGAAATGGAGGTGGGGGGAATCCCACAATGGCTAAAAACGAGTTTCTAACCAAAATTCAGTCAGTTGATAAGACTTGGATCTTAAGACTGACTTGTTTCCAACAGAAATGAAATTGTGGTTATATATTTTTTTGTTCATCTGCCTAAGATGCGATAAAATTTATTAAAACAAAGGAATTGTCTCTTTTTGTCGCTTGGTGAGAGAAAATGACAGATGACAAATCCCAGATGTAAGTAGCCCACAAGGACGCAATAATTCCTCGCTGTGGAAATTTTGTATGATAATTGAATTTAGCAATTTGGGATAGACTGCACCTAGCCTCTAGGAACAGGTTTGATCAGGAGACAAATAGAGAAGTAAATGCCCAGGTAAAATTTCAAGGATGGTGGAGGAATCACCTACACCCTTCGGGCGATGATGGTGAGAGGCATCCCCATGAGAAGGAAGGAATTGGGCAGTAATTGGGTGATAATCTGCCACCACCACTCTTTGGGAAGGGGATCTCCCCAAATTTGGTCAGGCAATCAATTTCCAAAGACCAGACAACAAAGGGCCCTGTATAGATGTTGGGGGTTCCAGTGGAAATGCCAACCACCTCTTGCCCTGCACCGAGTTTGTGCAAGGGTCTCATAAATACAGATGAGTGAAGCAAGAGACAGAGAAGAAGGAACCAGACAGTCTGAGGTGCTGTCCACAAGAGAGGCATGTTGACAATTGGTTCAAGACCCGCTTTGCCAAACCCCGCACAACTTCTACAGAAATAACTTGTTCCAGGCTACCAATTACAAATAAATAGTTGACCTGAAGAAATCGGACTTCAGACTTGTACCAGTTTACTGAGTGTGGCTAAACATAACGTCATGTGGTATTAAGAGGGAAGTTGCCGAAAATCTTCATGTTAGTGAATAGAACATTGTATGAAATTTTGATATAAAGTTGTTGTGTTACACAGCTGTCTCTCTCTTTGTTTTTTATGGCGTCATCTCGCCAAAGCTGCCGGATCAGCAACATTAGGTATACAACTTGGCCATCACGCATCTTGTGATCTAAAACAAACACAATGTGGGCAGGGTGGGATCAGGGCAACCAACTCCAAGGCTGGCCATAGGGATTGACTACGGACTTGCATAGTGACTGGGGGCAGTAAGTGACATCATACCATGATCAATAATTATATCAGGTGGTATTGTGACATATGTTGATCATATCCTCAGAATGTTATGAATGGAATTGACTTTCTATCCATATTTATAACAAACCATCTTTGGAAATAGGCAACCAAAGATATGAGAGATCTGATTTCTTTAATAATGCCGGAGTTATCTGATCCATGCCACATGTTATTCTGAATAAATATTAACTGAAAGTTATTCCCCATTAAACAAAGAATGCTTTTTCTGAGAAAAAAGCAAGAAAAAAGTCCTCAATGTTTGGTGTGTTCATTTATATGATTTATTTTGATTTAGTTATTTTTTGTAAAAATATGAATAGATATACAAATATGTTAATGTCATTATATCTGCTTATGAAAATTAAATTTAATTTCAACTTCAATTAAATACAAAATAGTGATCACTTCAAGTAAAAAACATTGTCATTTTAAAAATTAGTAAGAAATTACTGCAACAGAATACAATTACAAGTTGTTTTAATAATTCCTGTATGACCTAAATAGATATTTCATGAACATATCTTTTTTGTGTGTTTTTTTTTTATCTCTGAGTTGTTGAACCATTTCATTATTTATTGTAATTCCTTGGTTAGATTTTCTTTGTAAGAAAGAAATGAAAATGAAAGTGAAAACAGAAAGTCTGTGTGTGTTTCAATATTTTCATACAAGTCAATTTAATTTAACTTTTACCAAGGAATAATACATTTATCTCGCTTTGTGGACTAAAATGATGATTTACTCGGTTATTTCCTCCTGTAACAGTGAATGGGTTAAGAATTCTGAATAGAGGAAAAGAAATAAAACAAATACATAAGATCTATACCACAGTTGATATTTCTTACATTCTTAATCATTTTTTGTTTTGTTTTTCCCCATCAGAATGTTAAAATTAATATTTAAAGAAGTAATTGCAATAACAGTTAAAAGTAATTAATACTTGATTTTGCTTATATATATATATATATATATATATATATAGTTTTAAAGGTATGCTATCTTTATGGGTTGTCAGGTATAGAACATATAAATATAAGTGAGGTCAACATCCATCAGCAACGGTCTGTTTCATGTTTAAATGCAATCTTCAGGACATGAAAATTGCATTTCATTTAAGCATAAAACGGACTGTCACCACTGGCTGTTAATGTCCACTTATATGTAGGCACACACAATCTCATTTAAAATACTATAAATCACTTCTTAAATACTGAAACAGATGGTTTTTTTATAAATAAAGGTTGGAATCCAAGCTATACTATGTTTTTGTAACATTACAGGCACATATTTTGGTTAGAGTATATGCGAAATTGCAGTGTTACAGTAACATCACCACAATCAACTATTTTCCTTATCCAAATTGAATGCTCATCCCCAATGTCATCACTCTGTTATGGCAATGTTGTGAAATGCTGTAGCTGAAAAATTCCACACTGGTTAAATAACATCAAAATACATTTTCCTTTGCTTAACAATATCTATGAAATTTATTTCCATATTTTTCAATTGAGAATCTGTAATCTACATGATGAATACACGTTCTATCTTTCTGGAATTTATTATCTATTTTCTGTAGAGAACATGTCATATTACATGGCAACATATTTTCAATGATACAATTTTTTGGGGAGTTTACAAAAATCGTTTATGCTGTGACATTGAGCTGTTGGCCCATGGTAAACTCCCAGTCATGGTGCGAAACTGATATTTCTCCTATCGGCATTTTGGGGTTGACTCTTAGTTGCTGCCACCAGCCTGTGTCCTGATCAATCAGTGGTTGTTGCTACCTGGTGGAATCCTTTGGTCAGGATACCAAGTGGGATGGTCAATCAATGCTAACAGCTTCACACAAGCTGCAACCGGTTCGACACCAGCTCCGTTGTTCTCAGCTCACTTCCAATGTCTGGTTACCAAAGTAACTGCTTCGATCTCAAGTCTAACCTACCCATGTTGTGATTTTGATCTTAGGTAGACAAGATCAATCAGACATCGGGCCGTAGTGTAAGATGAGTCTAAGGTGGAGGTGATATCACACAAGCATAAAGAAAAGAAGCAAATAAAAACCCAAGAGGTTCAAGTATGTTGAAAGTAACAAATTAACTTTTATCTGTCTGTTATATACAGGAGCATTTGTTTTTCTCCAAACCCGTTTTCTTCGAAGAGTGACACTTTTATGCTTCTTAGGCAAGTTCTGGTCTTCTAAGTCAACTGGTTTAGTTTTTAACTACTGGCTTAGCTTCATTCATCAGTAGAACTTGCTATTGGTAGGATAGGCGAAGTCAAAGATAGGAAGTAGTGGAATCTTTCGGTCAGCTTCTGCAAGGCAACACTATGGTTCCTGCTACTTGAACAGCAACTCCAAAAACTCGAACTGCTCAACTGGCGAGCTGCCCAAGGGTGTTTGTTTATATGGACACCGACCAAAAACCAGTGCGGGGTTAGATGCAGCCTGGGGTTTTCGGTAAATCCCAATTTCTGACAAGAAACCTCTTTGTTGTCTGGCCAGGAAAATTGATTACTTCCTATTTTGGAAAATTAATCACTTTCCATTTTGGGGGGGATCCCTTCGTTCATGAGGAGAGGTTGCAGGACAGCTATCCTCCCAAACTCCCCACTCCCTCACATTGATACATCATACCAAATTCTTTCAGTGAGCATTAATAATTTCCCTGTCTTTCTCATCAAATTTCTCTGCCTATCACCATTGCTACCACATGACCAATGGCATCCTGGCTGTAATGGCCTCATTAAAATTATAACCTAGGATTTTTTTGTTTACAAAATTCTTGTTCCCACCGGCCAAAATTCTTATGAATAACACATGGCCACTTAAAATCTCTCAGATCTTTGATGCTTTTGGTCACTTTGCATCTTCTTAACAAGTACTTTTACAAACATCATCAATCAATTGTCAAAGTCTGCTATCTGAAGTTAGCATCTATAGGAACCCTTGGCTTCTTGAGAAAAAAAATAAATTGATAATAAATTTCTTTATCTTCAAATAGGTAATTCTTTGGAGATATTTTCTTATGCCAAAATTCTATAATCAACACATGGCCACTTAACTTGCCGGTACTTAAAATGATATCTTGGAAAAATAAATAATGTTAATTCTCTCTACCCCGTCTCGGCAAATAATTTTGGAATATTTTCTCATGGCAAAATTTTTTTAATCAACATATGGCCTGTCACCTGATATCTTAAATGCTTTTTCTGATTCTCGTGTTTTCTCGGTCAGTACTTTTAGAAACATTGTTAATCAATTGTCAAAAGTTCGCATATGGCCTTTTTGTGAGTCCACTGTTTATGCCAACTCTCGGGTTTTTGAGAAAAGTAACTTGATCTTATTTTTAACATAAAAAAAATCTCGGGGCATCTTTTTGTTTCCAGTATTTTCTTGTTTAATATTTATGGTTAATTAGTTAATTAATTACCATAGCTAAATAGTGTCACAATGCAATCTCTATATAACATTGCAAAAATGTTGTAGCAATGTCATTTTGTTAGCTGGTGTATGATCTCAGGTATCCAATAAATGCTCATATTCCATTTCAGAAACAATTTATTCAATAAAGTGGTATTATTAAAAACAACATTAAAAATTTACATGCTGTCAAACTAAAAGAAATTAATAAAAATGATTTTTTTTTCATGTTTGAAAAATCATGGCTCACTGTAAAACTATCAGCCAAGTTATACCATATAAAATAAGAATAACTGGAAATGTTTTCAACAATTGAAATTAAAGCTAAAATAAAAGCTTCAAGAAAGATTTATCTTTTTAAAAGTTTCTGTGGTGGTGCATAAAGTCAAAAGTAGGTACCACCACTGATTCACTAAAAAATAAGCATACATGATGAAAAATCCCCTCAAAATTAATAAAAAAAAACAAAGTTTTATCATCAATCAAAATTTTTAGAGAGGAAAGACCAAAGGAATATTTTTTTTTAATAAAGAAAAAAAATCTCTTGGTCTTTCGTCTTTTTTTTTATCCTTTTTTTAGAATGTTCGAAATTCTAGTTAAAAATCGTGTTTTTCTTGCGTCAACATTTCTTCTGTTACCCCCACCCCAAACACACGCTTATTTAATTTTATTTTTATGAAATTTCGAAAAAAGTTAATGTTTGTACCGCTTCTTAATGTTTATATTAGTTATGCATTTTTTAATTTTACGATTCAGAGCAGATTTACAAAAAAAAGTTGATTTAAATTCGCCAAGGAGATGCTATATATTAAATTAATTTCTCGAAATTTCTTAATTGTTAAAAAAAATATTTTTACCAAGATTTTCTAAAATGAGCTTTCATTTGTGAATAAGTTGTAAAAGCTTCATTAAAATCCGACAATTATTTGATTTTTGCAAGAATTTCCAAATCAATGTCTTTTTCAAAAAAGAAAGACGCTAAAATTTCCTATTGGTCCCTCCTGCTGACGCAAACAAAAAAAATTATTAACCAAAATTTCGAACGTTCTAAAAAGGATAAAAAAAAAATTAAATGTAGTTTGATCTCTTCTCCTAATAAAAAAAAAACAATGTTTTATCGTAAAAATCTTTATTAACTTTTTGTAGTATTTTTTCATCATGAATCCTCAGTTTTTATCGAATTGAAATTGTAAACTTGCTTTAAAAAAGGCGGTGGGGAGGAATTGCATATCTTCAATATTCACGCAGTTAAACTAGAGATTTTCATTCATGTTTAACCAGAAGCTTATATTTTTAACGCACCATAGATACATATTTTTTAACCAATTCTACATTGTAAATACGATTTCAAATTTCGTCGCTGATCGTCGGAGGCTCGACTGTTAATAGAAAAAAAGAAAAAGTCCTTCCCAGACGCATATTTCTGAATCATATTTTTTTGTACAGGTAATATTTTCGCTTAACACCGGTCCGTCATCATGACTGAACGGAGGAGAAATTTTTTTTTTTTTTTAGAAAAAAACTTAAATTTTAGAGTGACAGAAATTTTCTTCCTACTTTAGAGTTACTTGTCAATGAAATAATATATATATATTTTTACATCATAAAACTCAGAATTTATTATGCAGCAACAGGAAGAAAGGAAAGGTAAGTTATTTTTTTTTCATAAAATAATTGAATTTTTTGTGCATTTCAATAATAAATTGTATTTGTTGTTCTTTAGCTTTAAATATTTTCTGTGAATTGTTTTATTTTCTAATTCGTCAATTTTTTATCTATAGAATTACCAGATAGAAAGAAATATAAGGCATTCGCGTTTAAAATTAATATATGTTCGGCTCATACAATAACATTAACAATATTATTTTATGTTTTACGGCTGTATATGGAAATTAAGAATTATTTGATTTGTTTTTTTTAAGAGAGTTTGAAAGAGTGCGTTGTTTTCTGCTTGACAAAATATAGCAATCACATATTTAGATTTATTTTAGATTATTAACATCACTTTCGATTTTGTTCGGTTAGAAAATTAACCACACAGTTTTCAATTTTTTATTAATTATAGATTTACTTTTTAGTTAGTTTTCTGTGCAATGAAGTGTTCATGTTCCAATATCCTCCTAAGTGTCATAATACACACGGGACAGTCCCCAACGCAAACGGGACGTATGGTAAGCCTAACCATATGTCATTTTATTTTTATTTTTTACGTAAAATTTGACCCAAAGATAATTGTGAAATCATCTGTTTTCCATCTTCAAATGTCCGTATTTTTTTTGTGTCAATGGTTGCTTTCAGCGCCGTTTGAAGAAGCCTTTCCTATAACAATATGGCTGACATTTTCTTCCTTTTATCAATCTTGTTAATCTTTCTACTTAAAAAAAGGTGATCCTGACAAAGCCTTCGCATAATTTATCGTTATCTGCGGTGTTACACGAAAATTTTATACTCGGGACGACTAGATAAAGAAAGATAAAAAATTTCAATGTTACACGTGCTAAATTTGCATATTTTTCTTATCTTCAAGCTTTCATTTTAGTTTTAATTTTGAG
The DNA here is from genome assembly GCA_964036315.1 of Acanthosepion esculentum. NCBI lineage: Eukaryota > Metazoa > Mollusca > Cephalopoda > Sepiida > Sepiidae > Acanthosepion > Acanthosepion esculentum. The sequence goes on from OZ038479.1 coordinate 100,044,416, forward strand.
CTAAAATTCTCAAATAAAAATATTTGTTAAAAAATGAACATATGATGAAGAAATGCTTCGCGAGGCCAAACTTAATAAAAAAATAAAGTTTTATATAGTAATAAAAAGTAAGTGTAAGAGAAAAGCCCAAAAAGGATTTTTTTTTATTATTAAATTATATTTCCGTTTTGTTTTTCAGCGGGCAACCATAAAATTATATAGGGAATTTTAGGGGTTTTTTGGGGTTTGTTTTTTATTACGTCTGCATTAAGTAATTTTTACATTGAAGTATTTTTGCACTTTTTTTCCGGTGAAAAAGACATGTGATTTTTGTAAGAATTTCCAAATCAATAATTGCCGTATTTTAATGAATCTTTCAGAACTTATTCACAAATGAATGAAATTATTTGTTTTCGAACGTCTTGGTAAATTTATTATTAATTTATTATATTTTTTTATATATATTACCCCCCCCCCCACACACACACACACTTAATTTCATGAAATTTAGAGAAATTAAATTTTCTTTCCAGAATTTTTTTTATTAGTTCAACTAGTTTAATTAGTAGAACTCTTTGGAGAATGTAAATTATCCAAACTTTTTTTCAAACTTTTACTATTTATACTGATTCTAACACTTTCCCCCAGCCCCTCAACCTCCACGTCTTACTCTCTGGGTTGAGGTGTCTACTTGGTCTTAACCTAACTTAATCGAGTAGCCGTAGGTCCCCTGAGCATCCGTAGATCATTCGACTGGTCCACTGGTTTAATCCTGCTTCCTGCTCAAGTTGTGTTTGGTTTTGATCCAGAAAGCAGAAATGATGTTCATCCATTCATGGTCAACTGAAGATGTAGACATGGCTGGAGAGCCTGTGCTAAGAAATTTAGAATGCACCAAAAAAATATATATATATCTGCAGAAAGCCTGACAAACAAGTATTCAATGGTTGAATTATTAATGTCTTTTATATACAGTGTAACCCAGATATAAGAGAGATTTTCTCTGGTCCCAAATTAGAGCCTGTGTTAATAAAACAAAATAGACCAAACCCGGATATAAGAGACTTCTTCTCCGGTCCCGACAACTCTCTTATATCCGGGTTACACTGTAGTAGAAAGAATAGTATAGAAAAGAAATGGGTTACAGAAAAGAAAAGTAATTGACGTAAAAAACTCATACACTGGATTCTAGACAGAGAGAAAGTGGGTTGTGATCAACTTGTTGTTAAATTGTCTCAGAACTATATACCACTCTTGCGATGGAGAGATAAAGATTTCTGTGCGCGGCTCAAAGTTTATAGTTGCGTTCCTCCTTGGCAGTAGTAACAGTAGTAGTAATCTTCGTGGTAGCCGGAGCAGTGGTACTTATAGCAACAGTACATGTTAGCGGGGGTTTTGTTCCAATCCTGATGTCACTTTCGTACTTCTTTGAGCATTCAATTCAACTCTGCTCACTTTCAATTTCCGACATCTCTCCAACCAGCTTGACTGCACTCGACAACAGACGAGTTAACAGCAACTTTTCGCCTCTCCCGTCTGCCTCTTCTTCAGCATAACTACATGTTTATATAGATAAATTTGGTTGGTCATAATCGACCCTTGGCCTGCACGTGATTATCATGGGTGCTGGCTGCATCAACCAAAATCATGTGAATTCTAAATGTCTTCCTTACTTACTCAAACTCTATTTATAATTTTAACTGACAAAAATTATTTTGATCATTTCCATTGTCTTTTCTAATGACCGAATTCAAATGTCCTAGATCAGATTTCCCATCAGTAAACAAAAATGCTCCGATCTAATTTTGCTACTAAGATCTACTCCAATTTCAATAAAAAAAAATATACGTGTGTTTCCCCAACTCTCTTCTCTGTCACACTGATAATCTGCTCCAAAGGGTAAAAAAAAAAAATGTAATCAAACTATGACATTATTTAATTAGAAAACTTTTAATTAGGTACCTTTATGAGATCGCTGGAAAATGAGCATAGCATGAAAAAAACGGCTTTAAACTTGACAAAAACAAAATTTTGTTGTCAAAAGGTTTATGCTACTTAAAAGAACGAAGTATTTTTTTTAAATTTTTTCCATCTTTTTAGAACATTCTAACTTTTGATTAAAAAAAACTTTGTTTCTCTTTGTCGGCGAAATACTAAATAACAGCAAATTTTTGTGCATTTTCTTTTTTAATGACAGATATTAATTTTGAAAAGCTTGTAAAAATATAAATAATTGTCGGATTTTAATTAAACTTTCAGAAACTATTCACAAATGATGGAACTTATTAAATTTTTTTTTTTAAGTCATGATAAGAATGAATATATATATATATATATATATATATATATATATATATATTAGAAATTCAATGTTGAAGCACACAAGTCATTATATTAAAAGCACAAGGCTTTGAGGGAAGTAAATCATGTTTTATTTTTTAAAATTGGACCTCATCTACCTAAAAATCAGCTCTGAATTGTAACATACAAAAAAACGCAATAAAACAAAGATATTATTTAATTTCCAAATGCTTTTAGTTGTTTTTATGAATATGCATAATATTGTCTGAAGGCAAAAAAATCTTTCAATGAAAAATGAATTTTTAAAAGAATTGTTATTTCTTAAATTATTATTTTTACATTAAAGTTGTTAAATATTGTAAAATTAGTGGAAATGGCAAATATTTTACTTAATGGCTTAATCTTTCTGTACAGATTATAAATTGCTCAAGCTTTTTACAATCGATGAGCATCCATTTAGAAAAATCTTACTGTTCCTCAACTTTTGTGTCCATAAAATGCCTGTAATTCAAATGTACGGAAGCCCAGAAGAAACATGATACAATAAAAACGTCACGTGATTTGATTTTGTATATGTTGTTCGGCGCTGTTTTACATTTACATTGGGCAAAACACAAAAATTTCATGAAAGTCTGATACTAGTTGCATTGAATTTCTAAACCTCTGTTCTTACTTGGCTGTGAAAAATAAAAAGTGTATATGATTATGTAACTATTAGAAAAAAATTGCCTTTTCAATATTGTCATATAACTTAAGATTAAAAAAATTAACAAAAGAGAAAAAATGTATTTCTAATTATAAAATTTATATGATCTTAGTTTTATATTCATAAGAAAGGTAACTAATTAGGTACCTTTCTTATGAAATTTTATGTCACTCTTCATGTCTTATTTAATTTTTTTTATAGTATTTTTCCATAAAGCATCATAAACGTAAAGGTGAAAGCTAAGTACCAAAAAACAAAAAAAGGTTAGAGCGCTGATAGATTTCCTTAAAAAGTAAATAAGTTAGTTCACTTAAAGCTAAATTATGTCACTTCTGACCTTCCGTACGATAACTTTTCCTCACATAAGATGTCAGTGTGTGGTGAAATCATCACATGTTACTTGTCAATCAACACAGCTGTTAAGACCGGCTTTCTCTTATTTGAAGTACATTTTTTCAGTGCAGAAAGCAAGTAATGTTTGTTTCAAAATATATTAAATAAACTTTATAATTTCTAATTTTCTTAAATTTTGCAAAAATTATAATTGATTTTTAAAAGAATTTTAAAGGGAAAATTTCACTTTTGTAAACAAAAGTGAAGAAAATGAGCTGATGATTGATTTTCAGTCAAATTTGTTGATTCCAAAGAAGATTTTTAACGAAAATTTTGGACGTTCTAGGAATGATTAAAAAATGTAAAAAAAATATTCAAAAAATACTTTGATCTTTCCTCTTGATAAACATAAAGATTTAGGCAGTAAAAAATTATTTTCAAGTTTTTAATTCATGCTATTCTATTTTTTTTTTTTTATAGATCTTATGAATTTACCTACTTTTAATTGATTTTGTAAATAAGATGTATTAAGGACACTATTGTCTTAAGAAAAAGAAATTTTGAAGGAATAATGATTTTTACAAAAAAATTTTTCATTTTTTTAAATTTAAATTATAATAATTTCAAAATTGTTTAAAATTATTTAGTTTCTTTCTTTTAGGTGATATTGTAAATAAGTGGAAATGAAATTTATGAATCAAAAATTGAAAATTTTACTGTTATATTTTTTAAATAATTTTTTTACTTAAATTGTTCTCATTTTTCATCTATGGTATTCTAAATGTGGCATTATTATAAAAAGGTAGTATGTTATAAGAGTTGTCATCTATTTTCAGAGAAATTTGCTTGTCTACATTATTCATTGCATGTTTATGTCTCAACTTTAACTTAAAAAAAAAGATCGATATTAAAAAATATAAATTAATAATAAATAAAATACCATAACATTTCATAAATTATTGAGTTACCTCTATCATGGTATTTCAACTCTGTTATTAAATTTTTAAACTAATCTAAGAAATCCTTATTTTTCAGAAAGCATCTTCAAACATAGCTAAAAGTCAATAATTTATTAGATAACTGCTGAAAACCTTAATTTATAAAATTACTCTCCCCCCTAAAAATGCATTCACTTAGATTTCGTAAATTTATGTCATTTCTGGTCGTTCATACTAGCTATCAATAAAGACAAAAAGAAAAACCAGGCCCATCATTAAGAAATACTTGTAATACCGTTTTTTTATGCTATAAGTAAATAATATGTGTTTCAAATCAGATTAATTTAACTTTAAATTTGCTAATTTTACTCAAATAACATGTCACAAATATATATTTTATTTTTGGAAGATTTTTAAAACCGATAATTAAATTTTATTTTAAAACTTGTTAAAATGTAAGAAATGGCCACCAGTAAAGAGATTTTTGAAAACTACCAAATATTTGACATTCCAATCTATATGATTTTTAATTGAAATACACTAGAGTATTTAACCAATTAGAAATAGTAAATTTAAAACCTTTAGCTTTCAACTAAAGCTAAAAAGAAATCTTCAAGAATGCGTTTTCATTTTTCAAAATTTATTTTTAACCTTAGGTATGGATAATGTTAGCTAAAAAGTGGCGGTAAATCATCCAAATTTTTTCAAACTTTTGCTTGTTTTCTGAAAACCTGCTACAAATGGGAAACTAAAAAATGACATAAAATTGACATTGTTTAATTAGAAAACCTTTTAATTGCTTTTGTAAATATTTAAGATATTGTCTTAAAAGAAAAATTTTTGATGAATAATGAATTTTTACAAGAATTTTTTCATTTTTTTTTTCAAATTTTAATTATAATAATTTATCATAATTTAAAAATTTCCCCACACTGTATTTCTTTTAGGTGATGTTGTAATTAAGTAGAAACTCAGTATCTGTCTATATTTCTGAGATGAGGTATTATGTACATTATTCAGAGTTTTGTCCTCATCTTTGTCGCCATATTTATTACATTTCTTCAGGTGGGTGGAATGTTTAACTGAAACCTTTATTTTGCTCACTGGTGTAGACTGTTCTAGTTCCATGTGCCATGTTTAATGAATGTCAGTTATCAGTTATCTCCTGTTAATTTCCCTCTGAAAGTTTTCTACTGCTTTAACCGGGTATTGAACTCTCCCTCTTTGGGACCTGTCTCTGGATCTAACTAACGCCTTTATCCACTGAGGGCAGTGACCTCCCTTCTCTCTCTCCATATGTGGTCAACCATACCTGAAAGAAATATAAAGGGGAGACAGGCTGCCTCCTTATGGTAAGGCTTCAAGAACACCAGAAAGCTGTAACACGAGGGGAAGTGGAAAAATCAGGCATGGCTGACCACATATGGAGAGAGAAGGGAGATCACCGCCCTCTGTGGGATCAGGTTGAGATCATAGACAAAGAACACCATTGGAAAATTTGTAAACTTAAGGAATCAGCACATATGCTAGGCCACAAAATCTGAGCCGACCAAGCATAAAACTGAATACAATATGGAAACCAGTAATAAGGAGTGCCAGAGAAAAGCGATAATAACAACAAAAATTGCAATATGAGCTCTGGTAAAAACATGAAATGATAACAACAAAAATTGCAATATGAGCTCTGGTAAAAACATGAAATGATAACAGCAAAAATTGCAATATGAGCACTGGTAAAAAAAATGGTTACTGAAGACATTAGGTTTATAATACCCAGAAATTCATACACAGATGTTCACAAGGACACATGGCACAGTGGATAAAGGCATCTGTTAGATCCAGTGACAGGACCCAAAGAATGTGAATTCAATTTCAGAGGGAAATTAACAGGGGATAACTGACATCCATAAACATGGAACTAGAACAGTCTACCCCAGTGAGCGAAATAAAGGGTTCAGTTCAACATTCCAACCACCTGAAGAAGGCCGGGGGATACAATGGCCAAAATGTTGTAATAAATATGGCGACAAAGATGAGGACAATAGTCCGAATAATGTAAATAATGTAAGTAGAAACTCTATTTATGAATCAAAATTGAAAAGCTGAATATGTCCTTTTGCCCCCAATGTTTTGAAAATAATTTTAAAAAAATTTTTTTTTTTTTTTTTACTTTAAGCATGCCCTATGGTAATTTGTACATAACATTATTATGAAAAGAACATGTTTTCTGAGAGTTGTCCTCTTTTTACAGAGAAATTCACTTGTCACTAATTCGTTATTCATTGCTTATGTTTCAACAGGTTTTGAACATCATTCCTTCAGTTTGAAAGCAAGTTTTACTTAATTTCTATTTCACAAAATATTTTTATGTATTCATTTTAGTGTGGGTCATAAATTATTAAGTTACTTCTATCATGGTATTTCATCTCAGTTATAAAATTTTAAAATTAACCAAAGAAACTTTTATAGTATTTTAATATTTATTATTTGAAGCATCTTCAAATGTAAACCTTAGCTATGAAAAATTTATACCTAATTAGTGGAGGTACCTATGTTAATGAAATTTCCTGACGTATTCACAGGAGATCTGCTTTTATTTTTTAACTAATATAAACATTAAGCTCTACAAAATTTCATAAAAATTATATGTGTGTGTTGGGGTGGTAACAGATGTAAAAAAAAAAAATATTTACCAAAATTTTCATAAAAAAAGAAATAATTTATTTCTAAAATAATTTTGTTCATTTGTGAATAATTCCTGCAATTTTCATTAAAATCTATTATTTAAATTCAATGTGTTGTTCACTGCAAAAAAAATTGTCAAAATTTTCTATACTATTCTTTTCCCTGACCTCTCTTGCTGATAAAAAAAAAAAAAGATTTTTAACCAAAATTTCAAACATTCTAAAAGGGATTAAAAAATATAATTTAATCATCAAACAATCCTTTGGTTTTTCCTCTTAATAATGACAAAGATTTTGACAATAAGTTTGGGACATTTTTTTTGTGGTGGTATCTGCTTTCAGGGCTTGTTCACAAATGAATGAAATTATTTTTGAAATATTTCTTTTATAGAAAATGTTTGTGTGTATATATATATATATATATATATACACACACACGTTACACCTTCCCTCCTCCCAAGAAACTTATTTAATTTTATGAAATTTTGAGAAATTTATTTTTTGTGGTGCTTACTATTTATATTATTATAAACGAGTCCTTGGAGAATTACAAAAAAATAAAAAGAAATTCTGATTTAAAAACAGGAACCACAGTTACAGAAAATTTGCCCTGAATCCTAAAATAAATAATCTTGATTTATGAATAAGATATGTTATGGACACTATTGCCTAACAAAAAAAAAAAAAAAATAAGAATAATTTTCTTTTTCAATGTATAATTAATTTTTACAAGAATTGTTTCCATTCTTTAAAAATTCTGTTTTACTCTGTAGAAGTTATGTGATATTGTTATTAGGTAAAAACTATATTACTAATCATAAAAAGCTTACTAAAATTCATTGAACACCCAGTATTTTAAGAATTTGGAATTTTTTTGTGTGCCAATTTTTATAAATAAGGACATCCCTACATCTAAAAACCTTTTCATGTAGGCCTATGAAACTTGACAAAACATTAAAAATAATAGTACCAAATATGTCTTGCTCGCTCAATTAGCAACCAAGTTATGACCATTCATTTTCTGTGTTGTGTGTGATTGGGCCAGAAGCCCATTTTATCAGTGTATATGTGAAGATGCAGGCTTCAAAGAACTGAAAAATCATTATAAATGCATCGCCATTAAGTCATAAAAGAAAGATAATACTAATGGAATTAATAATTATTAGATAAGACCAGTCTAAATGGGGTCAGGGCATAACATTCCGTCCTAAAAATAGCACAGGATGGCAAATTTGACCATTCATATAAAATTTTAATTCAACAGTTAAGCCATTGAAAATTCTTAATATGTTTAATAGTATCTTGGAGATTAAGCTAAATTTTCCCCACAGGAGTACATCAGTAAAACAAATCTTATTTCATCATGTAAGTATAGGTGGAAACAAAATTTGATAGTAGAGCCAAAAATATATACTTTCTTGAACTTGCTGTAAAAAAGTATCCAGTGAGGGTACATGCCTGAAATATTGAAAAAAAAAAAAAAAAAATGTCTATAATATTAAACCCTTTTCTCATTTTTGTTAAGTTATACAATTTTTGACTTCCCTAAAAAGGGAATGACAACATCAAAACTTTGAAACTTGTTATACATGTTGTAAAGCCTTAATAGTCAATTTTCAAATTAAAAAAACAAACAAACAACAAAATTGAAATGACTAAAACATTTATTAGAACTGATGAAAAAGTCTTTCTTGGCAGTTTGAATGGCCCACTCATTCTAGATTCTACCATCACACCTAAGTCACATTTTCTTGGCTGTGTTAAATGTTTGTTGAACTTGCTTCATTAATCTTGACTGTTCCATCCTTGTATTGGGACAGTTTGCAGAACCATGCAAAAACCTGCAAGTAAAAACATACAATTCTTGTATCATAAAAGAAATAGGTGAGGGAAGATTTGTGAAAATAATTTTTTTTCTGTTAAACCATCGTCTAAACCTGTGAGTTCTTTGCCTTTTTAATTGCTTCTTTCATAGCCTGAAAAGTTACAGAAGTTGGGCTATAAAATAGATGAGACCTCACCAGAACTGCACTTCGATAACTGGGTATCACTACTCCACCCTTAAGTTTTCCACCTCTATACAACACAGATTTCCACATTCTTTTCATCACACAGCAATCTTTTTGTACATTGTAAGCACTTTGGGGTCTTTGTTTTCTTGTAAGTGAAAGAGGCAGACAAATCTCTGAAGACATTTAGTTAATCATCCACTGAACAGAAGATTTTAAATATCCATCATTGTAAATATAAAAACATAAAGTATCTCCAGGCATGGAAAAAAAAGAACAGACTTGTGACATCAGGAAAAGCAGAAATAAAAAAAAATTTTACAAAAAAATAAATGTCTTAAATTTTATAAGTTTAGGCTTTCACTTTATAAAGAAAAAAATACAACAATCAAAAATTTACATAAAAATAAATGAACTGAAAATAAAACGTTATTTTATTGAGTGACAATATTTGTTGTTGAAGTAGGTGTTTAAATGTAATGATAATTATAATTTTAAAATATGCTTAAAAGTAAAAAATATCTTCTAAAATGAAAAAAAATAATGTAATTTTAGAAACTATATATGGGGGTACCTTCACAAATTTGTTATACACAAGGTTTAAAATGAATTTTTTTAAATGAAAAAGCTTTCAATTTAGCTTTAAATGAAAGCTAAAGGATTAAATTTACTACCTGGTAAGCAAAATACTTTGATGTATTTCAGACAGAAATTATATTGATTGGAATATTTTTCATTTTTTTTTTGTTCTTGCTGTTGTTTGTAGTAAAATCAATAACTGAAGCCATTTTTTAGCCTTTTGTAAACAATACTTTTTTTTTTGCTTGAAAAATCTTGCAAAAATAACATATGTATTTCTGAAATATTATTTGTGGAAAATTAGCAAATTTAAAGTTAAGTTAATCTGATTTGAAATAAATATTACTTATAGCATAAAATGTGGTATACAAGCATTTCGTAACCATTTTCTTACATGTTAATTGATTTACTCATGTTCATAATTAAGTATGGTGAAGCAGACAAAAAATTTCATTAGGGGTTTTTTTTCCCATAAGAGTGGGGACAACCCTTAAAACACATGACCTTTCAAGAATAGATTTATCGGTTTGTACTGTAGAAATTCTACATGTATATACATATAAAAACAAATGAAAATTCATTTTAAAATGTAAAAAAATAAATTAAAATTCTTTTTTATTTTCATAAAGGTAAAATTGTTCAAAATTGAAAAACAAAATAAATTTATAAAAATGTAAATTTTCATTTTTCTCATATCTGTTAATATCTAAAATATTCTGTTTTAAAATGATCACACTAAGTTGAATACTTTGTATTATTTATTGTTAATGAATATTTCCCATCTTTTTCAAACAGTTTTCCCTTTCTTTTAGATCCAACACCAAGATTTTAAATAAAAAAAAAAAAAACACCTGGTTTTCCCATGTGCAAGAATGCATGCAAGGAAATTATTCCCTTACCAAAACTGAAACAATCAAAGAATAACATTGGAAAATTATTATTATGAATTTGAAAGGCAAAGAGAAACCATTTCACTGTGACACTTGTGACAGAGACTTTTCACAGAAAGCTAACCTGCAATTGCACTTGCGTACACACACTGGTGAGAAACCATTTCATTGCAGCATTTGTAATAGAGATTTTTCACAGAAAGCCAATCTTCAGATGCACTTACGTACACACACTGGAGAGAAACCTTTCCACTGTAATATGTGCAGCAAGGACTTCTCCCGAAATGGAGACCTGAAAGTTCATCTACGCACACACACTGGTGAAAAGCCCTACCACTGTAAAATGTGTGATAAGGACTTTTCCCAACATTCATCTTTGGTATTGCATATCCGAACACACACTGGAGAGAAACCATTTCACTGTAGTATGTGTGAGAAGGATTTTTCCCGTAAGGGGGATCTGAATATGCATATGCGAACACATACAAGGGAGAAGCCATTTCCCTGTAATATTTGTGGTAAGGCATTTTCCCAAAATTCAGCTTTGCTATTGCATATTCAAACTCACTCGAAAGAGAAACCCTTCCACTGTGAGGTATGTGACCAGAAATTTTCCCGAAATGCAAATCTGATAATGCATATGCACATGCATTCTGCCAAGAAGCAATTTCTTTGTGATATATGTGGAAAGAACTTTGCCCAGGATGAAGAACTTATGACCCACATAGGGTCACACACTGGGGAAAAACCATTTTATTGTGAGAAGTGTAGCAAGAGCTTCTATCGAAGTGGTAACTTGAGGAGACACAGGTGTATGCATGTTGATGAGAAGTCATTTCACTGTGAGACATGTGGCAAGTCATTTTTCCTCAAGAGAACCTTGGTGCATCACATTCGTACACACACAGGTGAGAAACCTTTCCATTGTGAGATATGTGGCAAGAATTTTTCCCAAAATGGAACACTTCTGATGCACATGCGAACGCATACTGGAGAGAAACCTTTTCATTGTGAGATGTGTGGCAAAGACTTTTGTCGAAATGGCGAGCTGGTAATTCACATGCGCATCCACACTGGGGAAAAGCCATATCATTGTGAGACATGTGGCCTGAATTTTTCACAGAATGCTCATCTCCTAGCCCATGTGCGCACACACACAGGAGAAAAGCCATTTGTTTGTAAAATGTGTAGCAAACCGTTTTCTCGAAATGCCAACATGATAAAGCACATGCACTCACATTCTGAAAACCTCCATATTTCTTTGAAACATATGGTGTGAAAGCAATTAAAGATAATAACCTGATAAAGCATGTGCTCCTTTGAATAAAAAAACCCATACTTTTATATTTGTGTCATAAAAAGAAAACATTAGTAAAAATTGTAGAAGATGAACACTTAAACAAAACTGAATATTCAGGTAAGGCTTAACCTTAACACTTTGCATTATTCACAGGTACTGCCTTTTTTAATTCTGTCCCCCAACTGCAGTAGCCTTTTTTTTTTTTTCAGTCGATCATTTTTGCCACTTTGAATCAAACTCTTCATTCAATCCAGTGGTAGAAAGCTCTCATCTTGCTTTCCATGCTTAAGGAATAATTTATGTTAGTTAATATTCACCGTTGTCACTTTCCTATTTCTGGGTTCGGTAGTGTTGAGTTGAAGAAATGAACAAATGATAGAAAGGTGAATAAGATTGGTGAGTATTAACCAATTTGAAATTACAAGATGGTTACTGGAACACCCAAGATGAAGATGCAATAATGATAATTCTGAATCTCATTATGATTTTTACTGTTAGCCTGACAGGATATAAACACAACTATAAAATTCAATATTTGCACTATTGTCCTCATCTTTGTTGTTGATATTAATGTTTTGGCCCTTGTGCCCGCTGGCCTTTCTCAGGTGTTTATCGATCTGACTTCTGTTGTCTGTCTTTATCAGTGGTTTGCATATTGTCTGAAAGAATCAGCGCATAGGCTAGGTCAGGGGTGGGGAACATGCAGCCTTCTGGGTCATCACATGTGGCCTATTGCAACTTTTGATATAGATGATTTATAAAAGTTGGAGTCAGAGCTGAAGCCAGCAAAAATGTACTCGCTGTACCTCCCTAAACTGAAAGTGCACAAATTTTCCTCTTTCTCAGCAATAATTAAATTTATCATTCTGAGCTTGTGTTACCGGTGATCAAAAATACATTGCTTGTGTGGTTTGAAATTGTTAAAGTTTCTTCTCTGATGTTAACTTGGAACTGTTAAGATCTTCATAGAGAAAATATATATATCATCACACTAATATTATTCTGCTTGTAACAGCACTTTTTGTTTATTAGTGATATATTTGTTGGCTACGCTTTGGCTAACTTTTTACCTGACTTTACAATTTCAGTTGGATGTCTTCATTTTCTTCCATCATAAGAAAAACCTAAAAATATTTTAAGTAGTGATGCTAAAATCAATCAAAATCATCAGAACATTTTGAGGTATCAGAATCGGCATCATAGAGTTTTAGCTTGGTTTGCGATTCTAAAAGCGATGCTTTGGATTTTTTTTGTTTAAAACTTAATTTTCCATTCCTGGTATGAATGATAAAAAGATATTAATATTTATTGATTTTAAACTATCAGTAAAAACTAAACTCTATAGATTGTAATAACACCTAAATATGTTGTAAATTTATTGTAATTGTTAAAAAAAAAAAAAAAAGAAATGTGCAAGTTTCTACTCAGTTCTTGAACTTAGTTTCAGTTCAAAATAATTATTTTATTTTTAATTTCTTTTCAAACATTATTAATTGACACTTTTAATATTATTAATTTAATAATTATAGTCCAAATTATATAATATAAACACAAAATGTTGTTTTGCAAGGATCTATTTTAAGACATTTTTTTTTTTTATTTATAAAAAAATAGAAAAATGGGCCTGTGTCACAAATTGTCCTTGTGGTGAGGCAGTTAAATTACAACAATTTCTTTTTATAATGGTTTTAATCCATAAAATCATTTTTTTGCTTTGGTTATTGAAAAGATTTATGTAGCATACTATGTAAACAAAAATAAATCTTCTTTTCAATAACTGAGACTTAAAAAAGTAAATATTTTTTTAAAAGTTAAATTTGTTTCTATGAAATTCATGTATTTCTTTAAATTTTATAGCTTTTGAAACAGACTTTTTACTTAAAAAATAAAAACTTTTACTTGTTTACCTGTTTGTATTAAAAACATTGTAAAATTTAATTTTATTTTAGTAATATTTTTCTTTGGCATAAATTATGATGGCATTTAAAATATTTTGAACTTTATTTTCTTATTTATTCCTCCTCAGAACCAAACAAGACGCAATTTTTATGAATAGAAGTGTATAAAAAAAAAGTTCAAAATGAGTATTTTTTATCTGGCGTGATTAAGCTATAGTTTTTCCACTTTTAATATGATTTGTTTTAATATTTTTAAAATAAAACTAGTAAAATTTCATTTAATAAATAACTGGAAAAATAAAAAAATCAACCTCATGCAAAAAATACATATTTACAATTGAATCTCATACCTTATAAAATGATCAAGTCGGGTATCAGCATCATTTAGCTTTCAACTGCCTAATATTTTTTAAAAATTTATTGTAAATTTGCTAAAATTGCTTCTATCTGTTTACAAGAAAAAAAATCAAGACATGTTTTTATTGTGTTGTTGTACTTTTATTTTTGTTAAAAGGAAAAGAGTAAAACATTTTAAATTATTAAATTCTTCAGTTGAGAAATTTATTTTAGACAGTAAAACTTATTTATGGTTAAATGTTTTAAATAAGATTGAAGACCCTTCATTATTTATTAAGTTACTGTGATAATTCATATTTAATTCTTATGAAATGCCTGTACGTAAATTTTTAAAATTTTTATTCACTGTCCTTTAGCGTATTATTGTGCCTCTTATTTTTGAAGTGCATGCTCAAATTGAATTGTCACCCTGAAATTTTTTTCATTCATTGAAAAATGCCACATATGAAATTTTAAGATTGCATAATATTTAGAGGGTGTCTTTGCTTGTTTAAATTTTAAACAATGTTTATTATTTTCAGACACAAATTATGCCAAGCAGAAAAGTGTAGCTTGGAAGTTTTTTTAAGATTTTGGAAGATAACCAAAGTAAAGCAATATGCCGACCATAGCTAAGTACTTACTGAAAAGATTTACTTTAAGAAAGTGTTCTCTTTATTGTTTTAACTCTTACCCATTTTTTTAAATAAAAAAAAGATATGTGACTATAAGCTTTTGTATTCATTTTTCTACTAAATGTTTTATTAATAAATGTACTTTGTTCATTAAGTTTCCCAAATCAACCGTAGAGCATGAAAAAATTTAATTTTAATGATTGTAGGTATCAGAATTGGTAAAACTATTGGTATCATCTCATCACTAATTTTAAGCAAAAAAAAAAAAAAAAAAGAAAAAATCTTACATACTGTATGAAAAAAAAAATTTTTAGCTTGAAAGACCACCAAATTCACATCATGTATATTTATTTTTATTTTTTTCATACAGTAACTAGCTTGGCTAGCCAAGAAAAATTGTGAAGTAAATATTCAACCAATGAGAGGAGTCACCTTGAAGAAACTAGAGAAACAAAGAAATATTCAATAACTGAGAAGCATCACTTTTGGGAAATTAGAGAAAAAGAAATTTATGAGTTGGTGTGAGAAAATAAGCTGGCATAAAAGCAGATACAGACAGAAGACAGTTAAAATAAATGAAAAAAAGAAGCAGACTTGGACAAAGAATGATGCAAATGTAACTCAAATTAGCAATTGGCCTTTCACAACATTGCTGACAAATTTATTTCTAAGACTCAAGTTACTTACAAAAAACTTCTACTGCCCAAGAAGTCTAATCAAATTCCATTCCTATCACCCAGTGAAAAATGCTCCTTTTGTAAAATTGATCTTGCTACAAGCCTACTTACTACTTCTCAATCTGAGTAAGTAAATATTTTCAACATTGGCTCTTTTCATCTACCACCTTTCAAATACTAAATTCACACCATGTCCATTAGTAAACATACTTTATATCTTTTTATCATAGAAA